>CM040977.1:2762467-2783924 GCA_022985145.1 Pangasius djambal | reverse complement strand
CACACACACACACACACACACACACACACACACACACACACACACACACACACACACACACACACGTGTACCATGTTTTCAAACTCTGTAAAATGACTCCTCATTCACTGCAATGATTTAGTGTTGCTTTTGTTTTGCATTTAAATACATTTTAATTTAACCCTAAACCACTTAATACACTTTAATTTAACCTTAATACACTTAATACACTTTAATTTAACCTTAAAAGTCTGAGGCTGTGTGTAATTAGAGTAACGATTACGTCTGACCTCTGCCAGGCTTTAAGTGCGTGAGACAGAAGCGTCCCTTCATCCTGATTAACTCGGCGTGTCCCGACAGTAAAGCTGATTCACACACTCGGTAAATCTTTATAATCTGATGATTCAGTTTGCACAGGGCGTTTTGCACAGACAGCATTGATTTTTTGCCTAAATTAAAAATAAATACATGAGTACATTCAGTACTGACCTAATGCTGGTTTAATACTGATTGAATGCTGATCCAATGCTGATTTAGTTCAGATTCAATACTGATTCAATACAGATCCTATGCTGATTCACTAAGAATCCAATTCTGATCCAATACTGATTCAATCCTGATTCAATCCTGATTCAATACTGATTAAATACAGCTTCAGTACTAATCCAATTCTGATTTAATACTGATTGAATACTGATCCAATGCTGATTTAGTTCAGATTCAATACTGAATCAATACAGATCCTATGCTGATTCACTAAGAATCCAATTCTGATCCAATACTTATTCAATGCTGAATCAACAGTAATCTGCCACTGACTCAACTGATTCCGATTCAAATTCTGAATCAATACTGATCCAGTACTAATACTGATTAAATACTGATCCACAACTGATGTGTATCTAATTCACTAATGATTTGACACTGATCTGATACTGATTCGATACAAATCTGATACTAAATCAGTACTGATCCAATACTGCTTTAATAGTATTGTAATTTGCAATTAATAAGTAATTTGTTACTTATCTGATACACGCATGAAATGATGTGGATTTGTGTTTTGTTTTTGATTCATCTGGTAAACAGGACTGGAACTGGCTTGTCCAATGCAGTTAGAATGAGAAGCTGATAAACATAATTAGAGCTGATTAGAAATTAGAAAGAAATTGATCGTGGTCAGGATCCGGAGCCTATCCCAGGAACACCGAGCGCGAATGCACCCAGGGCATTATTTCATCCAATAAATTCATAATAATATGAATAAATACAGCAGATGATTCAGCTCACAGAATGGTCTCTAAATGCCACTTTTCTTTTTTTTAATGTCTCTCCTAAAGCTTGTGTTTTGCGCTGAAAATAAGACAAGCTTTTCCAAGCAGCACACCACCATATGCGTTGATAACTCACACTGGTTTGCTCATTAGAATAATCTTCACTCGGTATTCGACACCTTGAAAAAGAAACTCCGATGAATGCGCACACAGTGAGGCAAAAGCGCAACATTATAGTGTATTTTATCGCCACTAAACACTCAGCGTTAAGACCCAAAGAGTGTTTATGATGGTGCAAAACGTTCATATATATCTTCCCCTCTGTGTGCTAAAAGCCTGTGCTCTACTCTCTCTGTCTAAATCTCCAACTGAACGATCAATTCCACTTGTTTATTCTCTCTGCACGAGTGTGTGTGTGTGTGTGTGTGTGTGTGTGTGTGTGTGTGTGTGTGTGTTAAAGACTGCCAGCATTACCGTTCCCCATAGACCTTTTCCGATAATATGCTTCACATCATCTCAGTCCCCAAGACTCACACCTATAACAGGTACAGGGCAAAAAAAACTACAAAGATGTAGCTGAGAACTCCATGTGGAGGGTGAATAAGTAAAGAACAAAACACTTTGGGTTACACTGTTATGAATTTATCTTTTATTAATGAATCACACATCAGACCTTTTAACCACATGCACATTTACGCCACCCAAATAACTTTTTTTTTTGTTTAATTAAATGCAGTGTGACAACAAACCAAACAGCCAAGAAACCAAAAGTATCAATTTTGCTAATTTTTTGGACTAATAGGTGTGAAAGCATTCTTAAAGTGTGCTTGATCACTGCATTTTGCATGTGTGTGTGTGTGTGTGTGTGTGTGTGTGCGCACATGTGTGTGTGTGTGTTATTTCTTTCCCTCTTAGGAGTGATACAGCTGAAAAGCTCTGCTAATATCTCCAGTGCTTCCTCTGTCATGCTGAAGAGAGGGATCATTAATTCTAGCTCCACACACACACACACACACACACACACACACGCATGGCCACGCTCACGTCCCAGTGCTGTGCTGGCACCTGGAATAGTTTATAGCTGGTGATTTAGTTGAGCTGATCTCTTTAGAGCAGGTTTTAGGAAATCACATTCAGCTTCATCTACAACACGGACAGCGCATTGATGGCAAACTACAAACAATACACAATGAAAACTCTAATCCTCCGAGTGGAGCAGCAGTGTGTCTCTAAATACACACTAGCAAAGAGACAAAGCAACAGGCGAGTGTTAATTTTCTACACACGTGTGACAAAGAGCCGCAATTGAGATTTTCACAATTTCAACCAAAGTAGGTATGACTTGGTAAAGCGACAAAGCCAATCAACTGTCTCAAATGAGTCCTCAGACCAATCCTATGGCGCTTGTGATCAGACATTTCTTCAATTCCCCGCTCACAATTTTTACCAGCAATTACGTCCCATGCACTGTTTGCACAAATATGGAAGAAAAACTTATCACAGTGGACTCACCTTCTCCTGTCATATTAAATACATAAAGCGGTTTTACAAAGAAAAATAAAGCTTGGAAGGAAGTAGCAGAGATCAGGGGAGTGCATGTACAATAGCTAATATGTTTCGCTTGCTTTTTTCTAATTTGCAGACAAAATTAGTACGAGGCCGAGCATGTGAGGCGATTCATACAAATCAAACGACTGATTTTCTCACTGATTAGTGTGTTATTTCATTTGTGTTTAACTAGTTAGCTTTAGAAGCTAAATATATATTTAAGATCATTTCTGGCTGGAACTAAAAAAAAAAAAAAAAAAAAAAAAAAAAAAAAAAAAAAAAAAAAAAAAAAAAAAAAAAAAAAAAAAAAAAAAAAAAAAAAAAAAAAAAAAAAAAAAAAAAAAAAAAAAAAAAAAAAAAAAAAAAAAGTACAGGCACGAGTAGTAAGATCCACAAAATGACTTTCTTTCAATAAAAAACGGTATACTGCTAATTTTATGTTTCACTTCCACGTGTTTTCCTCACAGGGTGAACTAATAAGTGTGGCACAAATGAAGCCGGGGTGCCAATACTTCAATCTTAATGAATAAATAAATAAATAAATAAATACATTATTATTTGTTATTGGATGGCAATTAATCGCTACATCACAATTAATAATAATAATAATAATAATAATAATAAAAACATTCTATAGCATCTTTCATACAAAAAATTCAGCGCAAAGTGATTTACAGTGTGTAGTAAGAAGGTAATAAAATAAAATATATAGTAAAATAGTTAAATAGTAATGTATTAAATAATCTAAGGGAAAAGAAATTATTTAAAAAATAATATAAAAGTTATGTAAAAGTAACATATCAGTAAAAGAAAGGCAGATAATAAAAGCCATTTACTGCTAAAGACAGAAGAAGAAGACTCAGACATGTTCTTGTTATTGTGTGAAAACAGGAAGTCACATGACCAGATGTCCACATGAGACAGTGATTACACTGGAATGGCCTAATTTCTTTGGCTTTCACCACAAATTAACTCATAACACACACACACACACACACACACACACACACACACACACTCGTGTGCACTCACTGGACCTGATCATTCTTCTCATTTAATGGCCCGAATTGAATTTGACCAAAACCCTAATCAATTAGCTGACGAGCTGACGTGAATGACGATGACCGAGCTGCAGCGTGATTGATTCTGACTGGAGAGATTGCAGACGCTCTGCACGCAGTGTAAACACAACACTGATAATACACAACTCCCTCACTTGCGAAGTGTTTAGAGCTGAGTTCATTCATGTTTACAGATTATATTATATAGTGTCCTATAATGTCAGCAGTGTTGAATTCTGGATTCTGATTGGTCAATTCAAACCAGGTTTCTGTTATTTTAATATAAACATGTTGTTATTTAACTTAGAAATGTATAATCTCTGATATGGCAAAAAAATTATAATAATTTTTAATGGGAAAAAGCTTCAAATTAAAAGTTTATGGGATCATTGTTTTAACATTAAACAGAAAATATTATCAATAAAGTCTGGAAGAATTTTTTTCTCGGTTGCTGTTTTAACACATTAAACCATGAAGCTAAAAATGCTGAATGGATAGAGTCTATTACAAGGTAAGTATGTGAGAGACTTGGTCATTAAGGCATTTAAGGCTTTTAAAGCATTAAGCATTTCACAATGTCCTATTTAAAAAAAAAAAAAAAAAAACTATTTAGCAAGCAGACCAAAGGGCTAGGTGATACTCAGAAATGTGAGACATGCTAATGGTCAGGCAATCATGAAATGACATCATGTAATTGCTACCACTGGACTTAAACTCTGTTTAGTCTCATCTTCAGATGACCCTCTCACCACAGGCCACAAATACTACTTGTACACTTTTCTGGCCACAAGCTTCAGAATCTTTAGGATTGCAATCTGGATAGCTGCTGTTTCCACACGTGTGCACTGGCTCCTCAGTGAAAAACAAACATTTGAACACTGTGAGCCTCATAGAACAAGATATTGTCTCAGAAGTTAAATAGTTAATAGCATTCTATCTTTAAAAGTTTTGTTTGACTAAAACCGAGTTTACATTTTCAGCTCGATTTTGTTTGTGAGGACAAAAAAAATGCACAATTCTTTGGGCATAAGTCGAGATCGACGGTCTTAGAATGCATAATGTGATGCTCACCAGAGGCTGATTTACTGCCATTTCAACCAAAGACTTTTTTTTTTTAGTAAAATCTCAGCGTGAGCGCTGCTACAGCATTCGTCTAAAAGCCACCGATAGGAGGACGGCATAAGATGACGCCGAACTCACGGGACAGCGTAAACGAAATGTAAACAAAACATGATAACGGAAAGAAAAAATATTCTCATTATTCTCACAACCTCAAGGGCATGAGAGCCAGTTTCCTGCATGAGACCAGATCACGTGGATTGTTCCAGAGCAGTCATTTTCTTTAATCGCAGGTCCGTCTATAGAGGATCTTCATTATATAATCTGACAAGGAGAACCCACATTATTAACAGTCTGTTATACAATTCACACATGATTTTATTGGGATCTCATATGGTGTAACAAGTAATAATCTTAAAAGACCTTCAGATTTTAGTACAATGGTTATTCCTGGCCCTGTCATACAAAAGAAATATAAGAAAAAAAGACTAGTGAATGATGGAGGTCTGACTTGAAAGAATACACTGAAGGAAAAAAAAACTACTTGAAGGTCAGTAGCTCCACCCACTTTGCTTTGCAAACAGCTTTTTGTTGCTGTAAATCAACTTTTGGCTACTTTGTCATCTCATGTTGCTGCTGGCGTGAAGACGGGATGACACACGCATCCTCTTGAGACATGTGAAGCCCGTCACCTTGGGCGAATAAAAGGAGAAAACAATGTTGTTATTTTTCCCCAAAACTCCATCACAGTGTCTCCTTTGTGAAAAGTCAAAAGGGAAACTAGACACCCGTCATTTTACTGAATGCAGTCTGAATTCTGGCTGGCCTTTATTCAGTTGCCACTGGTGATTGGTAAAAGTCAGCCAGCTCACTTCCTGTGCACGCTGTCAAAGGCCTTCAGCCGGGTCACATCCGCCAGAAACACCCGCTGAAACACACCATTATCTGCCGGAAAACACGCGGCCCTGAAAACCAGCCAGCCGCACTCCTGCTATGTTGACCGATCCACAATATTATATTTGCGAATCTGCTATTGCGAATCTATGAGGAGACGTGTTTCTCTATGAAGCTTCATTACGGATACACTCAAAACTCCTAGCGCTATTGCATTAGCATTGATGGAGAGAAAAATGGCCGACTGAGGCTAACCAGATTTATAGAAAATGAAAGACAGCCAGCACCCTCTCAGATCTCAGAGCAGCTCAGTGTCTGGCTGAATTAGGTTTGTGTGTAACTGAAAGCAATAGAGCATGACTGCCATGAAAAGGCTGGGTAACACGGTTTTGGAGGAAATCTAATGTTTGTTGTCTATCGCAGTTTAAATCTTTCAATTCCAAATAGCTTCAGCCGCTTCAGGATGCCAAGGCAGGACAGTCTATCATGTTCCTGCTCTCTTGATTCAAACTAGCTTTATTAGCATGAGTGTATCAGGTACAGCTCTGTCTCATTCCCTCTCTGCATTCATCCTTGTGTTTCATTACTGTTATCAGCACTCCTATGTCATCTTCAAGCTTTTTTTTTTTTTTTTGCACTCTGCCAATCTTTAGCTCTATGAGAACCATTAAACTTTGTTTACTGCAACTCTATGCTAGCCGTTGTACTCTGTTTACTGCAACTTTTGCTAGTGGTTGTATTTTCAGCTATATGCTAACGCTCATACTCTGTTTACTCCAGCTCTATGCTAACTTTTTCAGCTATCTGATAACCTTTAAATGTTGTGTACTCCAGCGTTATGCTAGCTTTTGTACTCTGTTGATTTTAGTTATATGCTAGCCTTTAAACCTTGTATACTCCAGCTTTTTTTCTAGCTTTGTAAATTGTGTACACAAGCTTTATGCTCACTTTGCGTAATCCTGTAAAACATTAGAAAGTTGCATTCTGTAATAGGGATGTAGCAGTAATGTTGCATAATGTTGCATTAAAAAAAAATGCCATGGTAAGACTCCATGTTCTGACCTTATAGGAAAATCTAACAGCACATCCTGATGTGTTTTATTCCTTACTTACCGGACGAGACAGAATTTGAGAAGTACAGGTAGAAAGAACAGGAAACAAATCAGGAAAGTAGAGCATCTGCACACTGGTTTATTAATAGACCCATTGCTCAGTGAGGGGTTTGTCTGATGTGATGGGAGTTTCAGTTCATCATTTTCAGATTTTGGATTAATTATTAAAATTGTGATCATAACCATCAAACGAATAGGATGTAACCTGTCTGCATTGATTACTGCCTCTTTGCTTTCACCTGGTGCACAAATTACAAACTAATACACACATGCATCCTCAGATACACACACACACACACACACACACACACACACACACACACACACACAATTCCACGAATCCTTCAATTAGCTGGCCTTGAACTGTCAGAGTGGAAAAATCAGCTTCATGCTATCACTCTTGGACAGTCACCATGGTAACACACACCTCCACAGAGCCGTGCTAATCGAGAGACAGATCTAAAAACACGTTCACACGCCTGAGCTCAGTGAAGACAACAAGTTACAGCAAACACTTCACACTTCTTTATTTTATGTGCTTTAACAAAATGGTGTCATATGAACAAGAGTAACGTAGAGATACTTTGGCCTAAAATAAAAAGTACACAATGTGCCGTTTACACCAAATGCAGTCAAGCAGCCAAGATACGTCTCATGTCAGTTTGCTTCCTTGGTTATGTCCTTGGTAGACTTAGCAAGGAATTGAAGTTTATAGCTGTCAGTTTAGCATCGTGTAAACTTCACGCTTAAATCAGCACACATTCACCTCACTAATATGTACGAATAGTGCCTTGCATAAGTATTCACTACCTTTGAAATTTCCCACATGTTGCACTTTGGGAGGGGGATTCATGTAAATTGCAAAATTATTTAAAAAGTCTAAACGTTGTTTACCAGTTTGCTAGATAATTTGTGGCTGTAGTTTTAATCTAGCATTAACTAGCATTAAACATTAGCACATCTCTTCCTATCTTAAGACTATTTCTTGCACACACAGCATGTAGCCAGTTGCTACATCATGTCCTGGTTTTGTTAGAAAAATTCATGAGCAGTCATCATATGCTTTTTAATTTTTTTTTTCCCTGTAATTTTGTTTACTTCCATGTCACCTGTGTGTAGCATCAGTTCTATAGCCTGTGTAGAAAAATATTTGTCGCTATTTTAGGCAAGGCAATCTGTTAAACTAGCGAGCACATCTGCAATGTGCTAAATGTTATGCTGTAAAATGACATGCTGTGAACTGAAAGGTCCAAAAATGGCTGAAAAGCTTCCTCTTTTTTGTTAAAATGCTGATCACAGAAACCATGACCTTTCTTTGAGGGATGTGGTTACTCAAGCAGCCTGAAAACAGCAGTAATCTGCAACAATACTACAAGTAGCCTTTCCAAAAGTACTAAAATGATACAAAACAGTAACATCTGCACTAATTTCATATCATAACAGATGATACTCCTCATGATGCATTAATCTGGCTTTACTGTGAAATGTGTGACCAGGTCATAATACCCAGAAACCACCAATAAGAGTTGCATACTATAAATCAGCTAGCCTTTACAAATCCCTTTCCCAGCCTCCCTGAATAAAGACTGTAAATCAGCGTAATTTACTGTACAGGCCAGTGAAATAGGTTAGGGTTTTGGCTGCATGCCCAGCTATTGTCCTAAATCTGAGCAGCCCATGCTAATGCAGGAATAAAGGCTACATGGTTTGAGGGGGAAAAAGTAACAGTTTGTGTGAGAGAGACCTTTTCAAGGCCTCACGCTGGTAAGAGATTCTTTACTTTTAAAAAAAGACTTTAAATTACAGTAGATGTCTGAAGACCCAGTTCTGAAAAGGGACAAGAGTAGTGGGTATCAGTGAGAAAATCTGTGTTTACATGATTCATTGCCTTCTTTCACTGACCTGGAAAATTATATTATATATTCATCATGTCATTTATTGTTTAATTGACTACTTTGTTTACTGGATTTCTGCACTACTCATATCTGAATAGTTCCATCATTACTGTTGCACTCCGACATACCCAATATACTCAGGTACTAAAGTTCATAAGTGCATTTTATATAATTCTGGTTCTTTGTGTTACTTTATCTGTATACAGCTCTAGTCCCAGACGCAGCTACTACTAGAAGATGAAGTGGGGCAGTGATAGCTCAGTGTTTAAGGTGCTGGACAGCTGATTGGAAGGTTATGTGTTCAAATACCACCCTCACCAATCTGCTGCTGCTATTGGGCCCTTGAGCAAGGCCCTCAACCCACAGCTGCTCAGTTGTAGGCTGTCTCTATTGTAAGTAGCTTTGGATAAAAGCATCAACCAAATTAGGTAAATGTACCATTCTCAAGCTGAGTATTGTCAAGTCTATCTTGTGTCATGTCTTGTATTGTTGGGTCGAATCTTGCCTTGTTGAATCTTGTCTTGTATTATATTGCCGAGAATCTCTCCAGAACATCCTGGGTCTTCCCCAGTGTCTCTGTCTAATGGGACATGACTGATACAGCTCTATTGGAAGCCAACTAGGGGGTATCCTTGCAAGTTGCCTGAACCACCTCAACTGGCTCCCCTCAATTTAAAAATATTCCAAGCATCTCCCACGTTGTTGAGCCCCTCAACCTTTCACAGAGACTAAGCATAGCAATCCTGTGGAAGGACCCTATTTCCACTGCCTATTTCGACTGTGACCATAGCTGATGACTGGGCCATAGATTGTCCAGTAAACAGAAAGCTTAGCTTCTGCTTTATCACTATAGAAACGTGTATAGTGAGTGTAATGCTGCTCACGCTCTCTTTTTCCATCACTCGGTTACAAGGCCCCAAGTTACTTAATCTCCTCCACCAGGGGCAAGTCGTCCCTGCTCATTTGAAAGGAGCATTCAGCTTGCATTATGGTTACCAGGACCCACCCCCTGGACTGGACTGGGGGTGGTAGTTAGTGATCAGGGAACCCATGTAACCAAAATGATGTGACAGTGATGTGAAGCCATCTTGTTACCGAACACAGAGGAAGGGCGGGGGTCAGGTGCAATGGCAGCCTGGTGACCGGCATGAAATGGACTGTCTTAAGTGGCCTTTGCTTACTATGTGGTGCTAAAATATTATTTGTATTCTGCTATAATGCTTACATTTCCTGGTGGTGAAAGGGAATAGTGAGCAGCTCTATTCAAGTCTTATTGTGTCAAGTCTTGTCTTGTTGTAACTTGTTGTGTTGAGTCTTGTCTTCCTGAGTTATGTCTTGTTGAGACTTGTCTCCTTGAGTCATGTCTTGTTGAGACTAAATGTTAATGTGTCCAGTTTTAATAAGTCTTGACTTGTCTGAACTGGTTGCATCTTGTCAAGTCCTGTCTGTGTCTTGTCGAGTCTTGCCATCTTGAATCTTGACTAGCTGAGTCTTGTCTTGTTGACTCTTGTTGTGTCAAGTCTTGCTGAGTCGTGTCTTGTATTGTACTGTATTGTATTGTATTGTACTGTATTGAGACTTATCATATCTTGTCTTATTTTGTCTTGTTGTGTCCCATCTTATATTGTCTTGCCAAGCCTTGTGTTGTTGAGTCTTTTGTCTCGTTTAGCTTCTCAGCACTCCAGAGTGTCAGTATTTGCTCCAAACCTAATGTTTTCTTGGATATTTACAAAAATTAAAATCCAGTTCTCTCATGTTAGCTAGGTCAGGCCTGTTGTACATCAGCTAATAACCCCCAAGAGGGTGAAGGCTAACAGGTGTTTCTCTAAGGGGAATGTGAAGCAAGTTGACACATTCATTGTAAGAGAAGTGCACTGTCCTATTGTTACACATTTTGTAAAATACGTCCGTGGCTACCAGTTGGTTACATAGCTACATAGTTGGGATTCAAACCGTTAGAGATGTGCACCACATGGGATTCCTGAATCCTCACTTTAATCATGGCTCTGTTTGGGTTTCTGTATCAAAGTGTGTGTGAGTGTGTTTGTAGTATTCCTGACAGAGTTTCAACATTGCATTCTTCTCATATCCATGAATGTAAATCCCACTTAACCCCAAATATGTCATTAACGCAAATTCAAAACAGATTATTATAATTTATCCGAATTTCAGGAGCTGAAAGTGGATCTCAAACAGGTATCTTGGTTGCTGCACTACATCTGTGGTAAGTAGAAAACTGTGTTAAACCGATTTTCCAAACTATTTCTTCAAGGTTTAGCTTTGGTGAGGTTGAATGGGCAAACACAGCAGAAATCCATTAAACATAATCTTTATTCCACATGCTGTTCACACACACAGAGCCGTGACAGTCACTATTGTACAGCAAAAGGCCAAAGACTGGAGCTGTTACGTCATACAGAGGAAATTCCTGAGCAGATATCAGGATCATGGTCAAAGAATAATGGATTTATGGACGTTCACGTTCATGCCTACCATAAACCTGAGGCTCAGTTGGGAAGATCATTGCGTTCAACAACTTTCTGTGCGAATGAGATCGCTGATTTCTCACTGCTCTCTTTTTCAAAATACAGATTACACTGCATTTTCCATCTATTACTGTCCAGCCGACTGAATTCCTTACTTGTAAGAATTCTGTAAGAATCACCTAATACATATTTCCTTTAATTTTCATTTAATTCAACACCCTGGTTTAAACAGAACTGTATCTTTTCAATAATTTGGTTTTTAAGATGCCTTCGTCAGATTTCCCCTCATGACTTAGTAGTGTACAAGTTTGCCAAATAAAAGTCAGCTACAGCAAGCTACGATCACACATAATAAGCTACAATTATTATTATTATTATATATATTTGTTTCCCTGCAGGAAAATTCGGGGGTGCATTTAAACTAAATCAAAATTGTGTAGTTAGATTATAAAACACATAAACACTGTATTGTCACATATAATTATGATACAGTTATGTAGATCAGGTTTCCCGGGGGGGGCTGATCTACATAACGGTATCATAATTATATGTGACAATACAGTGTTTATGTGTTTTATAATCTAACTACACAATTAGTGGAGCTATGTATTACATTTTTTATGACACTGTAATGTCATTCTTTTAGGCAATCAGGGGGTTAAATACACAAATATCCACCAAATCCACCAATGGCTACTGCTGTAGCAGCTAGACTTGAACCAGGGTTTGTTTCTAAAATACAGTTGTTAATATAGGCACAGACTTCTAGTCAGTAACCTTCAGCTTTTAACTAATTTACAAAGCATTACTAATTCATTGTAGTTTAGTTGTTATTGTTACATTTTTAAATAGCGTTTTTTGGATGTTCATTGTTTTTTTTAAAATCTTTTATACTGGGTATTATGTTAAATATGTAGTGATAAATCGATATGTCAAGATAATTTGATAACGTGTCTACCCTAAACTGAAAAAAGGGAATATGTGGTCAGTCTGATTCAAGAAAATATGTCGTACGGTTTACATAAAAAAATATATATATATTTACTTTTAGATTTACTCTTCAAAACATGATTTCACTGCTTTCACTGCCCACTCAGTGCAAGGGTCCTGTGTTCGGGCTTGAGATCGGACGATTGTCCGTGTTTTTGGTTGTCTGTGATGTTTCACGCTGATTTTATTCCAGCGCTTTAAATATCAAATCATGTTGGCTGTACAGAAAAAACACTCAAGACGTTGGACTACTGATTGGAAGGTCGTGAGTTCAAATCCCAGCCCTGCCAAGCTGCTACTGCTGGGCCCTTGAGCAAAGCCCTTAACCGTCAAATGCTCAGTTGTATACATGAGATAAATGTAAGCTGTTCTGGATAAGGGGGTCTGCCAAATGCCATAAATATAAAACTGTTTTAATGTAAATGAAGTCATTCACTTAGAACCGACAGTGTAAGAAATGAATTTATGTAGAAGTAACATTTAATTTGTATAAAACCCATGTACACAAGGAAATTCACCAATTTATTTATTTTTTAATGAATTATATTGTATTTATCCGTTTCTGTATTTGTACGTGGGACCTAAAGTGGAAGATTTTTTTATATTTTTTTTTAAATGTGAACCTTACCACTATGCATCTGGAAACACCAGAAAGCACTGTATGGGAAAAAGTCAAATCTTCTAGCTTCCCTTTCTATATTTCCAACACATTATCTGCTCATACAAATAATATATTCGGTTACGTCCCGGCATTGCACGTACTGATATAAATATGACAGTGACCTGCTGTGGAGCTTTAAACTCTATCCCCTTTGAGAAACCCATTTAAATCTGACACTATAGTCTTTTAGCAGATGTACATCCTTCTGTTGTAAAGAATGCGTAAAACTTTCCCAGAATACAGACAATACATAGAGTGTGGAAACACAGCTGCAGAACTAATCAGCAGGATGTTGCATATAAATACACAGTACAGAGAAGTGATCTGTAGTGAACAATAGGATTATCACACACTGAAGATTACTCAAGATTTTGTCCACACACCTACTCCAGCTCTCTGTTTTCGAACTGAGGATCTGATCCTGGAGTGGAGAATACACACTATTCTTCCAGCTATTTCCTGCGCATGACCAAACGTTCCACAGTTAAAGAGTGGGCGGATTTGGAGACGCGGTCCGTCTGTCAGGTCATCGGAGACTCGCCCACGGGCTGAGACACACAGGCGCGATCGGGCGAGCTCAGGGTTTGTGTTCGGCACAAAAAAAACCGAAAGTTCAGCCACAGGAAGGGGAAAAAAGTGAGGGTGGGTGGGTGGGGGTAAACCCAACAAGAAGGGCACCTCTTCTGCTGGCTGTTTATTGTTCTTTATGGAAACCTTACACTGCACATATCGTGAGATAATAAAGGGAGGAAAATATGCGAGCTGCCAGGCAACCTTGGCTCGAGGTTAGATAGTCTGTTATTGAAATTTTAGCTTCGTCATTTCATACAGGAAAGGAGGAGGAGGCGTCCAGGCAGACGCCGTTTCCTCTGGAAAGCTGTGGATTCCTCCAGAATCTTTAATAACATTTCATATTAACCATTCGGTTCTAACTTAAGTCGCACTGCTAGTCTTGCATTAGTTCATGATCATCATAAGACGGGGAGGATTCGAAATATTTTACATTAGCGATTCTTCTTAAGCCGGTGCGACTTTTAGCGGACTTAAGATTATTACCTGTAACATTGTACAAGATCGCAATAAAATCTAAATTCTAGGAGATGATATAATGTTCATATGTCAGAGCATACCATGAAGATCCTCTGATGATAGGCTTGCGGTTTAAGAAAATGACTACGTTCTGTTTACGTCATCAGTCAGAGTGATCTGATTCAGTATAAGAGTAGTAGCAATGCTGTGTGTAGAGAAACACTTTTTAAGAGGTGAAGAGTTTGGAGCTATTTATGGCTGAGAAATAGAGGACATGGAATGCCCTTTGTTCAAAATGAGCTTGAGGCAATAAGGATATCTTTCTGTCTATTCGCATGAATGGTAGCTTTGCAACTTACTCTATGAGGAGTCAGTCGTGTACGCTGGTAATGTTATATTAATTAACATGAGCAAGTCAGTAGTTTGCATAATCATTTCACTGGCTTTGTACTTGTACTATTTTGAGAATACAGTTGAACCGAATCTAATCTAATCTAATCTAATCTAATCTAATCTAATCTAATCTCGTTTCATTCTGCGTTTTGAGATTGGAGTCATCCTATACCGTCCTCTTATTGGTGGATTTTTACACCAGCATCATTTACAGCAGCACTCACGCTCGGGGATTTTAATCAGAAATTTCTCACAGTTTTTGGTTAGAAGTGCCAGATGTCAGGTATTCACACACACAGACCACTTGAATCAACTGATACAATGAGGCGAACAATTCTAAAAGTCAAAGACAAAAAAAAAAAATTTTAAAAATCAGCCATCAGCAAACAGGCAAAAATAAACAAATCCACAGAGCAAAGTAGCAATGAAAAAAAATCTCAATAACTGGAACCTCCATTCGAGAGCAGAACAAAAGGCTCGGTAATGATCTCAAAGGCTGGGAACGCTAACGCTAATGCTCGACGTTAGCACGTCTCCTGATCAGAAGGTTACGTCTTCTAATTGTTTCGATGACCGGATGCAGCTTTATACAGTATATGAGAGGAATAAAACACTACGTGTCGTGCTGTGACAGGAAAAGAATCAACGACAGGGTGGTATGATGAAGTGTAGTTACCATTCAGAATTTGATTATTTTCTTATAACAGCGCTGAACTGTTTTATTCCTCTTATACCACAGCAATTTGTATTTATTAAAAAACAATACTGTGTTTTTTTATCTGTTTATAGTTACATTTGATGCTGTGGAAGTCCACAAGACCTGTTATCTCTTACGTTATAGCAGCTATAAACAGTTGTTCCCTCACCAGTCTCTTGTTTTTTTCTCTCTTGAAGCAAATAATACATTTAAAAAAAAAAAAAAAAAAAAAAAAAAAAAAAAAAAAAAAAAAAAAAAAAAAATATATATATATATATATATATATATATATATATATATATATATATATATATATATATATATATATATATATATATATATATATTATATTCTGTAATCTGTGTTTTCTGTGTATCGTCTCTGCCCTTGTAACTCTATCTATCTATCTATCTATCTAACTATCTGTCTGTCTGTCTATGTTCTTATGTCCTGAAAATGTTCGAAAACTTAGTTACAGCTTTACCTCCGACTGTTACAAAGCACTGACACTGGAGACTCCTTCCATAAATGTTATAGAAACAGCTCCTTACAGAAACCCTCACAAACGTTTTTAAAATTCGTTCTGTGCAGCATCTGCCATAAAAGTCCCTCTGTGAATGAGCTGTTGCTATAGAAACGACAAGGCATTATTATAAACGTGTGATTTGTAGCTGCACTACTGTCAGAGCTGCTGTTATAGAAAATGAATCAACACCTTCTGACCAATCAAATGACCCGTAAGCCTCAGTTGTAAAGCCGGAATCCGAATGTTCAGTCTCGGCATTATAACACCAACACAATCTCTCTCTGTGGCCTTCTTTTTCTTTAGCTCAAGGCCAACGTACCCTCAAACCCCAGTTCAAATTCTTCACATTAGCTCCCAGTTTGCAGAAAGAGAGAGAGAGAGAGAGAGAGAGAGAATCCCGATGGAGGGGGGAAACACAAACACGGGGACGCTTGTTAGGCCTGTCAAAGACCCCACACAGCAGAGCAGAATGTTTGGAGGAGGCACAAAAAGTTCCAAATAATGCGGCTATTTATCCTTCATGTGACTTTGTGCATATATTACAGAGCCGCGGTCATGAAGAGAGAGACACAAAGAGCGAAACACGCAGCTGAGAGTCATATCACACGCAATCAAAAGCCACAGAGCGCTTCTGTGTCCTGCTCAAAGAGGAGCTGTCTGTCATTTCAACACCCCGAACCCGCCTCACAACATCACCACAACACACTGAGACACACTGAGGCTCCAGGTTCTGTACTAGAGCCTCTGCTGTGAAATGATATGAACTAGAGCTGATGTGATAAAGACAGTGTTGATTAATTTTCTATAGCAGCAGCTCTGACACTAGCGCAGCTGCAAATCACATTATCGTTTCTATAGTGACCGCTCATTCACAGGGACTTGGTGAAGTTTTCTGTAAGGAGATGTTTATTTAACATTTACGGAAGGAGTCTCCAGTGTCAGCGCTTAGTAACTGTCTTCAGGACGGAGGGGTTTACGCTTTGCGGTTTCTCTCTGTTGTGAGAGAGAGAGAGAGAGAGAGAGAGAGAGAGAGAGAGGCTGGTGAAGGAACGACTATTTATACATAGCTGCTATAACATAAGTGATGTAACTTTAGGAACTAACTTGATTTGCACATATTCCACAACGTTAAATGTAACTATAAACAGATAGAAAGTATGGCGTGTCATTCTTTAATAAATAAATGATTGTTTGCAGCGACAAACTGCTGTGGTACAAGGGGAATAAAACACTTCAGCATGTGCTGTTATAGGAAAATAATCACCTACAGGATGGTAGCAGTAACTCTGCCTCATCACACCACCTTGTCATTGATTATTTTTCTATAACAGCATGACACGCAGTGTTTTATTCATTACTTTAATACCAGCTTTTTTTCTTATATAACTTTATATAACCTCACTGTACATGGTCAGAATTGGTCACTGTGTGTGTGTGTGTGTGTGTGTGTGAGAGAGAGAAAGAGAGAAAGAGAGAAAGAGAGAGAGCTTTCTTCATAACTAACGAGTATCTTGATGTACATAAATCAATGTAAATACACAGTGTTATAAACGAATCCCCGCAGAGTTTAAGCCTGTCTCCTCCCACACATCTGCAATCCAAAACTGTCCCTAAAGTACAGTTATGTAACAAAAACCAACAAACAGGCTTCAGACTATTAAAAAAAAAAATCCTCAACACTAACACTCGCACCTCTTAACTCTTTCAGTGGGAAAAACAGGACAATCATGAATGTCGGAGTTAATAAACTCAACACCAGTCTGAGGCCTGGTCCACGGCGATGACACTCCGAATGACACTTTTATGTTTTGGCCACACTTCTGTAATCAGTCTGTGTTATAAAAGTTTCCCGTCCGTGATGAAACACACAAAAAAAAATTAAAACAGCATGCAGGACATGCACACTGGGGGGGTTAAACCATGACCTTTACATCGTTTCCACTAATTTCTTTTTTTTTTTTTTGTCCATAAAACATACATTTCTGTACGACACAGCATCAAAAAGCAGCCAAAGGTGGAATTCAAATATCTAACAAAGAAAACAAGATCATTAAAATTCTGCCGTCTTGGAATTGTCGAAGTCACATCACAACCACGGAGCGACTTTGTTTGTTTTGTTTGTTTGGTTTTTTTTTTCTTCAAAAGCTACGTTTTCCCTCATTCACACTGTTTGGTGAGATTTGAAAACATTTACTGTTGGATGGAAAGGATCCCAAATGCAAAAAATGGGAACGTCCGATATCATACACTATGTATACTTTTCTGGCCACGAGCTTCAGGATCTCAAAAGCTGCAATCTGATTGGCTGTCAGCACTTGACTGTCAGTCTCCAGCGGGAAAGCACAGTGACACCATAACCTTTTTCGGAGGCAAGATATAGTCACGAAATCCTGTTTTATCACATCATTAAAGACATTTGTTCAAAGCTACAAATAAACAGAAATAAACGCACCACTGTTAAATGTCTGGGGTTGGTCGTCTGCCCTGTCAGTCAAAATAAGGGAGGTTCTTAGCTACATTTATTGACCAGATTCTAGTGCAACTCGACACCTATGGAACCGAATTAACCCCTACGATGTTCCTACAGGACTGAGTTATCTGGAGTGTTGAATGAACAGCTAGAGAGCACTAACTCTAAGAGTGTTGAATTAAACTGTATAAAGTGTTGAGGTAAAATCCCCAGTGTTGAATAAACACCTACAGGCTTGTAATAATCGTAGTAGTGTTGACCCTAAGTGATAAATGAACACCTTACCTGATATTAACTCTGCCAGTGTTGAATAAGCATCAATCAATTTTAATTAACACCCAGAGTGCAAAGATTTTTGTTATAGCACTAAAGTCAACGCAGTAGAATTTCTAGTGTTGATTTAACACACACACACACACACACACACACACAGTATTTGATTCAATGCTCCTTCACAGTGTTTAGGTTCTAAAGCCAGCACAAATTGAAATGCCAATCTATAAGGTCAACTTAACACTTACTGACATCACCGTAACTCTCACAGTGTTGAATTAACACTCTTAATGTTGAGTTCCGCACAGTAAACACTCACAACACTCATAAACACCTTCGGCACAGACATAACACTCCTGCATGGTGGAACTAAGTCTAGTGTTTACTGAATACATGATGTTACACATACAACACTGAATTAACTCCTCCATCATTAAGAGCCATGTTATTAACACAGAGTACAGTGTTAATTTAATGCCTCCAGCCTTATTGTTATTAACACGCAGTGTTGAATTCTCTCCTGCAACACCTACGGTTGTTATATTGATCAATCGCCATCTAAAACCTTGCCACTAACTCCTTACAATGTTGAGTTAGCACGTTGGCTACACGACTACACTTATTACTAACACTTGCAGTGTTCACTGCTACAGTGTTAAGGAGATAAAGACAGCACATTGCTAAATCTCAGGTCCCAGGTTAACCAGTATGTTCAGTATTGTCTTCATGTCAACAGCTTCGGTGTTGAACTCGCTCATGCGTCATTGGTTTAATATTTTCCGTCATGTTATTAACACCTCCAACTCATACGGTGCTCCATTAACACTCACAGTGATCAGTCACCGCCTACATTCTTCGTTCTGCCTCCTACAGTGTTGCATTAGCATGAATCAACACCTACAGCTGTTATACTCACTTACAAAGTTGAATATTTAAAGTACCACGCTCACTCCTGCAGTGTTGAGGTGCTGAGGATAACACATAGCAATATGAATTCCCAAGTGTTTTATCAACAAATGTTGATTAAACACCTTCACTGAACACATACAGTGTTGAATTAACATATTGAATCAACACTTACAGCCGTTATAAACACTTACAAAGTTGAATATTTAAAGTGCAACATTCACTCCTGCAGTGTTCAGGTACTGAAGTTAACACAGCAAAATCCCAAGTGTTTAATTAAAAAATGTGTTTGAACACCTTCACTGAACACATAGTGTTGAATTAGCATATTGAATCAACACCTACAGCCGTTATAAACACTTACAAAGTTGAATATTTAATGTACAGCATTCACTGGTGCAGTGTTCAGGTACTGAAATTAACACATAGCAAAATCCCAAGTGTTTAATTAAAAAATGTGTTTGAACACCTTCACTGAACACATAGTGTTGAATTAGCTGGATTCAGGTGCTGAGGATAACACATAGCAAAATGAATTCCCAAGTGGTTTACCAACAAATGTTGGTCAAACACCTTCACTGAACACATACAGTGTTGAATTAGCAGGTTGAATCAACACCTACAGCCATCGTAAACTCTTGTGAAGTCAAACATTTAAAGTACAACCTTCACTCCTACAGTGTTAAGTAGATAAATACAGCACAATCAAATTCGGCATCAAAATGTTGAATGGTTAAAGACCTTCACTGAACATATACAGTGTTTAGTGAGCATGTTAAAGCAACACCTAGAGCCGTCATAAACACTTTTATAGTCGAACATTTAACGTAAAACATTCAGTTCTGCAGTGTTGAGGTGCTGAAGATGCCACAGAGCAAAATCCCAAGTGTTTAATAAATAAAATGTGTTTGAACACCTCCACTGAACACGTACAGTGTTGAATCCAGAGTAACAGAGTTGACTAAAGTTTGTCAGTGTTTGTATGAAAGCATGGACACACTGATTGTGTGCATCTGGATAGTGAAAGTTTCTCACTCACCCATGTTGAGGAGTTCAGCCGCAGTGTTTTAGTGTTCGGTGTTGAAGCGTGTTGAGTGTTTCGAGATCTGCTAGTCCACAGTTTGACTCTTCAGCAGCGTGATGTGGGTCGCTCAGTCCCGCAGAGGATCAGACGCTCTAATCAGCGCAGACAGGAGGAGGAGGAGGAGGAGGAGGAGGAGAGAAATCCATCAATGGAGGTTTATTCACACTGCTCTCTTTCTCTCAAGTGCTTCTCTTTTAAACCTTTTCAGTCTCAACACCCACTACAGTCTGTTTTTAGACTCGTGATGATGTTACACTGCAGTGCACCTTTCACTGTTTCCTCTCTCACCTCTCAAGTCTTTGTTCATGAGAGTATACTTTCAATACAGATGTTTTCGCTCAAACACTCAAATGCACAAGATTGAGAAGCACAAGGATTAGCACCAAGCGTCCTGGGATTAATCCCATAATTTAACATTCCTGTTAAAGACAAACACATGCACAAATGACCAGACATTTACAGTAGGAATACAGTGAATAAGCACAACTGTCATCATTTTACTAAGAGATCTTATTTACAGATGCACACACACACACACACACACACACACACACATGCACACAGGTTGTTGAATTCAGGAGTGAACAGGAAACAAATGAAATAAAAATCATCCTCACATCCTGATCAGTGAAAGAGTGTCTACACTGTCAAGCTTCAGCAGCTAACTGGAATAACACACCCCTTTCAGCCTCTGCAGCTGCAGTGGGGAGAAGCTGCAGGACTCACAGCGCCATCTGGTGGTCGCTTTCTGAAAGTGTTTCAATAAATAAGACAAAAAAAAAACATTAAATTAAATTAAAATAAAATAAATATTGCAAGATAAATTCACTACGCACATTTCTAAAAATAAAGCCTGATGCATGATTGACCTTAACACCATTTTGATCGTGATATGTTTACAGAAATGGGTTAATACTTTAATATTTATATAGAATTTCCAAGACAATTATAAATGCAGTCATTATCATTATGTATTTTTTTTATATATTATTATATACAATTGTATTTATTTATTTATTTATTTATTTATTTATTTGTTTGCTTGTTTGTTTGATTTATACAGCACCCTTTTTAACCTCCAGTGTCACTTTGCAAGTACATACCACAAAACAACAGCAGT
>CM040977.1:2750594-2762367 GCA_022985145.1 Pangasius djambal | reverse complement strand
ACAACAGCAACAACAACAACAACAGCAGCAACAACAACAACAGCAACAACAACAGCAACAAATTCAAAAGGCTTTAAGGAACAGAAGCCTATTGAGAGAGGAGAAAAGTTTTCAGTTGAGATTTGAAGTAATTTATAATTGCATTTAATTGTTTACTTATAAAAATATGTATGTTTATTTGATATACAAAGTGTCTAACTACTTCCCATTATAAGAATTATATATATATATATATTGCTTATTTCACGAATTGCATGAATTATTGGATTTTATATATATATATATATATATATATATATATATATATATATATATATATATATATATATATATATATAAGCCATATATATATAATGGCTTGTGTAACTTTTAAATTTTATTTATTTATTAATATATTTAGCTCACGTTCAGTGACGTCACCACGCGACGCATCATGGCTACGGAAGCCGCAGTGTAGAATTATCGAATGAAACAACGCGAACAATAAACGGCCAATATTCTTCATTAGCATACAAGAGAAAGATGTTAAATTAATGTATAAAGGCTTTACATCGTATATAAATATCGATTTATTATTATTTTTTTTAATAGTCCGCATTATTTTTTTCTCTCGCTCTGTCTCTACGAGAGCTACGCCAAACAAGGTTGCCATGGTAACCGGCCCTCCTCAGCACTTCAGCGTTAGCATCTCTCCAAACACACACACACACACACACACACACACAAAAAGCATATTAGCATATTAATAAATTACAATTAAACAGATGAAAAAATAAATCTTGTTTTCTTTACACATAAAAAGCAAGTCTAAAACATGGTTAAACATGGATGAGATCAGAATTTAAATTTAAAGAGTTTTTTTTTTTTTAAATAAAGAATAAAAATAAATAAATAAATTCAGCTCCATTGACTCCCATTCATTTGTCGCCCCCTGGCGGCTGTGCGCTGCTATTGCAGCGCTGTACAATGGGGATGAGCAGCAGGAAGTAGGAGCAGCAGGATCTCCGCTTAGTATAAAGCTTTAATCTCAGCAGCACGGCGCCGGCACACACACACACCTACCGAGGTAAGCGACCTGATTTATCCATACACCTCCAAAAAAAAAATGCCGCAATCATCCTTTAAAGCGTGTAAAATAGCTGGAATGATAGCTGAAATGCAGATGTGCATGTGTATCCTCAGATAAGATAAAGCTGACCTGGGATCATGCTGGAGATGAAGGCTTTACCTGGGCATGAGTGATCAGTGCAAAGCCTTTCTCAGTGTATTTAACACAGGAAGGCATGATTAGGACTCGCGTTTGTGACTGAATGCATTGAGAGAAATGGAGGAGAAAGGGCAGTGCATGTCTCTGAACCATCAGCTGTGACAGGATGTTATTATAGACAGCATAATCCTCAGGGATAAACCAGGAACTGTATACATAAATACTGTATATCTATATTTCTATAAATTAATCCTAGGGTGAAAACTCTTGTAGAAGACTATCCGGATGGACACAAGTGAATAATTCAGTTTATTGGCATTAAACAAGAAACTCCAACACATTTTTTATTAATATTTTGTTATTAGTCATGTACAGATAATCAATTTATACTAGATCACACTATTCATATAGATAGATAGAAGAACTGCTTATATAGTTGATCCAGAAATAAATTCCTCCCTGCTTTTTACCCTACCTCTGTTTTTATCTCCATGCTATAAATGAATGATTATGAATCATTGTTTACTTATTTAATAATCCAAACTGAGTCATTTCTGTAACCCACTGCTGAGTCAGTATGTAACATTAACAGCACATCGGCGCTCATGTGTAAAACACGACATTCCCGCGTCCCCGTTTGCTTTAACGACCCCAAACCTTGGTCCATTAGGACCACTTACACTTATTCCTCAGTGCTTCAGGCTGTTTTGGATTATTTATGACCCAGATATGGAAATTAAAAACACATTTTAATTAGAAAAAAAAAAAAAAAAAGCCCAAACAAACAGCATTTCTGGACAGTGTTTAGTGTCTTGGCATGAATTTGTTTTAAAGAATTTAGCATTAAATAATCCAGTTCGTTTTAAACACCAAAACCAAATTCAGCATTTCATTTACATTTTTTAAATGTATTTAATTTATTCAATTTATGTAGCATGACATTAATTAGGTTGCACTTGCAATAAGACACCATTTTACTTACATATCAAACAAAACAGCTATATCGTGCATGTTGAAATATAATATCAATATAAAAATATATAAATATAAAAATCAATGTTAAAAGAATTTTACAAAACATATACTGTGCATGTTGAAATGCAATTTAAATAATAATAATAAATATCCAAAATATTGCAACAAAATATCCGCTAAACGCCACACGATTAGATAAACCAGTGAAAATGACAAAAGACGTGAACTACTAAGCAAAAAGAAGACGCCAATAAATCACTCTCTCAGGAGAACGTTTTACATTAATGCACTCGCTCTAATACGTTATGGTTTCTATAGCAACGGCTCACTCGCAGGGAGGTGTACGGCTGGCGCTCGGCTGTGAAGAGATGTTTATTTAACGTTTATGGAAGGAGTCTCCAGTGTCAGTGCTTTTGTGACAGTCAGTGGTGGCGCGGTAACTTTATGTTTCAATTCTCGGTAACATGACAAGCTGAAAAAGAGACAGAAGAGAAAGAAGAGAAAGAAAAGAGGCTGGCGGAGTGATAATAGGAGCTAGCTTCTTTCGTGGACATTAAGGGTAACTATAAACGGATAAAATGCTGTGGTGTAAGAGGAATAAAACACTTCAGGACATGTGAAGTGCTGTTATAGGAAAATAATCAACGATTATTATTATGTGGTAACAGTACACCAGCCGGTCATTGACTATTTTCCTTTAATCGCACAACACAGTGTGTATTATCACTTAAATATCGTCCATCCTGTAGAAGGTATATTACACAATTGTTACGATTACTTCTAGCGCAAAAAGTCATCGCTGAACACGAAACGTTTCTGATTTTGAGTAAAAGGAGAGAAATTTAGCCTACATTTTATTTCCACAAACTGCTTCTTTATATGGTGCATTTTTGAACAGTAAGTAGATAAATCAAATGTTGTAGTGTTATTTATATATATATATATATATGTATAAATAATCTAGTTCTTGGTAGTGGAGCTGACTGTGTGTGTATCATCTGATGACTGTGAAAAGAAACACGGAGCTAAAATAAAGCAGCTTTTCCTCACACACGGACCTGAGGGATTAAAGTGTGAGTGTGAAAGACGCTTATTCTGCAGGACGGTCATTACGGTTAAACCTCCTGCCGTAAGCACCGTCTCGTGTCGGAGCAGCGAGACAGGGCCTGCGGTGACTCTGTGAACCATCGTCAGCGTCCGAGAGACTAATCACGGCGTGTTTAGTTCCACGCAGCTTCACGGAGGATTTGCACAGCCCTAATTCAATTCCATCAGGAGTTTGTTTCAGACTGTTTAGCCAGGTGTCACTGTGTGTGTGTGTGTGTGTGTGTGTGTGTGTGTGTGTGTGTGTGTGAGTGTGAATTCACCTAAAGACAAATGAGGACAAGCAGGAAACATGGACGAACAGACATCCAGGGTTTTAGATTGGTTCAGGATTATCGTGGATTAGCAGGAGAGGTGTGGATTGGAAATAAGCAACAAGCTGACTGTTTATAGCTGCTATAGCGTAAGTGATGACAGGAACGAACTTGTCTGATTGGCTGAGCCATGTTCGATACATAGTAAGTCTGAATTCTGTATTAATGCTCCAGGTTTAAACCAATAAATCTGTTAAGCTGTTTTTTTTTTTCCTTTCCAAACTAAAAGCTAACTGTTAACAGACTACAAAAACTACAATTATTAATAATACGTTCAATAATTTAGCGAACGCCGGGGTTTTATCTTCTCGTGTTTCTCACAGCATGCTTCTTTGTGATAAAATCAGTGTAACGCACATCCTCTCATGGCTTTATTTACTGCTTGATTTTATTCGACATCACGTCTCTCCATCTGTTCTCCAGGAGGATCCCTGACCATTTGTCCTCCATTTCTATCATTACCGCTTATAATAATCACTGCTGAGAAGAAGATGCACTGATGCAGGAGCCGAGATAATACTGACCTGATTCACTGGATCGGTGTGTTATAAAAGTAAAAATAAAATTAGGCTGATAATTAAAATTTTGACTGAGAAGACGCTGATTAGGCACATTAACACCAACTGATTAAGTCTTATCCCAAGACTCTAACGACATGCGAGTTGAGACTTACTGCTTGACTTGATGGAATAAAACTCATAACTGTATTTTCATCTCATCCTGTCATATGCGACCTGTCATTAAATGTGTATACAAACATTAAAAAAAAATAAATAAATAAAACAACAAAGCTTGGAAGGAAATAACAGAAACCGTTGGCTTCTTTGGAGACTGTTTATAGCTAGCAGTGTTAGCTTGTGCTGCTCAGTTGCTAATAGCTAAAACGAAGCCTGGCACATGAAATGTAAATCAAACTAACAATTTTCACAGTCCGTTATTTAATTTATGTTTCACTAGTTAAAGAAAGCTATAACTAGATATACGTATAAGCATATGGTGGTGCCTCTGGTGAGTGTATGTAGCTAGTAGAGTTAATAATCTAAGCTAGTACGAAGCCTGGGATGTACCTTACATCAGAACAACACACTTTTTTAAAATGATTAGAACTCACTTTAAGTACATTTTAAAGACAAATAATTTGTATGCTGTAGTAAATCTTGTGCTGTATAGGCTACATTTTGGCCACAACGCTTTCCCATCGGTACTAAACACACTGGATAAGATGGTACACACCCACGAGCGACAACAGTAGACAACTACGCCCACAAGAGATAAACTGTGTGACTTGTTGCGTTAGTGTGAACGCAGGTTATTCACCATCAGCTCATACTGTACATCCTGCAAACACACTTCCTACTGTCTGTCTCTTCTCTTCTACACCTGCATGCTCTAATGAATTATAATCCAACCGTTCGGTGTCGGTTCATTTGAGAAATCACATACAGGAATATCCATATCCAGCGTCCGTAGCAGAGGTCAAAACACACAGACTGGCAACATGGCAAAAAGAATAATCCATAATATTGATGGAAAACAGAAAAAAGCAGGATTTGGGAAACAAGACTCTGTGTGCGATAAAAAACATAGGATATACATAGACGAACTAATCACACAGAACACAGAACAGGTGAACACTGTCAGGGAACAAACCAATGACAGGACAGGGGCGGAGTCTGGCGTAGAACAAAAACCGAAACATAAGCACATGGCATTTGTTGCATGAGCACATGACAATCACGCAAACTGGGGGGACCATAAAGTCAGGTTCATTTGTAAAACCTTTTAAAAAAAAAAAAAAAAAAACTGTTGAATAAAGTGCTGTACAAAAACTCGAACATAATCAGGCGAGTTATTAAAATAAAATACATTGATTTATAGAAGTATTGAAATACTAGATTAAAGTATTAAAGATTAAAAGATAAAATACAACGTTAAAAAATGGTAAAAATACGAAATAAATAAAATAACATGACACGCCAAGTCCACTCCCTGGCATCAGCACTTGTCAAAAGTGTTATATGAATAAAACTACGAGTATTAAATCAAATTAGAATTGAAATAAAGTAAAACTTGCCACTGTGATACTTCACCGGATTTGTGTGAAGAGGGTCACAGGGTTACTGCAAAGATCTCCGTGTCAGATATCTTTGATTCGGCCTTCACACGATACTCATTTACTGTATTTACACTGAGAGCTGATGGCGAAGCGTAGTGGGCGGAGTTAAACGACCTTCCGTCTACCGTCCACAGCTCTTTCGCAGCATGCGTTCTTGTGTGCTCCTTGTACTGACGTCATCTCTTAATGCCCAAGTTACAATCCAATACTCAAGAGCACAGTTACCAAGAACAGTCAGAAAACCCTGAGGCGTTATTAGCACTGAGAAACACTCAGCCAGTGAGAGCGAGGGATGATGGTACGCTTCGTTATTCCTCGGGTCTAAAACAGCTGCTTCAGGTGCAGATGTTTATTCGCTGTGCTGCCTGTTAGGGCGGGGCGATATGACGACATGATATCGATATCATGATAAATCATACCGCAGTACTTTTTTTTATGAGATGTTGCCGCTAACTATTTCTAACATTTTAGCTGATTTGATGTTCAAATTTAACTACTGACCATTTAAAATTGTGAGTGTATTTTTTATTTATTGTCACAATTCATTAAAATGATTTTTTTAATCTTATTCAATTTAATTACATTTATTTTTGTAGGCATTGTAGAAAAATATCACCCTACAAACCATAAATCGCGATACATATCGTCTTTTGTAAAAATGAACAGCGCTGGTGAAAATCTTTTCAGCTCATTCAGTACATACATCAGCAGTTTACATTATTTTAGCGGGAACGCCTGCAAATGCATTCAGTACATACATCAGCAGTTTACATTATTTAATGTCGTGGAACGCCTGCAAAACAAGCTAGTTCCTGTTCTCGCTTACGTTATAGCAGCTATAAACAGTTGTTTCTTCACCGGCCTCTCTTTTTAGTAAGACAAAAAAAAAAAAAAACGCAGCTTGTCATGTTACAAAGAAACTGCAAAGAGTAAACTGTCTCTGTCGTGAAGAGAAAAACTTGAAGTTGCAGTGTTACCTCTGGATCTGGAGACTCCTTCCATAAATGTTAAATAAATGTCACCTAACAGAGAACTTCACCACAGTTTCCCTGTGAATGAGCTGTTACTATAGAAACGACAATTTATTACTGTATTAATATACAGCAAACCCGTGAGTTGCAGCTGCAATACTGTCAGAGCTGCTGTTATAGAACATTAAAGAATGAAGACATTCAGTGTGTGTGTGTGTGTGTGTGTGTGTGTGTGTTAATGCCTACATATATACAAAAGTACCAGGTAGAGATTAAACACACTGAATGTTCACACAACGTTTAGAGACATCTCACTGATCCTCTTTAGGCTCTCTGTGTGTTGTGTGCGTGTGTGTGTGTGTGTGTGTGTGTGTGTGTGTATCTCATACTGCTGCTAACACAGCTAATGCATTTAGGCTATGTTCTCTTTGCAAGGTTGAAGTGACCCAAATGTGTTTTTTTTTCTTTAAATGTACAGTGTGTGTGTGTGTGTGTGTGTGTGTGTGTGTGTGTGTGTGTGTGTGTGTGTGGAGGTCACTGAAGGCTCCTCTCTGACACTTACAAGACTTCACTAATGGTTGTAAGAACAGCAAAACCTGTGTATCTGATCTTTCCTGGCCTTTTTGCACTGATCATGACGAGCTCAGAGCGAATCATCTCATGACGAGCTCAGAATGTTTCTTATTGCTAGCGCAGTAACGGTTTATCTCAGAAATCTGGCACTATGCTGCTGTTCATAACGTTTATCAGGTGGATTGTGTGCATGTGACATGACGTGGTTGATTAGAAAAACGTGAATATGTGGACCTTTTCCCAAATTTATTTCAATTAAATGATTCATTCAGTTGCATGGTTTGCCCAACTGTACAGCCGATCATGCTGTTGTCTAAATGCAGACAGAAAAAGAAGAAATCAAGGTCATGACCAAAAGATTCACTGATTCAAACACTGATTCATTGAATATGGGAGGAATGAATAAAGGTCATGACCAAAAGATTCACTGATTCAAACACTGATTCGTTGAATATGGGAGGAATGAATCAAGGTCATGACCAAAAGATTCACCGATTCAAACACACTGATTCACTGAACATGGGAGGTATGAATCAAGGTCATGACCAAAAGATCTGCTGATTCAAACACTGATTCACTTAACAGAGGAATGAATCACAATCATGACCAAGAGATTCACCGATTCAAACACTGAATCTCTAAATACAAAATGAAATGAATCTCAGTCATGACCGAAAGATTCGCTGATTCAAACACTGAGCCACAGAGCAGAGGCATGAATCAATGTCATGACTGAAAGATTCGCTGATTCAAACACTGATCCATTGAAAATAAGAGGAATGAATCTCACACATGACCAAGAGATTCACCGATTCAAATACTGAATCTCTAAATACAAAATGAAATGAATCTCAGTCATGACCGAAAGATTCGCTGATTCAGACACTGATTCCTTGAATCGAGGAGAAAATCTCAGTCACAACAGAAAGACTCACTGATTCAAACACAGATCTACTGAACAGAGAAGTGAATCATCATCTTGACCAAAATATGTTTAAAAACTACATAAGACTACATCATGTTTATGTAAAATAATCGTATATCAATGCTGTCTGCGGATCTTTGAATGCTAGATTCAGGAACTATATGAAACGAATGACTCAGACTTCTACTGATTCATTCATCGCAGCGATTCATTTATAAAGACTGAATCGTTTGCAAACAGCACGTATCTCGTTCACGAGAACGGAAGATACAGATGTCTTCCAAAGCACTGGATTTGATGAATTCAGCTTTTACACAGAGCAAAACCTTTGTCCTGGACGCGATGAGAGGATATTCAAATGAGTGTGGTGATCATGTTAAAATCACTTTTAAATCTCTTTTCGCTATCTCACAGCTATTTTGTGAGAGATGTGTTGAGTGGGTCATTTTCATCGCACTCAAACGACAGTTAAAAATCACTCCACGTTGCAAATTCACAGACCTAAAAAAAACAAAACAACAAAGCTAAAAGCCTCTTGTGTGTGGCGTAGCGAGATGATTTCGATTATAACTGACCTGATGTGTGAGTGAACAGGATTTATTTCTTTTCCGTTATGATGTCCGACTGGGTGAATGTTGTGTGGTCTACAGGTCTACTGTTAGAGATCGCTCGAGATGTTGATCTTGCGTTCGACTTGCAGAGCGACATCGCAGGCTTACATTAATCCGCTTATTCTAATATGGTACCGTTTCCATAGCAACAGCACATTCACGGGGACTTGTACAGAGAACACTAAACATAAATGTAAAAAAATGCCGTGTATACAGTTGATATGGTAACATTTTCTGCGAGGCGATGTTTATTTAACGTTTATGGAAGGAGTCTCCAGTGTCAGCGCTTTGTAACAGTCACGGTGCTTCGCAGCGTTTGTCAGCACAGGAACGTCTTCAGGACAGAGGAGTTTACGCTTTCTGGTTTCTCAGGAAAAGGACAAGCTGTGTTTTTTGAATGAGAGAGAGAGAGAGAGAGAGAGAGAGCGAGGGGGAGAGAGAGAGGCTGGTGAGGGAATGACTCTTTATCGCAGCTATAACGTAAGTGAAAACAGGAACTAACTTGTCTCTTGAATGTTCCCCAGCATCAAATCTTAGCTTTAAACCATTAAAAATTTGTTTACTTAATAAATTAAACGTTGTAATTCTTGGCAAATCGCTGTGGTATAAGTGGAATAAAACACTCCAGACTGTGTGGTTATACAAAAATAATCTACTTCAGGGTTTCAGTAGCATCACACCACCCCACGTGAGTTATTTTCTCATAACTGGATGGTTTATCGTGCGTTATTCCGAACACAGAGCCGCAAAAGTGACAAAAAATAACAGTTACAGCCGTGCTGTCAGTCCTGCGTCTCTTCCGCTGAGTCTCACTGCATGTCCTTTTCCTTGTGCGTTTTGCGAACGTATTTAAGAAGAAATCTCTGTGTGAAAAGATGAATTCACTGTGTGCTGTTTGTTAACAGTCCACGTTGGTAGAGAGCTGCCCATAAACCAGTAAATCTGTTTGCGTGAACTGGTCTGTGGAAGTTCGTCCTGGTTTTCTGTGATTTCTTTGTTTGTTTGATTAATTAGTTGATTTTATTTCTATTTTTTCAACATTATTTTTGGCCTTGAATGTGGACATTTTTACTTTCCAACTAATTTGTCTATTTTTTTTATGCACGTGCATGAGCATTTTAGCGCATTTCTGAATAATTTAAAACTCTTTTGACTCTTTTTTTCTCTCCATAGAAAGAGAACGTTAGGCTTCATGGTCTCTTCTTTCTGCCCCATCGTGCTGCTCTTTTGTTTCGCCCCTGAACGAGCTGCCAGGTGCAGTGTGTGTGTGTGTGTGTGTGAGAGAGAGAGAGAGATCAGGTGCATATGGTATTGTTGTTGTTCAGGGAGCTGTCCAGCGTGTCTCTGGCCTTGGTGCTGATCTTTCAGAGCTGTTCCAGGTGCAAAGCCTGACATTACAAGTGTTATGTAAAGAATAAAACACTTTGTGTCATGCCGTTGTAGGAAAACAATCAATTCATGGGGGCTGTGATGAAGCAGAGGTACAGTCGCCATGTACTGCTGCCACCAGAAGGGGATTATTTTCCAATAACAGGACCTCCAGAAGTGTTTCTTCCTTTTATACCACAGCAATTTGCCGACGCATATTATTTTAATTCTTTATTAAACAACAACACATCATATTTTTTTTATCAATTTATAGTTACATTTAATGTTGTGGAACAACTATGAAACAAGTTAAAGCTGTTACAAAGAGCCGAGACTGGAGACTCCTTCCATAAACGTTAAATAAACGTCTCCTCACAGAAAAATTCACAGTCAACGATTACACACGTCTCTATGTTAAATAACAGCACATTATTGTTACACTTAAATGAGCTGTTACCATAGAAACGATAACATATTGGAAGGAGCCCGTCTCCACACTTCAGGTCTGAGTATTCAGGAGGCTGAATGGGATTTTTCTTCTCGCTCAGATGTGAACGCTGTTCTGCTTTTAATAACAGTGTTGCAGTAAGAGTGAATTAATTAGAGCTAAGGATGTGTTTTGATGATGATTGACAGCTCTGTGCTTATAACGTGACAGATTATTCAGTGTTTCTCTCCTTTAAACTGACACATCACTCAGATGACAAAACGTACCTATTATAATCTCGTAAATAACTCATTAACGCTTGACATACTGGAAGTATTTAAATGAGAGTTTTAGGGCAAAGAGTGCCAATAGTTATGAAATGGTGCGGTCCGTCGTGGGGGTGTTTAAAAAGTATCTTTCTGGCATGAGACACTTTACGAGTGAACACTTGAATTTTAGTGTTTTTTTCTGCAGAATTTTTAAGACCTCTGCCTTTTCCTTGGGAAAATTAAAGCCACCCCCACTTTCCACTCTGAACCCCCCTGGAATTCACAGCTCCGTTTTATAAAATCAAAATCCTTTATTACTTTATTTATTTAAAAAAAAAAAATGAAGAAATGAGCACCAAGAATTCTGTAGAGGTTGCTGAAATGAATGCTTTTACACACTGATGCACCTGTGACTCAGGGTGGACTGTAGGGCTGCCTGTAGATCTGTGTGTGTGTGTGTGTGTGTGTGTGTGTGTGTGTGTGTGTGTGTGTGTGTGTTTGTGAGTAATAAGTACGTTAGTACTTATTTACCTACACCATGTGTACGTGCTGTGACCTACTTTTATGTGTGTGCGTGTGTGTGTGTGTGTGTAAGAAAGGACAAAGGGAGTGTAGTAAACTGTAGGTTTTGTGTGTGTGTGTGTGTGTGTGTGTGTGTGAGAGAGAGTGAGTAGAGGCTGCTATCTTAAGGACCCTCTCTCCAACACACACACACACCCACACCCACACACACGCACACACACACACACCCACACACACACACACACTATGCTTTCACCACTTCAGCTCAGACGCCTCTCTGGGTTTCAATCTTCATCGCCTAGGAAACGCCGTCACAAGTGGCCTCAATGTCTCTCTATTTTTTTCTCATCTTTCACTCTCCTTCTTTTTCTATTTTCTAGTCTGCTCTTCT
>CM040977.1:2743094-2745594 GCA_022985145.1 Pangasius djambal | reverse complement strand
CTGCATGGCCAGTGTGTATATATAAGTGATCTAAAGTAAATACTGCTATAAACTATCAATTTAAAGTAGTGAAGGGATATTTTATTCACTGCTGACGGAGTGAGCGGCCATGTTTACATGACATCATATGCTGGAGGAGACCTTCTCATTAGGAATTCCAAGTCGAGAGGGTGTTTTCTTTTGTTTTTCCTAGTTAGAGTTCGGGAAATCCGAACACAGCATCAGATCAGGGGAGACAAAATCCGAATCTTGTCTCTCAGTACACATGACCACGGCAGCGTCCTCTCACCACGCCGCATAGAGCGCAGTGGAGCTGAGTTCATGTCTTAATTGAGATTAATTACCTAATAAGGAAAGGGAAAAGAGTCCAGTCTGATGTATTAGTCCAGGAAAAATATGTTATACAAAGAGAAAAGGAAAATGAATATGCCAGGAAAGTACGCACATCTTCCAGATTAATCGACTGCATCATGTCTGCTATCCAGTATGCCTCTTAATCAAACACTCCAGTAGCGACAGTGCTTCAGAGACTGATATTTCATCTGATTTAACGTATTTCCTTCATTTCATGGCTGCAATTTCCTTTCCGATGTCTCGCTGGCTTTTCAGCTGGACCACCGATACAACGAGTTCAAGCTGCGTGCCATCATGTCCGAGCACAAGAAGACCATCACGGCCATCTCGTGGTGTCCACACAACCCCGAGGTGTTCGCCAGCGCCAGCGCCGATAACCTGCTGATCATCTGGAACGTGGCCGAGCAGAAGGCCATCGCTCGCCTCGACAACACTAAAGGCAGCACGCGCACATTTATAAACTCACACTGCGCACTCTTCCACTCACACATTAAACCTTTTCGGCTTGTACTGATGTATACATGCTCTTAAAAGCACAGCGCTACTGCACATATTACAGACCTAGATAGCGGATAACGTCATTCTGTACATAATGACCAGATCTCTACAGCCGAAACATAAACAAGTATAAAAAAAAGAAAAGAAAGACAGACTGCCGACACACTTTCTTGCAACAAAACTCAATTTCATGTGCAAGTTTGCATGTAAATGTTTTGTTTAATTGCTTTAAATGTCACTATTTTCGCCGACGTTAGCACACGTAACTCAAACTTATCTAGCTAGCTAAGATGTCTAGTGAATTTTAGGTTAGCATGCTAGCATGCTCAGACTGTTTATTTGGCACTTTGACTCCATTGTATTGGAGAAAAAAAAGACTAAATGTACAAACGTATAAGAAACTACAAGTTCTGGAGTATTACAGATTTAGATGTCAAGAATATTTTTAGTTAAAAAACTGAAAATTGCATCATATTAGGAAAATGATCTGAATTCACCTCACTGCATTGCGTCATGCTGTTCTTTACGTCCTGTGTGTTGTGGTTTCTTTATTAAACATTGTTACTTTTGTGTACAGTATGCTACCCTCATGTTGTGTAGTGTAAATGAGTGTGTGAGTGTTATTATAAGCGTCGTGTCCTGTCGCACGCAGGTATTCCTGCCTCGATAAGCTGGTGCTGGAACACAGGTGATAGCGTAGCGTTCGTCTCTCACCGCGGCCCTCTGTACGTGTGGGCCGTTTCCGGGCCGGACTCGGGCGTCACCGTACACAAAGAGGCTCACAGCTTCCTGTCGGATATCTGCCTGTTCCGCTGGCACCCGATAAAGAAGGGCAAAGTGGTGTTCGGACACACAGACGGGAGTCTGTCCATCTTTCAGCCAGGTGTTGTAGTACTCACTTCATTCTGTAAGCAGGGCTCCGTTAGCATGTTCTACTTTTATAGCAAATATTAATTCATATATTCTTTTATTTTAAAGTAAATTATTTAAAATCTTGTCTTGAAACCTGTCTGTACGTTCTGACATTTGTTCATGATCATTAGATGATAGTCGTGATAGTTAGACGCATTAGTTGCGATTTCGTAGCTGTTTTATGTGATATTTTATTTTACTGTTTTATTTTTATACCTTTTATATATTTCTATATATCTCATTTATTTCCTGTACCATTGTACAGGATTTATTGTGCTTTTTTGTGCATATCTACATGTGCTTTATATATTAATCTTACTTAGTTATTTGTATATTTTTTAGAAATGTATTTTATATAGTAATCAGGTCCCTGGAGGGCTAGCGGTTAGGCCACAGTGTTTTCACCGCTGTAGCCCGGGTTCGATTCCCGGCCAGGGAGCAAACCGCAGCCACTGATCTGCTGTGGCGACCCCTAACAGGAGGAGCCAAAATAACAACAACAAAACATAATATTCTATAATGGTTTAATCAAGATTCTACACTGCCCTCCAAAAGTTTGGAAACGCCTGAACAAAATAGGGTTTTTGGGCAATATCAGCATAAATCCTCTTTAGTTAGTGACCATTTTGCATTGATAATAAGGGACAACACTAGGCATCCGAGCAGTCAGTTTATTCAAACATTGACTTGATATATTACTCCAAGCCTCCTGGAGGATTGCCCATAGATGATTCAC
>CM040977.1:2729588-2742994 GCA_022985145.1 Pangasius djambal | reverse complement strand
TGTTCATGTTTATGTTCATAAACTTTTTATTTAATAAAATATGTTTTCATAGTTTGTGTTGTCCCTTATTATCAATGCAAAATGGTCACTAACTAAAGAGGATTTATGCTGATATTGCCCAAAAACCCTATTTTGTTCAGGCGTTTCCAAACTTTTGGAGGGCAGTGTACATGTTTCTATATTCACAAACCTCAGGTTTAAATTAATACTTCAACCCCATTCCCAGAGTCAAAAATCTCTGGACAAAATACTGGCTAATGATGTAAATGTCCTGTCCAGGCTCAAAGAATCAGAAGCATGTGCTGCGTCCGGAGTCTCTGGAGGGAACGGATGAGGAGGATCCGGTCACTGCGCTGGAGTGGGACCCTCTGAGCACAGACTACCTGCTGGTGGCTAACATGCACAACGGCATCAGGCTGCTCGACTCTGACTCGCTGGCGTGTGTGACGGCGTTCAGTTTACCGAGCGCGGCCGCGTCCGTACAGTGCCTGGCGTGGGTGCCTACTGCCCCGGGCATGTTCATTACAGGGGGTGAGACAGAAACACAGCTGTATACACACACACACACACACACACACACACACACACACACAAAACACTAGTGATTTCTCAGCACATGCGTAAAGACACATCACTGCAAACACTCGCTACACAGTTGCTAATATTTAACACAATCTTTATGGTTTATGTGTGTTTGCTTCTAAGAAACTCACATCTTGCACATCGGTTCTTCTTATTTATTACATTTTTGCCCAAATATTTATTGCCCATTATACACCACCTTAATGATTAATCTGTCATACAAATCCCTGGGGAAGTAACAATAACGCATTAGAACGAGTGCATTAATATAAACCTGTGATTTGTAGCTGCACTACGGTCAGAGTTGCTGTTATAGGAAATTAATCAACACCTTCTGACCAATCAGAACCTGACTAGCCATCAGGGTTTATAAATTGGTTTAGCTTATAGGCTGCCGAATAGCTAATGATAGCTAGCAAGTTACCATTCGGTAGCTAGCCAAGAGTAATCATGGAACAAATTCTGGTGATTTGAGAACTCCATGATAATGGTTTATCAAAATAGTAAAAAATAACAACGGTTAGTTATGAGACAAGCCGTCCATGTAGACTGAGCAATGTTTTTTTTAAAAAAAACTTGTTCAGTAAACAGAGTTATGACTGGACTGCCTCCTTCATTACTGTGAGTGACACTTTTCCAAAATAACCATCAGTTCTGCCAACTTTTATTTTATTTTGCTGTGTGTGAAGACTCTCAGGTTGGCGTGTTGAGAGTGTGGAACGTTTCGAGAACGACGCCGCTGGACAATTTCAAACTGAAGAAGACGGGATTCCACGCGCTCCACGTGTTAAACTCGCCTCCAGCAAAGAAAGGTCTGATTTACCTGCTATCATATGGTAGAAGTTGAAATGATTGTGTGGTATTTTACATCTTTTAAGACATTTTAGCAGGTAATGCGATTTGTACGGTATGCTAACGTGCATGTGATGCGTGTTGCATTAGTGTAAAGCCTGGACTACACTTGCTTTTAACTCTGTGTATACAAGATGGCTGCTGCACGTATCCTGTGGTCGTTTGGAGTGATTCTTGTCCACATCCTCAGAGATTAATGCTACGCATCCATGTGGTGCCATTTCCGCTGCTTCTGCTGCCACTGTGTTTTTACAGTAGGCATGCAACTCCAGCAGTTAGCATTAGCTTTGCACTAACATGCTGCTAAAAATCCTAATTGTAGGAATTAGCAGGAATTAGCATCATTATAGTGGCAGTACTAGACAAATAACCTTTTCATAAAAGCCTATTTATAGACAGTTTATTTACAGATTTGGACTGTATTTAGTGTAAGAAAATAACACAAATCGGATCTATGGCAACTCTAACTTAATTGTATAGTCTAGTTAGGTTTTTGTCCTGTTACAGTTGCCATACAAATTGGGTAAAACTGAAGTGTTTATATGGAGTATGGTGATCAGGCTGGTAAAGGAGTTGAAGCAGGAAAGCACAGGATTCCTGAGTGAGTCGTACAGTATCTGAGTAAGAGGATTTTGCATTCTGACTCATCTCTGTCTCTACATCTCAAGTTGCCAGCTCAATTTCCCCGTCCAAGAACCACTACACGTCATCTACGAGCGAGGCCGTTCCTCCTCCGACTCTGTCGCAGAACCAGGCGTTCTCTCTGCCACCCGGACACGCCGTCTGCTGCTTCATGGACGGAGGAGTCGGCCTCTACGACATGGGGGCCAAGAAGTGGGACTTCCTCCGAGATTTGGTGAGAACGGAAGATAATAAGTAATGCAAATCAATTCCTGATTTTCCAAAGACACTTTAACCTGTCGGGGTTATAGAACTATGTGTACATGTGTCATTTTTAGGGTCACGTAGAAACCATATTTGACTGTAAGTTTAAGCCAGATGACCCGAACCTGCTCGCTACGGCCTCCTTTGATGGGACAATCAAAGTGTGGGACATTAACACTTTAACGGCAGTGTACACATCTCCCGGCAATGAGGGAGTCATCTACTCGCTCTCCTGGGCTCCTGGTGAGATACATCATCTGTAAATCTATAACTAACCATTATAATATGTTCATAATCAGGGGATTTGTTTACTCAAATCTTATCATCTTTTTTTTAATAGATTTTTATGTTATGACTTCTACATTATTGATTCAGTACAAAAACATTTTAGATTTCCAAACACTATATATATATACATATATATATAAAATGTTTTTACAAATTTATATTTAACGTTATGACAAATTACACAGGTAAAGAATTTTCCAAAAATAAATATAAAATCAGATTTTGTAGTAATTAGTATCTCACAATATTATTATTATTATTATTATTATTATTATTATTATTATTATTATTATTATTATTATGTTAGCACTGCTAATTGTTTAATTTCTGTCATTTTTCATATTTCAAAACACAGTAAAGTATCATCCAGATTTTTTTTACAAAGTATTTGTAAGAACCTGTTGTTATGACAGCTAGACATCTGTGTAGAGTTTGTATTTAGTCTATAATTATTATATTTGTTTATTCCATACTGCTACCCAAAGGAGACCTGAACTGCATAGCAGGAGCCACGTCCAGGAACGGAGCGTTCATCTGGGACGTGAAAAAGGGCAAAATGATCACAAGATTTAATGAGGTACGGAAAGAACACCATAATGTGGCGTATGTGGCGTTTGAAACCACCAGGCAGTGACTACATATGATAAGGCTTATAGATTTATATATGATGTGATAGAGTGCTGTTTGATATTGTGAAAATGAAGTCCACAGAAGGAACCAGGGTCAGAAGCCACGCTCCCTCAGCTGAGACTAGTACACACTGATGCCCAGCTGTATAACCCTATTGTGCTTGTGTGTGTGTGTGTGTGTGTGTGTGTTTGCAGCATGGGAAGAACGGTATCTTCTGCATTGCATGGAGTCACAAAGATTCCAAACGTATCGCCACGTGCAGTGGAGACGGGTTCTGGTAAATTTCTGATTTTGCGATTTTAACATCATTAGAACATTATCGAGTGTATGAGATTTCTTCATCGCTCTGTTTTTATTATTTACTGGTTTCAGTATCATCAGAACCATTGATGGTAAAGTGCTGCATAAATATAAGCACCCTGCAGCCGTGTTCGGGTGTGACTGGAGTCAGAATAACAAGTGAGTATCTCTCTGTCTGTCCATCTGCCTGTCTGTCTGATGTTCACCAACATCCATTCTTTTCTGTCATGAAAGCGGAACAATAAAATAAAACACCCTTTTGCTCAAAATCAGTGATAAAACGTCATTATATTTTCATTAATCAATAAAAACAAGACAGAAATGTCAGAAACAGCAAATGCTATCTTGTTGTTTAGTTCTGTAGAAATCCATCTAGCAAGTTATGTGTCTCTGTGACAAAACGGGACCACAGGAGGGCTGAACACAGACACCAGGAGGCAGGGTTGTGGGGAACATGTTCTTTATTATTCAAGTGAGGTGGCTGGTGCACTGTGATGAGATTGATGTTGTCCCGGAGCTGAGCGCAGCGAGCTGACAGTAGTGGTGTGGCGGCAGGATGGAGAGGGGACGGCGGTCGCTCTCACGCAGGGCTGAGGTCAGCGTGCAGAGGCTGGTGCTCTTCTTCCTCGCTGACGTCTGCTTCTTGGAAAGAAAGAGAGACAGACATTAGTTGGGTGGTTAACCTCACCTACTTCAATTCAATTCAATTCAATTCAATTTTATTTGTATAGCGCTTTTAACAATGGACATTGTCACAAAGCAGCTTTACAGAAATAAATGGATTCACAAAAAATATATTGTAAATATGTGAATTTATCCCTGTGAATTTATCCTTAATGAGCGAGCCAGTGGCGACGGTGGCGAGGAAAAGCTCCCTGAGATGATATGAGGAAGAAACCTTGAGAGGAACCAGGCTCGAAAGGGAACCCATCCTCATCTGGGTGCAACAGATAGTGAAATTATAAATAAATCCCTTCTATTATTGTGTACTATATGGACAAATAGTGCAAATGTGCAACCAGTAAATTCAACACAGTTTTTTCAAGAAGTCCGGTTGGTTAAAATCTATCCACTGTCCACTGATGGAGTCCTGAGTATGAAGCTGCTCGTGGCAACCGCAGCCCCAAAGCCACTACAGCGATCGCAGTCCCAAGCCATTACAGTACAGCTAATCTGTCTGGAGAGTGGCTGCTGGCACCTTTTGTACCCCTCCAGGAGGGTAGATTGGCACTGCTGCACTCATTGGCTGCCAGCCAAGTCGAATTCCCTTGCTCCGCTGTCCGTCCAATGAAGGGGAGGCTGAATTCAGGGTTCCTCAGGACAGGAGAGCTTGTCAGCACCTGTTTCAGCTCTTCTAAGGCTTTTTCGGTCAACAATGAGTCTTCTTTGACCGCTTGAGATTGGATTTTGTGATGTTTTTGTGATGTATGACATAGTTAATTATTTGTTATTATTATTATTGAATTGATTTGTGTTTATTCAGCCACAAGAGCATTAGTGAGGTCAGGCACTGATGTTGAGTGAGGAGACCTGGTGCGCAGTCTGCATTCCTGCTCATCCCAAAGGTGTTCAGTGGGGTTGAGGTCAGGGCTCTGTGCAGGCCACTCAATTTCTTCCACTCCAACCAAACCATGTCTTCATGGAGCTCACTTTTTGCACAGATGGACTGTCATGCTGAAGCAGATTTGGACTAGACCCCAGTGACAGGGAACTGTAATGCTACAGCATACAAAGACATCCCATACAATTGTGTGCTTCAGACTTTGTGGCAACAGTTTGGGGAAGGCCCACACATGGGTGTGATGGTCAGATGTCCACAACCTTTTGACCATATAGTGTACATATTAGATTACCTCCAGATCCTTATGCTAGTCCAAAACTCATTAGACTTCGTTCACTCCTTAAAACTGCCCACTTGTGATCAGATGACACAAACCTGATGTTAATACCAGTTTAAAACCAAGAGCTCAGAACTGAGCTCTTATCTCATGATCTTCTCCCTTTCTCTCACTCTATCTCAGAGACATGATTGCGACTGGATGTGAGGATAAAAGTGTACGAGTCTACTACTTGGCCACAAGCTCCGATCAGCCGCTGAAGGTGTTTACTGGACACACGGCCAAGGTGTTCCACGTGCGCTGGTCTCCCCTCCGAGAGGGAATCCTGTGCAGCGGCTCTGACGATGGGTAACTCATTCATTAGACAGTATATCATCACAGCATTTTGCATGACTGTATATAGTCGTACTGCTATAATCAAATATATACCAGTGCACGTTTATAGGCTTTCACCAGGGCTGAACTGTGAAATTACTGTCACTACCTCGAAGCTGATTATTTTCCTATAACAGCACATCCCAAAATGATGATTTTTATCAGTTTGTAGTTACATTTAATATTGGGGACTATAAGACAGAAAACGCAGTTCGTCATGTTTAGGAGAAACTGTAAAGTGTAAACTCTTCTGTCCCGTACATGTCCGAAAACTTAACATCTAACACTGGAGACTCCTTCCATCAATGTTAAATAAAGATCTCCTCAGAGAAAACTTCAACGATCAACAATTACACGCATTTTTAAATCTGTTTATGTAGAGCGTCTGTCAGACCGTTCCCCGTGAATTAGCTGTTACTATAGAAACGACGGCATATTAGAACCTGAGATTTGCAGCTACATTACTGTCAGAGTTGCTGTTCTAGCTGATAAGTCAATAAGTGTGTGTGTGTGTGTGTGTTGCAGGACGGTGCGTATTTGGGACTACACGCAGGACGCCTGCATTAACGTGCTGAGTGGACACACAGCTCCAGTACGTGGTCTGATGTGGAACTCAGAGGTACCGTACCTGCTCACATCGGGCAGCTGGGACTACACCATCCGCGTGTGGGACACCAGGGACGGTACCTGCCTGGACACCGTCTACGACCACGGAGCCGATGTCTACGGTATTGCACGCAGTCCATACAGTGTGGAGATCACTCATTAAACATCTGGAGTACTGCCAACGCAGCTTTACTTCTTACATGGTGTGTGTGTGTGTGTGTGTGTGTGTGTGTGTAACACTGACCATAGGTCTAACATGCCATCCGAGTCGCCCGTTCACCATGGCGTCCTGCTCCAGGGACTCGACTGTGCGTCTGTGGTCTCTGACCCCTCTCATCGCCCCGCTGCTGATCAACATCCTGACCGAGCACAGCTGGGATGACATCATCGGAAACACAGGCGAGCCGCCTGAGCACAAAATAATAGATAACAAAATGAAACATCGTTCTTTACAATTTTTTTTTTTTTTACATGAAATTGTTTAAGGTTGTATTTTTATACCATGAAGATGAATTCTGGATTCAAAAAAGACACATAAAGACATGCTGTTATAGAAAAATAATCAGCTTACCTCATATAATCATCACACCTCCCCAATGTTGATTACTTTCCTATAAGAGCATGCCAGTTTTATTGTCTACGTATTGTCTAGAAATATTAATATACGCCATATAAGGTTCTGTGCCAATGTGGCGTCTGTTGCTTATGATTAAAAATAACAGCAGATTATCAGTGTGTTTAGTGAGGTGTTTAACGTGTTGAGTGAGTGATACTGACCTGTTTTATCACAGATCGGGCGATGGTTCCCGGCGCTCCCCCTCTCCTCTGTGGTAAAGTGTCCAGAGACATCAAGCAAGAACTTGATAAACTTTCCAGTGATGTGCGAACAAAGAAACTGCGCTGGTTCTCTGAATGCTTCTCGGTCAGTAAAACCACATGCGCACACTTTTGCAGTTTCAGCAATACTAAATAAAAATATCAGCCCATGATATGGTTGATGAGTGATGGGTGTTTGTTTTTCAGCCTCCAGGAGGGAGCCATAACCTGTGGGACCTGGTGGCTGTGATAAAGGGACAGGATGACAGTTTACTGCCACAGAACTACGGCCAGGGAATCATGCACATGAAACACCTCGTCCGCTTCAAAACGGTGAGTGCTGATGGGATAAAAATCACTAGTGGAAACTGGCTTGAGTGAATTGTAAGGGAGCCACACAGATTTCTGACCGTGTCTGTGGTGGAGAAACCATGGAATAGTTGGATAATGTGGACATAATTTCAGCCATTGCATTTTATTTTATTTGTAGACACATAGTTTTGAGAGTGTCTATAGCAGTGGTTCTTCTAGTTGCGTCTGGGGAACCCCAGTGGCCCATGAAGCCAATCCAGGGGGTGTGTGACAATCCACTACAAATACATTATTTATTATTGAGCTTAAAAAGAAAATGTCCTAAGACCGAACTCAAATCCAACGACTCTAGTTATTATCCTGGTTGACTGCTCACTGGAATCGAATGGGTTTACTCCAAACCTTCAAACCTCGCTCTACTTAATACTGCTCCTCACTCAAGTTATCACGCAAGAAAAATGAGCTTAAGCATATAATCCTTTGTAACTGAGACACTGTTTATCTCAAGCTTTACCTTGGTTACCTTGGGTAACTCTCATGTAACTTCTGAATAATGCTCAAGTCTTACATTAAGTTTGAGGTGTGAAATGTTGATATTAAATACTCACTACATAATCATAACTCAAAGCTAATCACGGCCCACATTTTCCATCCTTTTTTTTTTGCAGTTCGTAAAGACAAGTGCATGTGTTTAAATGCTGCTGTCTAGACATTATTGAAAAATCTCCTCTCAGATGCTTTTACTTAAGAAATATTTGACAGAGGTGTCGAGCTACACACAGGTGACTGTAATAATCTCAAATTTGAAACAGAAAATCCACTTTAAAACACTGAATAAATGTAACCTTCTCTGCATAAATAATTGAAGTAAGTTTTGGACTTTAAGTTGCAGAAACTAAATATATCCTTAATCAGTGAGGATTTAGAAATTTTTATGACTGTTTTTACCACTACTTTTGTTAAAAAAAAAAAAACATGATCTCTGAAAGCAGATGACAAGGAAAGGCTACCATTTCCACATCATTTTGGTATATAATATTTATTTAAAAAAATGAATTAAATTGATATTATATTTACATTACATATTTCAATGCAGATATTAATGATATTAATGATTCACCCCTGGCCACCACACACGCTCATTTATTGCCGGATAATACACAGTTCTTGAGGCCCTTCTGTTCCGCCGGCTGATAAGCATACACAGTCTCTCGCTGATGCAGTATGTGGCGTTTCGTATGTAGTCTTCAGTTACATAAACTGCACGAACAAACCCATGATTATTCACTCCAACTATGATGCGGTCCTTATTGCTTTCATCGTGCTGCCCAGTATAATGTTCCCAGATGTGTTCAGGTAGATCTCGAGCTCTTTGTTTACTCAGATTGCCCAACACGTAGTAGGTGAGACCATCGTTAGGCAGGATTTCCTCTATGTTCCTAAATCTGTGGAAACCAAACTTTGTATTATATCGTGCAAAGAGTTGGTAAAGATTGTTCTCAAAAAATTGGATGACCCCTAAAAACCAGTCCAGCATTGGGCGACCATGTCTCGGCTGCGGCCGACCGAATCCAGTCCTCTCCAGATCCCTTAAGGAATGCAGTGTACGTGGTCTAATACACACAATCACACACACACACACACACACACACACACACACACACACACACACACACACATTGCATATATCTGTTAAAAGCTGCTAACCTCACACTACCTACACTAACCTTTAACCTTTAAAATCACCAAAAACTTTTAGAAATGTGCCTACACCTTCATTAAGCATGTTGATTCCATGAATAAGTGAATATGAATGAGTGAGGGCTGATTTATATTTCTGTGAGCACATCTCTGCATGTAAATCAGGACTTTGTGTGTGGACGCTCACACAGGGTGAAGTATTCATACGTGCATACTAGTTCATACTTGGACTACATACTAGTTCATACTTGTAGAATAATAAATAGAGATAGCATGGACATGGTGGCTGGGGATGGTGCCACCTGGGGGCTGTGGAGATGGTTTGGGGATCACATATGGGGAGCTGTACTGTAATGGCTTGGGACTGCGATCGCTGTAGTGGCTTAGGGGCTGCGGTTGCCACAAGCACCTTCGTACTCAGGACTCCATCAGTGGATAGTGGATAGATTTTACCCAACCGGACTTCTTGGGAAAACTGTGATGAATTTATTGCACATTTGCACTATTTGTCCATATAGTACACAATAATAGAAGGGATTTATTTATAATCTCACTATCCGTTGCACCCAGATGAGGATGGGTTCCCTTTTGAGCCTGGTTCCTCTCAAGGTTTCTTCCTCATATCATCTCAGGGAGCTTTTCCTCGCCACCGTCGCCTCTGGCTCGCTCATTAGGGATAAATTCACATATTTACAATATAATTTTTGAATCCATTTATTTTTGTAAAGCTGCTATGTGACAATGTCCATTGTTAAAAGCGCTATACAAATAAAATTGAATTAAATTGAACGTAATGTTACTGTTTTGTGTGATGGGTAAAAAAAGAAACCTGCATGATTAATTATAAACCAAGTGAATTTTCACTGAAAGCATTTGTGAAGTGTTTTAACTTGTCTGTATTCAGAATTATTAGCGGCTTTTGAATCAAAGCACTTGAATTTAACTAAATGTTTAAATCTACAATTGTATCAGTCATGGAATGATGATGCTTTAGTTTTTATTTTTATTGAGTTGCTGTGGTTCACATCACCGACACTGTGTTTATTGAGAGTCCTTTAAAAGAAAGAGAAAGTAAAGTGTTCAATCCTGCAGGATTAAATCAGCCATTATAATAAACTACAGCCTTTATAAAGCTTTATACCTTATGTAATACAGTATATAAATAGAATATAATATATAAAATCATACGACAATGACTGACTCAAATTTCACCAACACCTATAACAAGTATTTTTCAATTTTTACATGTTCAAGAAGTATTTTACTTGCGTAGTTCAAAGGACTGTTATTTAAAAAAATGTCTTGTTTCACTGTTATATTTGTATATTACTTTTCAATTTTCACTACCTGTGTGGATGGATATGTCCTCTTCGGAAATCCATAGGTCAAATTGCAGGTTGCTTCACCGAGATTGTCAAAACGTTTACCAAATATTTGGAACCAAATTTTTTAAAATGTTGTGTTTTAGTTGTGTCCAATTCTGGCCAAAATAAGTGGTTTAATAGCTGTTTTATAATTTTCTGTTTTCTTGAGAACGTTCTGCACTTCTCTATCGATTGGCTCCACCTTCTTATTGGATGAAGCATAGGAATAGGAAGGTCCAAGGTGTGTCCCTCTGTGTAAAATCCTTATAGCAAAAATTAGATCCAAAAAGGAGATGAATGCCTGGCAGGTATTTTACCAATAACCCAATAAAGCATTGTAAACAAGCATTCCCTTTTTTTAAAAATCCTTAGGCCATCCTAAGTAATAAAAAAGAACCGAGAACAGAGCAACTCCAACATACTCCAAAAGCTTAGTCAAGCCCAGTTTAGTTTCTGTTCCCTTTAAACAAAACAGATGCAAATGAAATCCGTCATATAGACACGGATACGATTATTAGGGGCTCACAATTATTGACCATTGTACTAGTTTAGTAATGACCAGTAATTTAAAAAATAGTCACCTAGTCATCTTCTCCATAGTAAAATCAAACAGTGATTCAGGACATCACTATTTTTAGATAATTGTATTAGATTAGAGATTAGAGAGCTTTGTTGTCATACTAGTCATAAGCAATTATAGAGTAGAATGAAATAGTGTTTTCCAAGGGCTTTACAGAAATTAACAACAGTGATCACACCTAACAATATGTAGTTCAATATTAGAAAAAGTGTCAGTGCACAACATTAGAAAAAGTGTCAGTGCAATGGACAACAAAGTACAAGAAAATAAGCAGGTGCTCAGCAAGAATCTCTACAGTGAAAGCAATACAATAAATACAACACAAGACATTAAATACAATGTTACATTAAATACAATGCAATCTGTTATAGCTGTTTAAACAGTGAGCTGGTGTGTGATGAGGAAAGCCTTATCACCACAACTAGGTTCATGCTGAGCATTTAGCCATTGCATCAAGTGAAGTGTGTATCTGAAGGCTTCTGACTTCATGGGGACAGATTTCAGCGGAAATTGTGTCAAAGGTCCAGCCATAGCCTCAGTTAAATTAGCAGGTCCAGAGACTGTGGACATGGAGTTTGTGACTCTCTGTGTGCAGTTCTTCAGTGGAGATTGGACACTGAAGGCCCGAAGCTCTCATGCCTCTATGTTTTACAACAGTGGAGACTTGGCTGAGATCAATCTCTGAAGTTGATTGGAAATCCAGGTGGATGGAAACCTAATGCCGGCTCACAGACATTTGTGAGTTTCTTGGATTTATACTGAGGACTGATGAGGCGGGTCAGTGTTCCTGCCTCTCCTCCTTCTTTGATTAGTGCTGGCTGGTTGTAGTTTTTGAAAGGGGAGTCCTGGGTGGAATTTCCAATTCAATTCAAATTCCTGTTGAAAGGAGAATTTTCTGGTGGTTTGGATTACTTTCTGTCCCATTGTCTTCCTGAAAAGACAGCGTTATGTTTCCTGTCTGTACCGCACCTTGGACCAGAGTGGCCTGGAGTCCTCTGTGTTGAAGACTGCTGGCCATCCTGGTTGTTTGGCATCTTTTCATATAAACAGGAAGCGTTCGTTAGCACCCTGATATGTAACATGGTTTATGGCTGGATAGTAAAATGCACATTTTGGGGCTACATCCCTGACAAGGTTCTCACAACAGTATGTGTCTATATGAATGGATTTATAATATTATTAATTCCAAATGCATTTAAATCTGCATTTTCATTCATTTTATTTGGATAAACAGGACATGGGAGAGATTTTAACTTCTTCTTCTTCTTCTTTCGGCTTTTCCCTTCAGGGGTCGCCACAGCGAATCATCACTCTCCACCTATCCCTATCTTCTGCATCCTCAACACTTGCACCCACTAGCTTCATATCCTCATTTATTACCTCCATATACCTCCTCTTTGGCCTTCCTCTTCGCCTCCTGCCTGGCAGCTCCATGTCAAACATTCTCCTACCAATATACTCACTCTCCCTCCTCTGAACATGTCCAAACCATCTTAATCTGGCCTCCCTAACTTTGTCCCCCAAGCGTCCAACATGAGCTGTCCCTCTGATGTACTCGTTCCTAATCCTGTCCAACCTTGTCACTCCCAAAGAGAACCTCAACATCTTCAGCTCTGCTACCTCTAGCTCTGACTCCTGTCTCTTCCTCAGTGACACTGTCTCTAAACCATACAGCATGGCCGCTCTCACCACTGTCTTGTTCACCTTCCCCTTGATTCTCACTGATATTTTTCTATCGCACAGAACTCTCGACGCCTTTCTCCACCCATTCCAACCTGCCTGCACTCGCTTCTTTACCTCTTTCCCACACTCTCCATTACTCTGGACTGTTGACCCCAAGTACTTAAACTCCTGTACCTTCTTCACCTCTTCACCCTGTAATCTTACTGTTCCACTTCCCTCCTTTTCATTCACACACATGTACTCAGTCTTACTACGACTGACTTTCATTCCTCTTCTCTCCAGCGCAAACCTCCACCTCTCCAGGTTTTCCTCCACCTGCTCCCTGCTCTCACTACAGATCATAATGTCATCCGCAAACATCATTGTACAAGGAGACTCCTGTCTGACCTCCTCCAACAACTGGTCCATCACCATAGCAAACAGGAAGGGGCTCAGAGCCGATCCCTGATGCAGTCCCACCTCCACTTTGAACTCCTCTGTCTGACCTACAGCACACCTCACCACTGTCCTGCTCCTCTCATACATGTCCTGCACCACTCTGACATACTTCTCCGCTACTCCTGACTTCCTCATACAGTACCACAGCTCTTCTCT
>CM040977.1:2683075-2694947 GCA_022985145.1 Pangasius djambal | reverse complement strand
TTTGGGCAATCCTCCAGGAGGCTTGGAGTAATATATCAAGTCAATGTTTGAATAAACTGACTGCTCGGATGCCTAGTGTTGTCCCTTATTATCAATGCAAAATGGTCACTAACTAAAGAGGATTTATGCTGATATTGCCCAAAAACCCTATTTTGTTCAGGCGTTTCCAAACTTTTGGAGGGCAGTGTACATATAAAATTATTTCTGAATTCTGATCCGATCTGATTAGTTGATTTATTCTCTGACATTTTTGAGTTTGCTCTAGGAAACCTAGTACTTCTTTTTAATAGCATTATGTACACTCCTATCAGTTTTTAACCAAATGATATTTGATTTTAGCAGTGCTGATCTGTGGTGAACTGATAAAACCATATCATTTGATGCTCATTTGTACTATTTTAATCAAAAGAAGACTGTTGCCCACAGGCCTCCCTGAGAATCCCATGCTCCACCACAAGACATCATCATTATTATCATCATCATCATCATCATCATCATCAGAACATTACCATGGACAGTACCTTCCTGCCATGTCGCTTACCCTCTGTATAATGTGTATACCGTAGCCTTTCCATGTTTAGAGGGTAAAGTCTCACCCTTCTGCCTGTGCAATTCCAGATTTCTTAGTATGTGGACACCTGACCATCACACCCATATGTGGTTCTTCTCCAAACTTTTGCCACAAAGTTGGAAGCACACAATTGTATATTATGTCTCTGTATGCTGTAGCAATTCAGTTTCCCTTCACTGGAACTAAGAGACCCAAACCTGTTCCAGCATGACGATGCCACTGTGCACAAAGCGAGCTCCATGAAGACATGGTGTGTGAAGGTTGGAGTGGAAGAACTCGAGTGTCCTGCACAGAGCCCTGACCTCAACCCCACTGGACACCTTTGGGATGAACTGGAACACCGACTGCACCCCAGACCTCCTCGACATCCCAACATCAGCGCCTGATCTCACTAATGCTCTTGTAGCTGAATGAACACAAATCCCCACAGCCACGCTCCAACATCTAGTAGAAAGCCTTCCCAGAAGAGTGGAGCTTATTATAACAGCAAAGGGAGAATAAATCTGGACTAGGATGTTCAACAAGCACATATGAGTGTGATGGTCAGGGGTGCACATACTTTTGGCAGTAGCAGATGAGGGTTGGTCAGCTTATCCTTCAAACCATGAGCACACTGTCTTTACAGGAGAGTGCATCAAATTAACAAAAACATCAGCGCAATATTATTAATTCTGCATATCAAAATAGCAAAATAGAAGCATGATAAAATAAATTATATCCCATGCACACACTACAATTTCATGACCTTGGTTTAGTATCTTGTAGCTCCATGAAATTTTGCACACAATTAACTGTCAGTGTGAGAGATAAATAAGTAAAATGCAACATAATAGGGTGTGCTGGATCAAGTGCTATTTTAGGTGCTGCTGAATAATGAGTGTGGAAGCCATGTTGTTGAATTAAATCAAATTTGTTAATGTGATAATTACAACTAGGGCTGTTCATGCATCAATACATTGGCAATATACTAGACTTCTGAATATAGACCTTTATTATCCCTCTTGGGTTTTCCCCACTGGTTGGTTTGTTTGACTATGTTGGTCACATTGCCAATGTTTGGATTTTGTCCACTTGCTTGGATTTTGGATTCACTCTTTGTAAGTAAAACACTCTGCACCTGAATACGACCTCGCCCATGCAGCCTGCTTGCTACGTTTGTGCTGTAATCGTGTGACTTATTCTTTTACAACTTGTTATAACAGAAAATGGTGTCTGATTGTTTAAGCATGCTTAAAAAATGTTCTCTGGGGCAATGTTTTACTTTGATTTCCAAAATTGATTTCAGAGCTTATCTAAAGTGAACTGAGAGAAATTCGAAGAAAACCTTAGACATAAATATGAGACATATTTCATTCATTTCAGAACGAAACACAGAAGAACTCAGGAGCAATGGTCTAAGAGAGAAATTCATGAACAGACAAGAGAAATGGCAAATCCAAAGAATAATTACGTTTCAAAACATGAAAACAAGGCATCCAAACATTAAATTGGCAAGACTTCGCACACTGACCGAATGTTTGAACTGGCTGTATATAGTCTATTAATAGGAAGTGTTTGCTTGGTACAGAAGAATGAGATTCATGGTGGCTTGGAAGTGTCATGTCCTGCTATGAAAGTCTGGTTTAGTTAACTTTTAGTATTACATGGTTGCTATTACTATTCTTATGATGTCATTATATTTCCTATTCTTCTGCTTTCTACTGCAGTCGGAGGCCCAGGAGCTGACTATAGTGAAGATGTCGAAGTTTGGCGGAGGGATTGGAGCACCCAGTAAGGAGGAAAGACTGAAGGCTGCAGCGGAAATCCACCTGAGATTGGGACAGATCCAGAGATACTGTGAACTCATGGTGGAGCTGGGAGAGGTAACATCTGCTTTCACAGAACCTCATCATAAAGCTCCGAGAGCCACAGAAGCGCATAGTTAATATTTTTTCTCTTTTTTTAATATTTAAATAAATGTCTAAAGCACCCCAAAGTTAGCCTGAATTGCTAGATAAGAGAATTTAAAACACTGTTATGTTGGTATGTTTTGTGATGGTTGAAAACTCTGTTTTGACTTTAAAGGCACGTAAAGTTCATTAGCACTTCATGTTTTTGTTTAGTGGGAGAAGGCGTTGTCCGTGGCTCCCGGTGTCTCCATGAAATACTGGAAGAAGCTCATGCAAAGGTGCGTTCCACGAAGCCAAACTCACTCGGTTCATTTGCTTTTATGCGTGTAACGCTATGACAGATTCATGATAAACTAATACGTCAATAACCATATAAGACATCAGAATAGAACATTGCTAGATTATGACTTTTACAGCCAGATGTTTATTGAAACAGTGTCAAAATACACTTTAATCATACCTTATTTAAAAAGATGTATTGATCCCAAAAGGATATTTATTCATCCCAGAAGGAAAAATTGAAGAATAAAGTACATTGTCCTCTTTTTTGTAGAAAGTATTTTCATTTTACAATTAAACTAACAATTATAATTCCCCAGAAATGAATTTTATACAGTTTGTAGTGCATGGTAATTTATATATATACTACAGCTACGTATATTTATATATATACTACTACGTAAGCATAGCATCATTTACATTTACCGTTAGACTTTTTCGCAGATGTTCTTACCTAGAGTGACTTACAAAATGATTTAAAGCACCGAGCACATCTTCAACGATTCATAACATTAAAGACAAATGCTAGTTTATTCAAGTGCTAGTGTGGACTAAGTGGTTACAAAAAGAGAGTTGCATAAATATTTTTTTTTGAAAACCAATAATGCAAAATGGATAGAAAGTGTTATCTTGACATTATCCGAAAAGGAATGTCCTTAGATACACCTTTAGCAACAGTTCTGTAATAGTAGCTGATTTGTAATTTAGTTTGTGAGAGGGACTCTCTAGAGAGACTGAAATTTTATAGATCGAATGTCCACGTCATTCTGAACTGATAAAGCACAATCAAAACATACAAAGCCTCGGATTCTTAAATGCTGTCAAATAGCCATGGTGTGAGTGAAAAAACTCCTGCAAAAAATGCCACTGTGTTCTTTGCCCCTGTCTTGTCCAAGATTTTCTGATATTGGTTCATTTAGTTTTATTTAAAGTTGAATCACATGAATGTTTTACATGCTGTAGGAGAGCAGATCAGCTGATGCAGGAGGGCAACGATGACGTGATCCCATACTGCATTGCCACAGGCGACGTGAAAAAGCTGGTGAGTTTCTTCACCTCCAGAGGGCAATTAAAGGAGGCGCTGCTTGTGGCACAGGTGAGTCTGTCCAGACGAATCACTAATAACTGTGATGACAAAGCAAACTATAAACTACACCATGATAATAAGCAGGCCTGTGCATAGTGACATCAGCACACTGCAATAAACCTCTTGGGAAACATGTTTTATGGTTATTAAGGTAGCCAGTTTATTGTGTTGACTTGATACTATCTGCGTACATATTTTCGATCAGGGAGCATGTGAAGGTAATATTCACGGGCCTGCGATTACCTCCATCAACCACTCAGCATCCACAGACAACGACAACATTGAGACCTACACTGGGCAAGTACACGCACAAACACACGTTTATCTTGCTGAATCGCATTAGAATGGATCTGGTTTCTATGCCTTTGGTTCAAATGGTTCAAATAATAATGTTCATGCATATATGAAAGGACGGTTTGTGGATCAAGACTTTGTCAGCTTCTGGTTACTGATCAGAAGGGCAGGGGTTCAAGCCCCAGCACCGCCACTGTTCTGCCATTAACCCTCTCTGCTCCTGGGACACTGCATCATGGCTGATGTGTGCACTGACCTCGGCTTCCTAACAAGCTGGGATGTGCAAGAAAAGAATTTCACTGTGCTGTGATGTATATGTGATGAATAAAGGCTTCTTCTTCTCCTTGTTCCTCTCTCTAGGCTGTTGCATGGAGTGTGTAGAGACCTTGCTGAGTGGTATTTTCAGGAGGGTTGTGCAGTGCTGGCAGCCTGCTGTCATCTGGCTGTAGATAACACAGAGGTAGCATTTAGGTTTACTGCCTATTCAGAGACACAGTGCAAACAAAAGTTTGACATCTAGGACGTTAATTGCGAATACTGGGCCATATTCAAATTTGGCCATTTAAATCCAAAAGTAATGTCAGTATTTACTCAGGGAAATGTATGCGTATTCAGAGCTCAGATACGCACCTGCGTAAGTCGATTTTCTGGACTTGTTTTGTTTTCATCCATTTCGTTCTCCGCGTGTAGCTCCTGCCTTCTGGGTTGTAAGATTTTTCTGGAGAAGAAGCATCCGAAACAGGGTTTTTTAATCGCATATAGACCACCACATTTACAAACAAGCACAAAAATGTGGACGGAAGACAGAATTACGTTTTTTTTCCTCTGTGCAAAATAAGACTTAGAAGAGATGATACCATTAATTCATTAAAAGTGTACTATTTAATATTGGTCTCAAATGGCATTTCAGAGTTTCTTTGAGTGTATTTACTGCCAGAACACAGTTTTCAGTCAGGCAGATTGTGGTATCAGAAAGTGCATTCGAGCCGAGTTCAGGTTCAAGACCAGAACTGCGCGTAAATGAGACATGCTTCTGTTTTACTCACACTCCCCCTCACGTGTAAATCTCACATAAATTCACACATGAATAGTGCTGTCGCTTCATTTACACCTGAGATCTGAATACACGTGGGACAATTTTGCACAATTTTGGTATCATCACTGGGTGCGCTTAACTCAGCTCTGAATATACAGCCACTGTGCATAAATAAAGATGAGCTGTAGACTCTGACTGGACAGCTGCAAGGTAGGAATGGGAAGATATGCATATATATTGCTGTATTTTGTGTGTGTGTGTGTGTGTGTGTGTGTGTTTGTGTGTGTGTGTAGCTGGCTATGGCCAGTCTGATCAGAGGCAACGAGCTGGAGCTGGCGGTGTGTGTGGGGACGGTGCTGGGAGAATCAGCACAAGAAGCCACTCATTACGTCCTGGAGCTCCTGGCCAGGAAATACATGACCACAGCTACATGGTAAGAGCTCTGTTCACGTATTCAACACACACAGATCTAATTACAAGAATGTGAGAAAAGGCTTAATTATGGGAAATAAACCAAAAAAAAAATCGAGTTGAAAATATTCTTTTTCATCATTATACTGTATGCTATGTGACATCATACAATTGTTTTAGCAGTTTTTAAGCAGTGGTTCTCCGAGTGGCATCCAGGGACCTGAGAAACCTAGACAAGAGGGCTGTGGTTTAAAAAAACAACAACTTTGCTGCAGTGATGGAAACCACAACCTACCATTATCAAAATTATAATATTTATTATTATTGAGTTCTTATAGTCATTTGCCTGCTTGACACTGATCACCTGAATCGAATGGGTTTATTCAAAACCTCATAATAATAATAATAATAATAATAATAAGTCCAATCAAATTGGATAATTCAAGAATAAAAAGTTCTCTGGCTCCAATAAATAGTTATATATTATTGTACACATTTGAATAAGGAGGTAAATAAGGATTATGTTCACTATTTCAAAAAAATAATAAAATCTGTTAAGGGGTCTGTGGAATTTATGTTACAGTTAAAGGTGTCCCTGGATGCAGAAGGTTTGAGAACCACTGCTTATAGTCTGCGGTGTGATTAGCTTTCTGGCTCATCTGCTCTGTTTTATCATCTCCAGCTTTCCATGCGTCAGACACAGGTATCACCTTTTACATATTTCTGTTTTTTTGTTTTTTTGTTTGCATGCAAAATCATCACCTCCATATCATCAGCTTTGTTATTTACAATAATCCCTTATTGGTGTTCTGTTTAGTGTCCAACACGTGATCAGCTGATTAATAAGTAGAATATGATTTTTTTTTCATTATGTCATCTACCGTATTTATAGAGCTTCAATTCAATTTTATTTGCATAGCACTTTTAACAATGGACATTGTCAAAAAAGCAGCTTTACAGAAATCTATAAATTCCAGATATAAATTTTTAATTGATAAATTTATCCTTAATGAGTAAGCCAGACGTGGCATTGGCAAGGACCTGAGCGTAAGACGGCCATTAATGTCATTTTAATTAAAAAAAAAAAATGATTAGGTTCTGCAAAAGTTTCTACTTGGAAGGCTTTCTGATTGGAAAACACCCCAACTTGATAACGAGTGTATATCAGGCAACTCTGTGTATTTGCTTTAGGGGATTAACTTGGTATTAAATAATCCTCTTTTTAATTCAGAATAAATCTCTAGTAAATTACGTAAGGAGTAAAACACCCAGTGTTGTGCTGTGGTAGGAAAATAATCAACGACAGGGTGGTGTGATGAAGCGGAGTTAACGGCATGTCACAAAGTGTCTTTAGTCACTTAGTCACAAAGACTAAATAAAAAAAAATAAAAAAAGATTAAACTATGACATAATTAATCCATTTATAGTTACATTCAGTGTTGTCGTTCCCTCACCGGCCTCTCTTTTCTCTTTCTCTTAAAGTGAATAAGACAAAAAAAGCACACACACACACACACACACACACACACACACACACACACACACACACACACACACAGTTTGTCATGTTACAGAGAAACCAGAAAGCTTTACCTCTGACTGTTACAAAGTGCCGACACTGGAGACTCCTTCCATAAACGTCTTAATAAAACATCTTTTTATTAAGAAGGCTTCACCGCATCAATGATTACACATTTCTAAACTCTGTTTGTGTGGCGCGTCTGCCGTACAAGTCCCCGTGAATGAGTTGTTACTATAGAAACAATAACGTATTAGAGCGATAGGAAATATTTGTAATTAAACCCCGCCATTGATGAATATTCACATTAAACAAGTCGTTAAAACGCTACCTCGGCTGTTTCAGCTACAGTGAACGTATATCTGTGGCTTTAAGCCATCTCATCATGGATGACAGCTCATCAGCTGAACCTTAATCCCAGCAAAACTGAACTGCTGTTCATCCCAGGTGATTCATCGCCATCTCAGGATCTTGCAATCTCCCTGGACAATTCTCTGATCTCACCTTCGGTTACTGCACGCAACCTTGGGGTAACCATGGACAATCAACTGTCCTTCTCCTCTCACGTTGCTAATCTGACACTCTCATGTCGATTTCTCCTTTACAATATCAGAAGAATTCGTCCATTTCTTTCCACACAGGCCACACAGGTGCTTGTTCAGTCCCTTGTCATTTCAAGACTGGACTACTGCGACTCACTCCTGGCAGGTCTGCCTCTGAGCGCCATTCGTCCTCTGCAACTGATTCAAAATGCAGCTGCACGACTGGTTTTCAACCTTCCTAAGTTCTCCCACACCACCCCATTGCTGCGCCCCATTCACTGGCTTCCTGTAGCTGCCTGCATCAGATTTAAAACACTGATGCTCGCCTACAAAGCCAAAAACAGACCAGCACCCACTTATCTCATAGCACTTATCACACCTCGCGTGGCACCACGCTCCCTCCGGTCCTCTAGCACTGCTCGACTGGTCCCACCATCTCTCAGGGTACAAGGAAGACATGCGTCGAGACTCTTCTCTGTTCTGGCACCGAGGTGGTGGAATGAACTTCCCCTGGATGTCCGAACAGCTGAGTCACTGGCAGTCTTCAAACGACGTCTAAAGACGTACCTCTTCATTAAGTACTTAAGTTAGCACTTACAAAACCAAAAAAAAAAAAAAAGTGTATTGTCTGAGCACTTGTCTGTTACCTCCCCAACAGAGTTTTGGACTGATGGTATTCCTAGTTTGTGACCTAGTGAGCCGGTATCAGGATGTATTTCTGATAGACTTCAAAGCACTTTTGTAAGTCGCTCTGGATAAAGGCATCTGCCAAATGCCATAAATGTACATGTAAATGTTTAAGGCTTTAATTAATTCCCAATAGCATACAGCATGGTTACACAAACACACTCTCACACACACATATATATATAAATGTATACTGTATACACCCTGATGTGTTTGTGTTACCGTGTGTGTATGTGTGTGTGGTTCTCTTCCACAGGGACTTGGCTGCGAGGCTGCTGCAGATGATCCCCGATAACGAGACGCTCTTAGCCAAGCTGTGTGCTTTTTCCCCGGGCAGCTCGGCCGAACGAAACGACCTGCACGACAAGGTGAGTGACGGGGCTTGTGGCTTCACTTGGTTTCAGAATGGAATCTGTATTCAATCTGATATGACAATAATTCAGTAATTCAGCTCTTCAGTGAGGGACGCTGACAGAGTAGGAGGGTTTAGGATTTATGGTTATATCAAAGTTGAAATGAAGTGAGACTAATGAAAAATATTGTCTCCTTATATTTTACTGCATTTCATTCTGTTCTGTTGAGTTCAGCTCTACTCTACTCTATATGATTCTGTTTGATATCAGTCTATTTCATAGTATTTGATTTGATTTGATTTGATTATATTTTATTTTTTCTATCATTCTCTTATTCTAGCATTCTATTGTATTATTCTATGTCATCCAATTGTACTATTATTCTCTTCTCTTCTACTCTATTCTGTATATTTTATTGTATTATTCTACTCTATTCTCTCTCAACACGATCTATATTGTTATGATTCTATTGTATTCTCTTCTCTTCTATAGTGTATATATCTCTTCTATAGGGTACCCTATTCTCTTCTTTAGTGTATTATATATTTTATTAGACGCTGTTGTGTTCTATTGCTTTCTACCATACATTTGTATCGTATGTTTTATTGTATTGTATTAATTGTATTGCATTGATGTAAATCTGTTACGTGTCCTTGAGCTTGTGGAAAGGCGCTATACAAATAAAACGTCGTCTTCTTCTTCTTCTTCTTCTTCTTCTATTATATTATTCTATCCTACTCTACTTTATCCTGTTCCTAGTGCTGTATTATATTATTCTATCTTACTCTACTCTTCTTTATTCTTCTTCTATTCTATTCTACTCTCTCATGTTATTCTTTTCTAAGAATAGCTTATGTGTTGTGTTTCTTCAGTGTGGTTTGCCGAGTTTGGAGGAGTGTAAGGATCTGGCGGAGGAGGCTCACAGTCAGGGAGAAATCTTACAGGCAGTGAAGTATCACCTGCTCAGCCCTGAACCTGAGAAAGCTCTCCCAATCGGCATTGCATTCATCAAAGGTGTGTGTGTGTGTGTGTGTGTGTGTGTGTGTGTGTGTGTGTGTGTGTATGATCAGGTTTGTGGATTGCAATTTGTGTGCGAGTCCACCAACTAAGAAAAAAATCGGGTGTGTTATAGGAAGTGCAGACACACACACACACACAGTAAATCTACAAACATTTACATCTGCTCAGTGTTCCTACATCTGATCTGTCTCACTTTCTCAGATCACTGATGGTTTTCCTCTTCCTCACAGAGCGGCTGAGCTGTCCTGACTGGACCGTGGACTCGGTTTATCCCATCCTCGACCTGCTGAGCTACATCAGGACAGACCGGCTCGTTCTGACCAAGTGCAGTGAGTAAGTACAACAACGTTAACAAATCCCTCAATATCATATCAACCAGGTCTATTCAGCATGTTGTCTCATTAGAACTCACAGTGTGTGTGTGTGTGTGTGTGTGTTTCTCTCAGGGAGCGTAACGAGCTGCTCATTCTCTGCGGCTACACTGGCGCGTTATTGGCCATAGGAAGGCAGTACTCCAGCATTGTCCCTGCGCTGTATGAATACACAAGGTGAGAGTGTGTGTTTATCAGCAACCTGATGGGAAAAGAGACAATCTCAGATCATGTGACCAACTACAAACACATGGATTATTGTCTATTCAACTTTCTTTCTTTCTCTCTCTCTCTCTCTCTCTCAGTCAGTTATTAAAGAGGAGAGAAGTGGATTTACCGCTGCAGATTGAACAGCTATCGGTGGAGCTGGAGGCATGGAGAGCCTGCACACACTCTCTCAACAAGTCAGTGTCACACATCACACACACAATATGCATTAGACGTTTGCCATACGCTAAGACACTACATAGGCAATTGAGAATTACATTTCTAAAAACCGTGTCTCACACTCAGAGGAGCAGAGGAGACGCCGTACACTCCTCCAACAGAGGCGCAGAGGGCAGAATACACACTCCTGCTGAGCCGAATGAGGGCGGAGCCTCTGAAGGGCCTGCAGGGGCCGGACTACGTCACGGGCTCCAGCTTGCCCAGCCACTCAGACGTCCAGATCTCCTGCTTTACTGGCCTCAGGATACAGGCAAGTCACACACACACACACACACACACACACACATACACACACATACACACACCTGTTTTTCCACTGGTTTATTAAAGAGAAAAAATAGCTGTCGTAAATTTTTGAGAGTGTCATCCAAAGTATATCGCGTGAAGCAGGGGAGCCAAAACATTTTCCAGCACACGAGGTTCCAGTGCTTGGAAAAAGACAGAGATGTTTTTCCAGATGGGAATATCATGATCAGATGTGGCTTGAGTGTGTCAAAAAAGCAAATATTTTTTCAAAGCTCAGAGAGAGAGAGAGACAGAGAGAGAGAGACAGAGAGAGAGAGAGAGAGAGAGAGAGAGAGAGCAAGAAATAAAACACCATCAGTGTAGTCTGGTGTCGTGCCAGTGCCGGAAGCGGCGTTAAACTGCAACTCCCAGAGTACAGCACTGCCTACAAACATGGCCGCCAAGGACTACAATTCACAGTCTTTACGGACACGCTCATGTTCACGGTCACCTGACTACTGATTGCACTCACCTGGATTCAATCACCCACACACTCATACAAACACCTTCACTGCACCTTCACGTCGCGAAGTACACACTCTGCGCTGTTACACCACTCTACACCGAGCCTGTGTTTATTGATTGTCTTTCTGGTTTCTGGTTTTTTCGACGTGCTCTTGCCTGCCCTAGTCCATGCTGATTGGTAATCACCTGACCCTTGACCCTTGACATATTTGCTACGTTCAGTAAAGCTCTATATACCTGCACTTGCACCCGTACCTTCAAACCTGACATTTGGGTGATAATATCATCTGAATCAGTGACTAGACAATATTAATATATTATTGAGGAATAATCTACATTAAACCACAGCACTGTTCAATTCTGGATTCGGATTGGTCATCTATCTCTGACAGTAGTGTAGCTGCATCTCAAAGCTGCTATAATTCAATTCAATTCATTTTTATTTGTATAGCGCTTTTTTACAAAGGTCATTGTCTCAAAGCAGCTTTACACAAACAAAAGTAAGTGAAATGAGAGTGTGTGACGTCTCTGATGAGCAAGCAGGGCGACGGTGGCAAGGAAAAACTCCCTGAGATGGTGATAGGAAGAAACCTTGTGAGGAACCAGACTCAACAGA
>CM040977.1:2664160-2678106 GCA_022985145.1 Pangasius djambal | reverse complement strand
TAAAAAAAAAAAAAAAAAGCAGTAGCTTCTATTTAACTTTTCCTAGCATTAGCATAAAACATACTGTATATTCTTAGCAGAACTGAAGCAGGTGCCAAAATTTGTTTTAAATAATCCATTATAAACTGAAATATGAATGAAAGAACAAAGAAATAAAGAAATTTACTAATGTAAGACTTCCTTTCCGTTGAAATAAATGTTCGCCTAGCCTCTGGTTTGGTCTGAGAAATCAGGAGACGTCTGAAGGGCGTTAATGTTTTTATTTCCCCCATCAGAAGGTAATAATTATGGTTGAAATGATGGTCCTTTTGAATTCTCAATTCTGATTGGTCAGAAGGTGTTGGTAATTTTTTTTTTTAGAACAGCAGCTCTGACAGTAGTGCAGGTTTATATTCGAATACGTTACGGTTTCTATAGTAACAGCTGGGACTTGTGCAGCAGAAGCTCCACATAAACAGATTAAAATCATTGATATGAAGTTTTCTGTAAGGAGATGTTTGTTTAACATTTATGGAAGGAGTCTCCAGTGTCAGAGCGTTGGAACAGCTTTCTGACATCTTCAGGACAGAGGAGTTTACGCTTGAAACATGAAAATGATGCATCTTGGAGAGAAGCGAGTGAAGGAGCGACTGTTTATCGCTTCTATAACACGAGTGAGAGCAGGAACTAACTTGTTTCATGGATGTTCCACAGCAATAAATGTAGCTATAAATGGATAAAACGGATAAAAATTGGATAAAATGGATAAAAATTGCTGTAGTATAAGAGGAATAAAGCACTGATGTTATTCAGCCTTGGGGTGGTAACTCCTCGCATCATAAAAAAGAGTGGTTTATTCCTTACGTATTCAACACTCTGACATGGCAGGAGAATGTTATCTAGTGGTTCTTTTTTTTAATCCACTTTTTTCAAATCCGACACCCAAACTAACGTTACGAATCACGGCAGTATTCAGTTCATTTTTATACCAGAAGAAAAGATATGCACTCTACTCATGGCACTGCTAAATGTAAAAAAAAAAAATAATAAAATAAAGAAAGAAGTAAGGACATCATTAAAGGTTTCCATTTTTTTATTCCTGTATATTCGTTGACATGCTGAGGTTTCAGTAAAACACTGTACAGTTGTGATTATGATACACACTCGGCAGGTTGAACACACCACGAGATCAAACAGGGCGAGATGCGAGAAGAGAACAGGAGGACAGATAACTCTGTGTTTGTCGTTCCGACATTTCTGATACGGCTTTAGGTCACGGTTTATATCACGGATTTCCGAGAAGGACGGAACCGTTGATGATCAAGCGTTAGGAGCAAACGAGTCGCTGACGTCTTCAAACGGGTTGACTGCAAACTTTCCAGCTTTTAAAAGGTAAGAAAGGAAAAAAAAAAAAAAAAGAAAAACGTGAGGAGGAAAAGTGAGTGTCACTCTGTAAAGGATATGGTGTGTGGTGTACATCCAAGCACTGAATACAAAATTGTAGAAAAATGCATGATACACAGTATAGTGCGTTACAGTTCATCATTTCGACTCATCGTTTAAAACCAAACTGCATGAATGAGAGAAAATCTTGTGGAAAAAGTGTAAACAGTCGCTTTTTCCCCTCGCCAGTGTGAGCGCGGTGTGAGACACTTCCTCATGAACACGGAGTGACGTTAAACATTGTGAATTGTGATACAATAAACGAAATTAATGCTTTTTTTTTTTTTTTACAGACATCATATTTAAATCAAGAGCAAGCGATTCATTCTTTTGTGTTATAAAGAAGATAATAAATGCACTTGAGAGACAAAATAAACGACAAGAAATCTGAAAACACAGACACAGATAAAAGGAGAGATAAAATATTAAATAAAATGACAGACAGAGAGATAGCAAGAGACAGGAAGAGAGATAGACACACGTAGAGGAACAGAGACTGGTGGAGAGAAACAGAGAGAGAGACAGGTGGAAAGACACCGACAGGTGGAGTGAGAGACAGACAGATACACACGGACAAGACAGGAACAGGCTGGTGAGACAGGTGGACAGAGAGAGAGAGAGAGAGAGAGAGAGAGAGAGAGAGAGAGACAGGAGGGGAAAGAGACAGGTGGAGACAGATGGAGAGACAGACACAGGTGGAGTGAGAGACAGACAGATACACACGGACAAGACAGGAACAGGCTGGTGAGACAGGTGGACAGAGAGAGAGAGAGAGAGAGAGAGAGAGAGACAGGAGGGGAAAAAGACAGGTGGAGACAGATGGAGAGACAGACACAGGTGGAGAGAGAGACTGACAGAGAGACAGACAAGAGAGGTGGAGTGAAAGACAGGTGTAGAGAGACACAGAGAGAGATGGACAGACAGAAAAAGACAGAGAGACAGAGACAGGTGGAGAGAGAGACAGATGCAGATGGAGAGATTCAGTTGGTAAAAGAGACACAGAAAGAGAGAAAGACAGAGAGAAAGAGACAGAGACGGGTGCAGGGAAAGGGAGAAATGTGGATAGAGAGATATATGGAGAGAGAGACAGTTAGAGACAGAAACAGGTACAGAGAGAGAGAGATGTAGAGTAATATAGGTAGACAGAGAGAGAGAGAGAGAGAGATAGAAACAGACACAGAGACAAAGTGGACAAAGTGAATAGGTGGATGGAGAGAGAGAGAGTGAGAGAGAGAGAGAGAGAGAGACGGGTGTCTATCTGTGCTGCAGGAATCTGTGGAGCAGAGGTGGCAGTCGGAGCTGAGGGATGAGATGAAGCCTCGTGCGTCCCAGATACTCTCTGATACACAACCTGCACAGCTCACTCAGAGAGCGCGGAGTAACTGCACACACACACACACACACACACACACACACACACACACGTATAATTACCAACAATAAAATGTCCTTTTTCCCTCCAGTGTAACTGATGAGCTCAAACACTTTGCGTGTGCACTGGAGCTACAAGGCTAACGTCGCTAACAAACAGCTGAAGCATGTTTAGCATCGTGCAATCTGAACGTCTAAATCATCACACACTCACCTCAGAGGAGCCGAGACATTACTATCCTTCACACCTCTATCACACTAACTCCACCTTCACACTTTCGGCCACGCCCCTTAATGCTGACGTGAAGCTAAAGAAGGAAGTGACGTCACTACGACTGTTTTTAATCTCTGTGACATCATTTGGTCCGTTTTTTTAGACAGCAGTGTGTTGCGCGAAGTCAGAAGCCACATCAGTTAATCTGTTTGAGACACTGAACAACTGCACAGAGCTGATTAGGCGTGCAACGCATGCGACGCGCTAAACTGGTAGCTATAAGCCGCTATTACTTGTTAGCTCCATTAGCCTTGTTGCTCCAGCACAAAACAAAAGAAGCAAACTTGAGGTGCCAAACATGTCGACTACATTTGGAATAAGAAAATAAGAAAATCATATACATTGCATTTTTGTCCTTATGCGGCTGTATACGCACACCGTAGAGTTATGACTCCGTCATTTTCATTACGTGTTCTGAGTTCTTGCGCGGAATAAAGGAATCTGCTAAAGAACGGCGTGTTTACCTTCGTAGTGCAGTAGCACGCGCTCTGCCAGGCTGCTAGGGGGCGCCGTCTCCACCGCTCTCTGCAGCTCCAGGTTCCGAGCGTTGATGTTGGCGCCGAACTCCAGCAGCACTTTGACGATCTCGGGGCAGTCTTTCTGCGCGGCGGCGTGAAGGGGCGTGTCCAGGAAACGCCCCTTCTGTACGTTAGCGCCTGCGAAGTAAAGCGTGATGTTTCCTGATCACTGCAGCTGTGAATGGGTTCAATGTGTAACACGGTTGAGGCAAAAATTACAGGACACAAATAAAACGTAATTTTTTTTTTTTTCACGTATAATGAATTACTCATGACCAAATGTATTTGAAGCTTAATACAATGATGGATCTACAAAATAATGCGAAAATAATACCAAGTTTTGGTGTATTTTAATGTTTATTTTTCAATTAAAGTGCAGTCCAGAGTGGAGGAACATGAGAAAACGTTGCTTTTTCAGCTTTTTTGAGTTTTTTTCAATGTTTTAACTTGTTTTTTTTTTAAACTTACATGAATATTGTCATGAACGTAATTTAACTTAATTCTAAAATGGGGTTTAAATTTATTTAAGATGCATAAAGGCAAAAATGTAAAGTCAGTGGGACGCAAATGGCACCGCAATCGTGGAATCACCCGATTAACAACAATACAATATTCATATACAACATACAATACGATATTCGTACCACAGCGTTGTTACACTAACTGTAACAACAAACGGATAAAAAGTATGACTTCGCATTCTTTAATAAATAAAAGACAAATTGCTAAACATAAGACGCTACGCTTCATCGTACCACCTTCAAACTTTTTTGTTTTTAAATTTAAAACTTTTTTTCAACGTTTTGACCTTGTGTTGCAACTTTTAATGACTTTTTTCCACACGTGTTTTGCTACGTATTTTCCCCCCAAATTTTTTACTTTTTCCAATTTTTTTCAACATTGTTTTAGGACTTTTTTTTTTCCAACTTTTTTCTAACTTTGTTTCTTTTATTTTGTCTCAGTGCTATAGGAACATCAGTGCACTATGTCACACGTAGTGCTACAGGAAGTTAGCCATTTGCCACCTTTTCGCCATTTCTCACAGGATTAAAAAGGATGTAAAATGTGCACTGGCAGTTGCAATATCGAAATATCGAAATATTAAAGTGTTATGAAAGTGTTAAAATGTTAGAGCGGTGTTAAATCATGCTAAAAACATTCCATTTCAGATGACTAAAACTGCTCTAGCTTTCTGTTAACTAACTCGAGACTAAAGCTAACAACCAAGTTACTAAAATGTGACTATAAATTCTGACTGTTATCTGTTATTAAAAGACTAAAACTAAATTCAGATTAGCTGTTTGTTAGTTAGTTAGTTAGTTAGTTAGTTGGTTGTCTGATCTGTTGCCCAGACCTCCATCTAGAAGTTTGCGTGTGCACTGTAGCTCTCGGGAGGCGCAGGCGATGTAAAGTGGTGTTCCTAAGTGAGGAATGTCGTAATCCACATCTGCCCCCCACGATATCAGAGCCTCCACACACGCCGTCCTTCCTGAACAAAAAGCTGATGTTAGCGGTGTAGCATTCAGGGCAAAAAAAATTGTTTAAAAATATATCACAATTACATGCAGGCTGTGTTTTTTTAAGACGCAGGATGAGAAATGAGCACCTTTGCTGCTGGCCTCGTGGATCGGCGAGGGTTGGCACGGCTCAGGCTGTGGGTTAGCGCCGTGCTCCAGCAGAACCTCTGAACACGTGGCACTGCCCGCAGAACAGGCGTTAAACAGAGGAGTTACTCCATCGATGGTGGTAGCGTTCACCTAGCACACACACACACACACACAATAGTGGATCAGTACACAACACCATACACATTTGGTTTGCACAACCAACTTTTTTTTTTTTGCATTTAAAATATAGATTTATTTGCTGTATGAAATAAATCTGTATATAATATATTAAAATACAGGAAGTAAACCACTAGCATGCACACGTATGTGAACGTCATCCTGACATGTACAGACTCCATTTAATGTCATGTGACCCTTAAATTCATGATGTCATGTGTGTGACGTCTCACGCACACAGGTGAATGTCATTTTTCCCCTACTGACAAAGAACCTCATAAAAAGCCAAAAGACATCTTTTAATTTACAGAAGAAGTCTATTCTTGTTATTTTGTTTGCTCGTGGCTTCTTAATCCCAGTGTGTTTTATTGCTTTTATACCACAGAAATCTGACAACAATTACAAGTTTTAACTTATTAAGGAATGGCATGTTGTAATTGTTATCCAGTTGCAGTTACATTTAACGCTGTGGAGCGTCCACAAAACATGTTCATTCCTGTTTGCACTTACGTTAGAGCAGCTATACACACCAATCTATATCACCAACCTCTCCTTTTTTTTCTCTCTTGAATTAAAAAGACTGTCCTCTGTCCTGAAGATGTCAGAAAGCTTACTGCTACAAAGAGCTGACACTGGAGACTCCTTCCATAAATGTTAATAAACATCTCCTTACAGAAAACTTCACCGGATTACACACGGTTTTAATCTGTTTATGTGGGGAGTCTGCGGTACAAGTTCCACAATACAACAGAATAAGAGCCAGCCAATCAGAAGTAAGTATTTTCCATGATCATGTAAGGACTTACATTAGCCCCAGCCTCGATGAGCGCTCTGGCACACGCCACATGATCGCCCAGACACGCCTCGTGCAGTGGAGTCACGTGATCGATGGTGACAAGGTTTGCATTGTAACCCTGACGGGAGGAAAATGTATATCAAATGAAAAGTGTGTGCGTGAGTGTGTGTGCGTGTGTGTGTGTGTGTGTATATACACACCTGTGAGAGCAGAGTCTTCAGGGCCAGAAGGCGTCCCTGGCTTGCAGCTTCATGGAGTGGAGATCGGTCCGCCCATGAGCCTATAACACACACACACACACACACACACACACACACACACACACACACACGATATTAAACATCAAACACTACATTCAACAGACTCAACTTATGTGAGATGGAGATTTCTCCTTGCCATGTGATAATTATCGAATAACGTGCGATTTCACGTTTTGTATCATCTGTAAATTACACTCTCTGCTATAAAATACTGTAAAATACTGAGTAACAACTGGAACACGTGAACATGAATACTATTATTAAAAAGAAAAAAAAAACAGTTTCACTGATCCCTTGTAGCTTTTAGAGTTCCATTTTTACCCTTAGTTTGGCACTTTAAATGCTTTAAATGCATAAAATCCACTTATACACCATTTTTCCTAACGAGGCTAAGTCCATACAGCAACAATGCTATACCCTAAAGCCTTTTTTACACTCCTCAAGGATCTAAATGCTTTAGAAGAGAAATGCTTTTTCCATGACCTCATATATTACTTCCTTAAAAATCAAACTCAGCCCAATCAGGCACTTCTGTGCCTCGCTTAATTAACGAACCGGTTTTATAGTTGGGATTCTTCCTGGAATTTTTCCCTAAATTCCCTAAATGCCGCGAAACGACCGGTCATCTCTCAATCCCTGAGAGGATATCTCTTATACTGCTGACTCTTCTCCTCTCCTACCTGTCAAGGAACCAAATCCAGCCAACTGCTCTCCTGCGCCATCCGGGTCACGGCACCAAGTTGTCTTGCTTCTGACAATAGCTGATGCAGGAATTTTTAAATGCTTTATGATTATTTTCAATGAGCTGCTCTTACTTTTCCTATGTGTACGATAAGTAAATGTAAGTAAAAAAAAAAGTAAATATTTGCGTAATATTAGCATGCTTCACAAGCTGTTAAACTGACTTCCAAAACGAGTGACATCATTTACATCTGATTACATTATAATATCTCCCTTTTATTACATTATAATATCTCCCTTTTATTACATTATATCATCTCCCATTCCTTGGATTATAATATGTCCTTTTGATCTTTCATATTTTGATTGCGGATCTTAAATTTTGTGTACTTTTAGCACAAAAATGACCCCGCAGAATAAAATCAGTTGTTCAGTTTAAAATCATTCGCCGATTTGTAGCTCTATTCTGTAAACACACCCTTTTCAGCAGCAGATGAAGTCAGGCTGGAATATTTCCCTATGGATTCCTCTCCTCTGCCCGCAGCTATATATAGTACAATCTCCACCTGGCAGTGTCCACATGCAAATGCCAAACCTTACCCAACCCTCATTTCTCACCCCTCTGTGAAAAAAAAAAACAAGCTTTCTGCGCCGTACGTACCCATGTCTCCATCTCCCCACGGCACGTCTAGCCACTGATACGAGTACAACATGACCGCCTGCGAACGAAAGCACGCCCGTCATCTTTGCGCTGCAAAAGCATTTCTGGAGTTTGATGATATATCAGTTATGACGATGGATTGTGATAAAGAAACCTTTATGATTATGGGAAATTACATGACAAAACTGTTGGCTCTATGAGGCTGTGGATGGGCCTCCATTTTTCCATCCATCCTTCTCACATGTCTGTATATTAATTAATATTTGTGGTGGTAAAATATTGAGTGTCAAAGCCTCCTAAATTCAAACAGCATCGTATTAACACACTCCTCTGGTGCTCTGTGTTTTGGAACAAATGCAGCCTGATTGCAAAGGTGTTTGACTCGTGACGTGTTTCACGGACAGAGAATGGACACATCGTCTGAAAGGCGTGTGTGTGCGTACACAAACCTGGAGTTTGTTTCATAAATGTTGGCAAACAGTGAACCTCAGTGATTTTTTTTAAAAGATATATTATAAGCATTAGTTAAACAACAGGGCCTATTTCATCTGCTTTCCTCTCAATATGATGATAATAATAATAATAATAATAAGAAGAAGAAGAAGAAGAAGAAGAAGAAGAAATTTAGCTGCACGGTATTGAAGAAAATCGACTTGTTAAATAATGCGATATGCGGTATGATAATGCTATAGGTGTGTAAAATCAATTATATTATATATAAATTTATTTATTTATTTATTTAAAAACTGAAAACGACATAACCAGCATACATGTCTCATGTTCGTTTGAGGAAAAGGAAGACAGAAAGGAATTCTCTACTGTCTGCTTCGCCCTAAAACTTTGACTTTTTGTAACTTTTTGAAGTATTAAAACCATCCCGTTACCGCACGCCCTTGTGATATGCATACTGCCATATTTCAGCGATTTCGACATATATTTTGCGCAGCCCTGTGATCAATCAGTATTACTAAAATTTAACCAAAAAAAAAAAATAATCAATCGAAATAAAAATGTATTGATTTTATATATTATAAACTATTTTCATCCCTTAAAGGAATGTGCAACTTTATAATTTATAAATCTGCAGTTTATCCATTTATAGACAATAAATTCTATATAATACAATTAACTGTATATAATTTATCTTTAATATGTATTTAATATGATCAAATACTGAATCGGTAAAAACTGGTAAAAACTGGATTAGAGGAAAATGGAAAGAAAGAAAGAAAGAAAGAGAAAAGAAAGAAAAAGAAAATGAATAAAATGAATTATTATTAACTTGTTATTAACCTCTTTACCCTGGTCATGGGTGTGGTAAACAAAACGAGAAAAAAAAAGTAATTAATTAATGAAGTACCTAAGGAATTCATTTTACTAAATAATTAAGCAATACTTAATTCAATTACTTAATAATTCAAGTACAAAACACATGTGAGGTAACAGCACCAGTAACAGCAGCCCAGTTTTCCCAGTAACAGATGTCCTGCTTGTTGCCAGCGTTGTTCTCTTACTGGTTTTACTGCAGCACTGAGGGATTCTGGGAGTTTTCTCTTTCCTCAGGAGCCCTTTCTGTGTGACTGAATGGCAGCTCATTAATATTCTACAAAGTGTTTAGACCCTGAGTTTACTGCAGATAGGAACTCGAGCTCCAGCTCGCAGAGACACAGGGCTCGCGCTGAAGGTTATAAGTGGCAATGATTAAGGAGACAAAAAAATCACAGCCAGACACTTGGGTCTAGACGTTTTTGCTGCTGTAATTACGAATTAAGAGATTCAAATATAGACGGGACCCTAAGGCTGATTAATGAAGTGCTCTCAGTCTGTTTTGCTCCTTCACACTGAAGCGCTCTTCACTTCAGCCGCATTGGCGGTATGACTTTGCCTGACAGGTTCAAATGTCCTGATCTAAACATAGCACAGATTTCCCATGCCCTTCTCCCCACGTCTGCTATTTACAGCAAACACGCTAGTGCACTCAGATTAAGCGCACTAATTAGTGGACTAGGTGAAGTAAACAAACGCTGAAGAGCTACATGCTGAACGGCACTTCAATTAAATCCTAATGTGACTCCGAGGTCAAGGTCAAACACTTACTGGGGTGTGTGGAGTTCATAAATCAGAAGGTCAAGCTTTTTTCGGGAAGATTAGCACGTCCTTCCCTAAGTGCAAGTGCAAATGTATCATGAGTGCAAATATGTTTTTCATTATATATAAGGAGGGGTGTTTTAGTGGATAAAAACCTCCTGAAACTAAAATCTGTCTCTGCTGATCTGAAATCTTAAATGTGATAGCTCAATAGCTCAACATATAAGTATTTAATAAACATAAAATGATTAAAACAAAGTGTATTAAATTGTAATATTTGTATTTAAATAACCGAAGCAAGTTAAGATAAACTCGTCTAACTGCCCATGCTCAGCTCACTTTTTTTTTCACACATTGTATTATTTTTTTTGTTCGAAATAATCTAATGCAGATTGATTTCTATGTTGATATAAAAAAAAATAAATAAAAAAATAAACAATCATCCAAGTTTTCAAATGAAATGAGTGTAAAAATATCCAATCAGGCTGCATGTAGAGGAAAGAGGGCACTGAGTGACTGTATGGAAGGCCAACAGGGACAAACTATCAAAAAATTTAAAAAAATAACAAATAACAAATGTTAATGATCCCATGTTCTACTTTTAGTCATTTAATATAAATCTACTGAAATGTGTTACCTAAATTGTTGGTTAAATGACTTTTGGGCAGTTATATGTATTAAACTCTGAATAAATGCATGTGCATGCCATTAATGGCATAATTTATTTTCATATTTCATATTTTTATTGCATAAATTGTCTCAATAATATGAAAAATGTCCCATATCGGTATTATAGTATAATAATGTTATGTGCGGAGAAAACATTTTAAATAGTGAAGAAGATGGGCTTGGAGCCGTCCGTGGCTAGCTAACAGAGAATTAATAATATGTTAATTAATGAATTATTAATATAGAATGTCCGTTCTTCAAACTGAGCTTGAGGTGATAAAAATTCTTTTGATTAGCATGTTTTGTTTATGTTTCACCATCGCTCCTGTCACATTTGTAGCCTATAGTGTTTCCTACAGTGAAAACACAGCTACAAACTCCTAATGCAGATGGCAGATTTCCTTTTGAAACAGGAAGCTGACTGTAGCAAGGACAACATGCTAGATGCTCATCCTAGATGGCAAGTGAGTCGTCATCTGACAGGTGTGAGTGAGGGGCTTATAATTCACTCTTTTCAACACTGCGCTACTTGATACATTTCTTTTGGGCTGCTGCTAACTGCTGCTGCTCTCCAGCAAGACAGGTACATTCTAATTAATCACTGTTGTACGAGAAAGAGTGCGGTTACACTGAATATCGGCGTAGGCACAACGCCGCAGGGTGAGTGCTGTAGCTAATCACAGCCATCCCGATATTCAGGTTACGTTCGTACAACTACGAGTGCGATACTGCTTTTACACAACAGTTCTATAAACCAGAAATTAATATCGAGTAAGTGACATTTCAGACACAATACGGAGTGGAAACAGATCCCGATACAAGCCACACCCGCGGTATAGCATGTCGGCTACTCAGCTAGCTAGCTCACCTTGATTTGTACATTCCTGTTAAAGGTTCTTCCGGGGAAACTGTCTCCCCTTCTTCCTTTTCATCTTCATCTGACGAGCTTTCACATTTTAAGTCAAAAGTTATACTAATGAAAAACGTACCCTCTGCCCTGTCCGCTGATGATGTCATTAGCTCTACTGTAGTAACCGTTTCGAACTAGGAAGTGGAATTTTACGTGGCGAACACAGACGAGCGGAGTGATACACGCCGCGAAACGTCTCGGTGAGACTGCCAGCGCTATTGGGGAGCTGTACTGTGGTGGCAGTTTTGCACTCAGGTCTCCATCAGCGGACAGTGGATAGGTTCAACGAACCAGACTTCACGTGAAAGCTGTAATGAATTTCCTGGTTACACAGCTGCACTATTTGTCCATGCAGTACACAGTTATAGAAGGGATTTATTCATGAACGCTCTATCCGTTATCACCCAGATGAGGATGGGATCCCTTTTGAGTCTGGTTCCTCTCAAGGTTTCTTCTTCCTCATGTCGTCTCAGGGAGTTTTTCCTCGCCACCGTCGCCTCTGGCTCGCTCATTAGGCATAAATTCACATATTTACAATTGACTTGGATTTAGTTTAATTTGAATGTATTTATTTCTGTAAAGCTGGTTTGTGACAATGTTAAAAGCGCTATGCAAATAAAACTGAATTGAACAGGAAATTCAGGCACTCTTGGAACGCCGCTCGACTTTGTCTATTATTGTATAATATTGTATAATAATAACTAAGTCTTGTATAATGAGTATTTAATTAATCGTATAGCTATTTTTGGATTTTTTTTCTTTTCTAGAGAAGCTATCATATTGGTGTGTGTAACACTAAGGGACAGGTAGCTCTGAAACACCTCTTATGATTTTAAAGACTCTTGAAAGCATGCACTGCCACTGGTCAAGTGCATGATTTATTTTTAGATCTTTTTGAACCTGTAGGCTTTCCATATCACGTGCACCACGCTCACGTTGTTGATGTTATTGCATAACGGACACACAAACCAAACCTAGTGATGAGCTGATCATTCACTGCTCATGAATGTAATATTTCTGCAGCTTAACATGAGCGCGAGCTGCGCATCTGTTCACTCTGCAAACCTCAGTCTCGTGCGCAGTGTATGTGTGTAAAGGGCAGAGGGAGAGAAAAGCACTCGGCACTCACCCTGACTAGTTAAAATCCCCCAGCGAGATTTCTTCCTGGCGGACAATTCGTCCAAATTCTCCTGCTTTCTCTTCTTGGCTGTATTTCCGGAGCGCTCGTGCTCTGCGCCGGGAACTTCAGGCATGTTTGTTTGTGTGCTGTGATGAGAACGTGGGCGAGCGCGAGCACGAAGGGGAACGGGAGCGCGCACGCAGAGAGAGAGAGAGAGAGAGAGAGAGAGAGAGAGAGAGGCCTGAGAGCGGGAACGCGCGCGCGGGGGTGAAAAAGGCTTCAGTACATTACAGTGTTAAAAAAAAAATAGGATGCAAAAAATTTTTACCTCAGAATATTACAGATGACTACATAATATCAACAGTACATTTAAAATTCCTGTGCAGTAAGTTGATATTATATAATATTCTGAAAATTACATCATATATGAAAATGACATATATATATATATATATATATATATATATATATATATATATATATATATATATATATAGGGGCACGGTGGCTTAGAGGTTAAAACCTTTGCCTCCATTTATTTTCTGACTTCTACATTATTGATTCAGTACAGAAACATTTTAGATTCCAAACATTAGTTTTTCAGCACAAAATTAAATGTTACAGAAAAATGTTTGTATGTCAGTAAAGAAAGCAGCAGATGACGTAAGAGACACTTTCAGGGAAGTGGGAGCTCAGTGGTTAAGACGTTGGGCTACTGATCGGAAGGTCACAAGTTCAATCCTTGAGCACCACCAAGTTGCCACTGCTGGGCCCTTGAGCAAGGCCCTTAACCCTCAACTGCTCAGTTGTATAAATGAGATAAATGTAAGTTGCCCTGGCATCTGCCAAATGCCGTAAATGCTGGGTTTCGCTGCAGAAATAAGAAGCGAGTCGACAGTCAAAGTCTCCGGAAGAACTGCGGCTGCTTCTGCAAGATGCTCAGTAACACCGTACCTGAGACTGATCTTTTTTTTTAAAGCGAAGGATCGTCACACCAAATATTGACTTTATTTCATTTATTACTGTTTACTGCTCTTTATAGTATTTTTTTTTTATGTAGAAACATAACTTAACTTTAACTTCATTATTTTTGAAGGCATCTTTGCTCTCCAGCATTTCTTTGCTTGTGCCTAAGACTTTTGCACAGAACTGTATATGTACTGATCAGCCATAACATTAAAACTACCTGCGTGATATATATATATATATATATATATATATATATATACAGTCAGGTCCATAAATATTGGGACATCGACACAATTCTAACATTTTTGGCTCTATACACCACCACAATGGATTTCAAATGAAACGAACAAGATGTGCTTTAACTGCAGACTGTCAGCTTTAATTTGAGGGTATTTACATCCAAATCAGGTGAACGGTGTAGGA
>CM040977.1:2643014-2664060 GCA_022985145.1 Pangasius djambal | reverse complement strand
GTGTCAAAGATTTATGGCGGTATTGAGGAACCATTTAAATACCAGCCTCCATTTCTGAGAATCTGCAGTAGCATCTCTGCATTATTAGCTAAATCTTCGTAATACACGAGTCATAAACTCATCTATTTAAAATCAGTGTTAAAAACCATTTCGGTCGAGATACACGGTGCATGCCAGTCATTTTCCTGAGTCATGTCTGTGGATGTATTAAGCGCACTGAAATCCGAGGAGAGCAGAATGATACGGTGTGGATTCGAGTTATATTCAAGAAAATGTAGCTTTTTTTTCTCTCTCTCTTGCTAGAAATTTTCCCAAACTTTATTTAGAGACGCTATAATTACAAGGAGGAATTCTGTAGGCTCACACTGAGATCTTGAAACTTGGGGCAGAAAATGTGACACAACTTTGCTCCGTATTTTTATTTCCATTCAGTCCCGATCTCTTAAAGTGACCAATCACAGCAGCCTGGAATATTATATAATCATGCACATGACCCACCTGGCCTGATGTAAACGAGGCTTCCTTTGCCAATCCTGTATGATTCAAACTTATAACAGATTTGTAAACAGAAACACTCACTAGCAACACACACACACACACACACACACACACACACACACACACACACACGCACACACACCTGCATGAAGAGTATGAAGGCTTGTAGAAAGGCATATCATCTTCTCCTGAGTTCTCCAAAACCCCCCTGCATGTATCTCAGACACACTCGGATCACTTACTGTGCCCTTGGCCGAAATCGTAGAACTCCGCGGCGATGCGCGCCGCCTCCTTCCGGTTCCCCTTGACCACATAGAAGTGCGTGAGGATGTTCAGGCTGATCTTGACGAAGAGCTTGAAGCAGAACAGGGCGAAGATGGACAGGTAGACGTTGGTGTACTTCGAGCCGAATGGCCGCTCCTCCAGAAAGTCAGTCATTGCTGCTGAGCGCTGCTGATCTGTTTTGGAATGAGGGTCAGCTGGGCATGTGTTGACACGGATCAGATGGCACGACGACCCACTTTCCCATCCGGGAACGCCCACTCCTGGCAGCCGAGGGCCCAAACTGGAGAGATAAGGCAGCTGTGGAAAAATGGACCACTGGAGCCATGGCAACAAAGTTTTGTTGTTATGGAGAGAGAGGAAAAAAAAACAAAGTAGTGCAGGTCTCATGATGGGAGTGCTGTGGAGAGAAATGTGAAATGAGACACTGCAGTGAGGCAGATAAAGACAAAACCTTTTCTGGTAAAAAAAAGACTGCCTTCGACTTGGGGTGGGCGATATGACAAAAATATCATATCACGGTTATGATCAACGATATGTATCGCGATTTATTGGTTTTCTCACAAACTACCAGCGAAACATTCCTGTGTTGTTTTGTTTTTTAAACCTGTTCATTGGTTTATTGTAATTTTAATATCACAAAAATGGTGGGGGGATACAAACTTTTGAAAGCATAATCTGTATAAATAAAGTTCTGTTTAAATCTAGAATATTTATGTCACGTTCAGAACGAGTGAGGCAAACGTCTGCAAATTTAACCATTTTGTTCCATGTAGTATTGAAGGAGCTGTGAAACCAAACACACAACAAATCAAATTTCTTTGCATCTTACTATTTTCCTAAGGGTATACAAACTTTTGCACTCAACTGTATGTATTAGACAAGACTTTGTATTAAAGTTAGAGTAGTTAAAGTAACAGACTTCAGACAGGACATGGAATTATTTCTTCTCAAATTGTTATTTATTCTCTCTCTCTCTCTCTCTCTCTCTCTACACACACACACACACACACACATATATATATATATATATATATATATATATATATATATATATATATATATATATATACATATACAGTCAGGTCCGGAAGTATTTGGACAATGACAGAGTTTTTGTGATTTTGCCTTTATACACCACCACAATGGATTTGAAATAAAAAAATCAAGATGTGATCGAAGTGTAGACTTTCAGCTTTATTTTAAGAGGTTCCACAAAAATATGAGGTTCAAAGGTATTTGGACAATTGTCTGACAAGAAGTTAATTGACCAGGTGTGGTCCATTCCCTCATTCCCAATATGAAGTCCAAGGAGATCTCAATGCAAGTGAAGGAGGCCATCATTAGGCTGAAAAAACAACATAAATCTATAAGAGAGAGCAAAAACCTTAGGTGTGGCCAAATCAACAGTTGGGTACATTCTTAAAAAGAAAGAAAGCACTGGTGAGCTCAACAACATCGAAACGCCTGGAAGACCACGGAAGACAACTAAAGTGGATGATCTCAGAGTCCTTTCCTTGGTGAAGAAAAACCCCTTCACAACATCAACAGAAGTCAAGTATACTCTGGAGAAGGTAGGCGTATCATTGTCAAAATCTACAATCAAGAGACGCCTTCATGAATGTAAATACAGAGGGTTTACAACAAGGTGCAAACCACTGGTAACATTCAAGAACAGGAAAGCCAGATTAGACTTTGCCAGAAAACATCTAAAAAAGCTTCCCATGTTCTGGAATAAGATTCTTTGGACTGATGAAACTAAGATTAACTTGTACCAGAATGATGGGAAGAGAAAAGTATGGCGAAAGAAAGGAACAGCTCATGATCCAAAGTATACCACATCATGTGTCAAACATGGTGGAGGCAGTGTTATGGCATGGGCATGTATGGCTGCCAGTGGAACGGGATCACTGGTGTTTATTGATGATGTGACTGCTGACAGAAGTAGCAAGATGAATTCTGAGGTTTATAGGGCTTTACTCTCTGCTCCCATTCAGCCAAATGCTACAAAACTGATAGGACGCTGCTTCACAGTGCAGGTGGATAATGACCCTAAACATACTGCGAAAGCAACTCAAGACTTTTTGAAAGCAAGAAATGGAATATTCTTCAATGGCCAAGTCAGTCGCCTGATCTCAACACAATAGAGCTGCTTTTCACTTACTGAAGACAAGACTGAAGAATGAAGACCCACAAACAAGCAGCAACTGAAGGTGGCTGCAATGAAGGCCTGGCAAAGCATCTCCAGGGAGGAAACTTGACCCGTCCCGGTGCGTTGAGCTGACCAGATGAACCAGTTTTTTCCAGCACTGGCGGTCTTGTGCCAGCTGCTCTGCATTCTCCACAGCAACTCCGTATTGCTGGAGGTCCCCCGCGATGACGTCGAGCCACCAGGTGCGGGGCTTGCCTCGTGGTCGTCTCCAGCCTGCAGCCCTCGGGTCAAACTGGAGAATGGCTTTTGTTGGATGGTATATATATATATATATATGAGAGAGCGAGAGAGAGAGAGAGAGAGAGTAAATAACAATTTGAGAAGAAATAATTCTATTTATTTATTTGTTTGTTTGTTTGTTTGTACAACTTATTTAGCATTTATTTAATTCTGCCTCCTGGTTATTATGTTCTGACATTGAATTTGAAACTAACAATTCTAAAATATATATATATTTTAAATATTGTTAAATGTTTTACAATTAAATATCAGTGTAAACATCTTGTTTTGGAACTACTTCAGATTTTTTATAATACAGTGAAATATCTTGCATATAATGTTATAAAGCTTATAGAAGACATTTAGACAAATAAAACTTAAAAGCATACTCAGTCATAATGTGGTTTTAATAAGCTCAAAATGTCTTTCTCTGCTGAGTTTATGCCACTTATGAATTATCTAATGAGATTAACAGATGAATAAGATTATAAAATACTACTATTGACCTATAAAGCACTAAATGGTCTCGCGCCACAGTCCCTGAGCGAACTTTTGGTCTTTTATGATCCTACTTAGATCAAAAGGTGCAGGCTGTTTGTTGGTACCTTGAATAGTGCATGCTACAGCTGGGGGTAAAGCCTTCTCTTACAAAGCCCCACAGTTATGGAACAGCCTTCCACTTAGTGTTCGGGGCTCAGACACAGTCTCAGTGTTTAAGTCTAGGCTGAAAACATATTTGTTTAGTCAAGCCTTTTGTGAATAGTGTTTTCTTAGGTACAGGGGAAGGTCTGGAGGGTTCACAGGCATAGAGTGTTGTGGTGAACTGGGATGTTTGGATGCTGTCACCCCCCCACTCTCACGCGTTCACTCAGGTTTGTCGACGGTGGAGTGGCTGGCTGCCTTATGTCCCAGGGTGCCCTCATGTTTGTGTTGGTTTCTGGCTCTCTCTTTTAGTTATGCTGTCATAGCTAGTCCTGCTGGAGTCCCTGCTTGCACTCTGCACGCAAAGGACATTGTCCTTAACCATTAGAGGACAAAAGCTTACCTAACAATCTCTCCCTCTCTCTCCATCTCTCTCTCTCTCCCTGACTCTCTGTTGAGCTACACATGCTACTTCTGAGATGCCAGTGATCCTGTCCCCTTCTGCTTTCCGGACCTGCCTGACCCATCCTGATGCCCCTTCTGCTCCTCCTCACTGCCTGACCCATCCTGATGCCCCTTCTGCTCCTCCTCACTGCCTGACCCATCCTGATGCCCCTTCTGCTCCTCCTCACTGCCTGACCCATCCTGATGCCCCTTCTGCTCCTCCTCGCTGCTTGACCCATCCTGATGCCCTACTTCTGGTTGGAGTTCTCATCGGTTGAGTTCGCTCGCTGCTGCTGGGGCCCCATATGGACGACCTGAGGAACCACTTGGTTTGCTGGGGATGGTGCCACTTGGGGGCTGTGGAGATGGCTTGGGGATCACATACGGGGAGCTGTACTGTAATGGCTTGGGACTGCGGTTGCCACGAGCAGCTTCGTACTCAGAACTCCATCAGTGGACAGTGGATAGATTTTACCCAACTGGACTTCTTGCGGAAACTGTGATGAATTTACTGGTTGCACATTTGCACTATTTATTTGTCCATATAGTACACAATAATAGAAGGGATTTATTTATAATCGCACTATCCGTTGCACCCAGATGAGGATGGGTTCTCTTTTGAGTCTGGTTCCTCTCAAGGTTTCTTCCTCATATCATCTCAGGGAACTTTTCCTCGCCACCGTCGCCTCTGGCTCGCTCATTAGGGATAAATTCACATATTTACAATATATTTTTTGTGAATCCATTTATTTCTGTAAAGCTGCTTTGTGACAAATGTCCATTGTTAAAAGCGCTATACAAATAAAATTGAATTGAATTGAAGTGAATAAGAAGCAGACAGAAAGAACCTTATTATACATTATATAAAATTATATATAATATAACATTATAAAGAACCTTATAAAAGCAAAGAGATTTTGATCTTACAGAATAATTATATTTCTCTCTGTACTCAGCTGGTGTGTGTTTGACTTTTCAGTTATCTCAGTAACCTCGCAGCGCCTTACACTAAGCTTGTTGAGCTGCAAATGTACATTTCAGTACTTTGGGCTTTTGTCAGGTGGAGAGTTGAGGTTTTGATGTGCCGTATCTCAGAACGTTCTTCACCAGACAGAAGCTTAAAATGCCAAGGTCTCAAACTGCGAACGGATTTTTCAGGATGTAATGTTACATGTTACACGCCGGATCCTTATTTGTGCAGGTGAATATACCTGACGAATAAAAGCTCAAAAGATGTCGTTTTCAAGTCAGATGTGTGTAAGTCCAAACAACCTTTGAGATTTCTGTTTGTTTAACAAGCACAACAACACACACCACACAAATCCACACAATACAAAGTACGCTTTTCCACATGCTCCTCTGATTTTACATTCTGGACTATTTATTTATTTATTTATTTATTTATTTACATTCAAATAATTGCGTCATTATGTTGTGATGCCATATTGAAAATAACACTTCAGGTTATATTATTATTATTATTATTATTATAATATTGTCATAGGTCATTAGGTGGCGATGTCGCGCTGCTTCTGACTAAAACCATGAAGAAGATCTACTTCCGTGTTATAGTAGAACCGTCATTTTATATTTCTACCCGTTTTCAGACTAACCCCGCCTCCTGTGTGCTGATTGGCTAACAGCTCCTTAAAGCAGTTGATTGACTGGAGCTCGCAGAAGATTACAGATACATCAATAAAGTCTATTCTGTTCTATTAATTATATTAATCTCTGCCTTAACTTCATTCATCTTAAAGTATTTGGTGAATGTGTTACATTTTGGCTAATTGTTTTTTATTTTTAGTTCACATTAATCGTGATTAATAATTGTGATTGTTATTCATTGACTGGAAAGAAGACAGCAGACTGTTTAATTTTTTACCATTTTATGTTAGAAAAAGTGCCATACCACACTATTAATATTAAACTCTTCTAGACAGTAGAGCATTTTAATAAAATAATTTGAAGTATGTTATAGCAATATCATTTTTTTTTTTTTACAAATTCACAGCAAGGAATCCTAAAACACCCAGCACAAGTCACTACACAGTTTCCGTTTCATTTTAAACATTTCAGCATGCACAAACTTCATTTCAAGTCCAGATCAAAGCTACAGGAACAATGAAAACATTTTTTTTTTAAAGGACAAATCAGAAGGTGTACATGCATTCACAGGGGATTTTTTTAACAGTGTTTTCATTTCTCTCTGCAGACTGAAGAGACGTCCAGCAGGAGACGTCCAGCAGGACATGACGAGCTCCACGATTATTTTTCCTTCTAAGAGTTCGGAGGAAATAAAAAAAGTAATCAGTAAACAGATTTTCACACATCGCTAATTATGGGTGAAGAAAATAGAAAAAAAAAAAATACCTTCCCATTGGTGTCTTCATTGCTTGTGCCTGGAGAAATGGAGATACAGAAATGTGAACACACACACACACACACACACACACACACACACACACACACACACACATACAATCACTGTGATAACAAACTACAATTCATTAATGAAACAGAGTTACATTCACACCCAAGAGTGATTATTTTCCTATAACGGCACATCCTGCAGTGTTTTATTTCTTTTCTATAGTCTTTATCTATTAAAGAATTACAAATCATACTTTTTATCCATTTGTAGTTATATTTAATGTATTTAATGCTGTGGAACGTCTGCAAGTTAAGTTACTTCCTGTTCTCACTTACGTTATGGCAGCTATAAACAGTCTTTCCCTCACCAGCCTCTCTCTCTTTTCTCCCTCTCTTGAGGTTAATAAAACAAAAAAAAGCAGCTTGTCATCTTTCGTTGCTGAGAAACTGCAAAGCGAAAACTCCTCTGTTTAAGTTACAGCTTTATCTCTGACTGTTACAAAGCGCTGACACTGGAGACTCCTTCCATAGACATTAAACAAACGTCTCTGCACAGAAAATATCAATAATTATACAGGCTTTTTTATTTTTAATGTGGAGCGTCCGCCGTACGAGAGAGCTGTTACTATAGTAACCGTAACGTATTGGACCGTGTGCATTAACGTAAACCGGTGATTTGCGGCTGCTACTGTATTAAGAGTCGGATGATTCTTGAAGACATTTCTACGATACACAATATGTATCACAATAGCGCTCACAAACTACCAGGAATGTAGTAGTGTTAAAAAAAAAAAAAAAATGTTTGATGATTTAATTAATGATTCAATTTTTTTAATTAAAAGAAATATTTTTTTTAACATTTAAATAAAAATAAATGTATTTTATTTATTCATTTAATAAATAATAAATGTATTTATTTATTTTTAAATACCTTTTTATTTTAATCAAACAAAACAAACAAACGAGTAAATATATATTAAAAGAAATAATAAAAATCTGTAAAAAAAAAAAAAAAAATGAACAATTTACAATTTTTAAGATTAGGTACAAAATTTTTAACATCACGTCAGCTGCTTCCAGTGAGCCTGTAATTTTTTTTTTTTTAAAAATGGTGAAATAAAAATGATCACTATATCCATGATATCTCTGAAAAACATAATTTATCATGACATCGATATTATATCGTCAGATCACGCAGGCCTAGCTGCGCTGCTGCGGAAAAGTAATCAGCATCTTCTGACCAATCAGATTCGAGCATTCGTCAACGATGTGGTGGAAATAACGGTACAAACACACATTTAGTAACGTTTAGCTTACCGTTAGAGCTGAAAGTCCAGAAAATAACCTTTATTACACCGTAGAGTACAAGAGCCACAGCGACCATGGCCATGGAGTCCTCAATAGACGGAGCACTGACACCTGAGTTACAAAAAAAATAAATAAAATAAAATAAAATAATAAAACAGAATAGAGTTACTTATTTCTGCTCTAAACAAAAGCATCATTTTAAAAACTAATATTCATACGAAAACATGAGACGAATGTTTTAACCGTGTGTTAATTATTTCTTTGGGTTGTTTCCATAGCAACAACAACATTATTATTATTATTATTATTATTATTATTATTATTATTATTTAGCTAATGCTTTTTAACTAATGAACAGCAAAATAACCACACAAAGTGACACAATGTTTGAATGAGTGACATTTCAATATCAATCCGCACACAAAACCTCACACTGAGTCCAGCTTCGGGAAAAAAGCGATCATGTTTACTCGTCAGCCATTTTGTGCGTAACGTCAGAAATTATTAGGAAATGGGCAAAACACACAACACACACTGCTTCCTTAAAGGACACAACAAAAGAAATGCAGTAACTGGAATAAAGTTCATGTCTGCGAAAAAGCCGACTGTCCCGCGTTTATTTCCCATGAATAAAGCCTCCAAAAATATTTGGACATTTTTGTCGACAAAGAAAACAGACCAAGTGTATTTCAGAGCATGCAACAAAAGGGACCGTCTCAGAAACACGCATCAGCTGTGCTTTATTATTTTAAAAAAAACAATCGTTAATAGACCGTATAACAAGTATACAATTTGGGGTATTATTGTTAAATTTAGTTAAAATGACATTTATTTTATTACAAGTGATTTTTGTCTGTTTTTTAGTCTAATTTGTGAGAAAGTATTTTTTTACAAATTCGTCAACTTTCATCTTTTTAGACGCTCCCTTAATTATCCAAACTGGGGAATGAGTCTTAATGAATCATTTGAATCTGTTCAGTTAAATGATTCATTCAGAGTCGTTGAGAAGACTCGAGTATTTCTTCTCTATGGCTGGTGTCACACTATTCTTTTTTATTTTCTTCTCAACCGCTAGTGCTAACTTGGCACAGCTGAGTTTTTCAGAAAACTTTTCAGAAAAACGTTGAGTGACATCAGATGTTTTTTTTACCTCCTGAACAATCTGTTTGCAACGAAAGTTCAGGGACAGGACAGAAACATGAACACGGAGGACATAAAGTCCCGGTTATAAAATGAGCCTTGTTAGTGAGCGAATATGAGGAGATTTACGACAATGTCATCGTTAGTACTCCAAAACTGAAATGCAACGTTCACTGGTACGTGATGTGACGTGTCACTTTATCTGTGGCTGCATACAGTCAAGCTCGAATTCTCTTGATTTTCTGCGTCAAAAGCTACAGCGAAGACAAACACCAGAGTTTAAATCCTCTATTATTAGAGATAATAATGAATGTCATATAAAGAGCAAGCTAGGCTAGTTAGTTAGCTAATACTAGCTAAGACTGCTAAGAGTGGTGTTATATTCAGAGCGAGTGACTCACCGATGACATTCAGAGTCACAGTGGCCCGTCGAGATCCTCCCTGGTGTTTGGCTACGCAGCTGATCTCTCCGCCTCGCCCGAGTCCCAGTTTATACGAGTCGAGCTCTAAGCGAGAGCTCTGGCTGAAGGTTCCGTCTCTGGCCTGCCTGTGTCCCGTCACGCTGCCCTGACCGAGCGAGCGCTTCTTGCCCTCAGCGTCAGTGAACTCCCAGTCCAGGTCCAGAGACAGGGGATAGAAACCGGAGGCCTCGCAGTGGACCGTCACCACCTGCCCCGGGACAGACAGCGGCAGAGGGGACGGGTAGACCGCCAGCGCTGGAGGCTCTGCAACGAGGAAGGAGAAGATATGCAGAGAGACAGACCGAACTGAAGACTGAAGATGAGAATGGAGTCAAACATCGTCACTGTGGCAAAAAATGGCATAAAAATGCTAATAATATTTTGACGGTACAGAAATTAATTCTTCTACCAGGTATACAGGAATCCAGAATATTGAATCCCATCTAACAGATCATTTAAACCAAGAAAAACATTTAGAACAACTGAAAAAAGATTATATAATTTATTATTATTATTATACACAATATATGCTCTTGAAATGCACTATAATTTTTAATTCAATTCAGTTCGATTTTATTTACACAGTGTTTTAACTATGGACATTGTGACAATGCAGCTTTACAGAAATCTGGATTTGAATTTTAAAATTTAAATTAAGCCCTAATGAGGCGAGAGGCGACAATGGCGAGGAAAAGCTCCCTGAGGGCACAAGAGGGAGGAACCTAGAGAGGAGCCAGACTCAGCAAGGAACCCATCCTCCTCTGGGTGATGCCATGGGTGATAAAACATAGTCCACTTTACCCAAATTTCCTGTAGATGCAGTTTTTCCAGAAAAAAATACTGGGCCTCTTTTATCAGTTTTTTAATAAAGTTGTCAAACCAAAAAAAAAAAATTCTGCCAGATTTACAAACATTTCAGATTTTCTTTCTAATGGCATGCGTAATTTACCAAGCGTGCTCATACTACAGCTGATTGAGATCTAGCCATGGCCATAAACTTCCATAAAAGGCAAAGCTCACAGTGAGCTGAAAGCAACAAAATGACGACTAAACGGTGGAAGAGCCTCGTAAGTGCAGCTCTGTGTTAATCTAACTCTAACTATAGGGTGCCATTATTTTTGAACGGCTAGTTTTCTTTGGATTTCTTTTGGATTGCTTTCTGAGATTTCATCAGAATGGATATTAAATTCGTGTGGAAGTGAAATAAATAGGTGACAGCGCAATCCGTATCTAAATTTTCACGAATACTACATTACTTGCGTAAACGCTCTTCCGCACGATTTACGAATAACTTCATTTGAAAGTCTAAGGGCAGCTGTTCTCACGTGTGAAATATTAGCGATGAGAAAAACAATAACAACGAAAACTCACCCACTATCTCCAGCTCTAAGGCCACCTGAGCCAGAAGGTGAGGAAGGTAAATGGTGCAGATGTACGTCCCAGCATGCCTCACTTGGGCTTCTTTCAGAACCAGCGATGCGTTTCCTGTCTCGTAAAGACCCACGATGTCCAAGTGAGCGTCTGTCTCTGACGTCTCGGCGAAGCGATCGTTCTTTCCGTCGTAGGCCACGACCAGCCTGCCTTCACCCCGGAACTGGTAGCGCCACTCCACAGCGAAGCCAGAACCATGCAGAGGTGAAGACGGGTCGACCCAGAAGCTGAGGTCTAGGACAACCGGTTCCCCGAGTCTGGAGCGGACGGTGGAGGTTTTACTGGAGACACTGAGGATCACTGAGAGAAGCAGTGAGGGGGAAAAAAAGAAAGACAGAATATGATTGTGTTGAAAATATTGAAATGTTAAAAAAAAAATAATTGATTGATTATAATCTTTATTAGTTACACACTTCAGAGGTTAACTACTACTAGTTAATTAGCTAAGGGAAACTGAATTTTCCCTGAAGTAAATTTATTTATTTGCTTTATTTATGTGCTTATGTTTAATTTCAGGAGCATTTTAAAAGCCCACTAATTATTCTGTATTGATTAGAAACTTTATTAATTAGCTAATTAGTTAGCTAAAATACATTTATGTCACAGCACAATTTACTAATTAACTAATTAACTAATACTTTTTTATCATACTCCTGATACATTTTTTTATCATACTCCTGAAATTTAAATAAATAAATAAATAAATAAATATGTAAATAAATAAAAAAGTAACTCTAACTAAGCAGCTGATTTTAATTTTATAGTTTGACTTTTTTGGTCAAATTTGTTAATAGAGAACAATTTTTTTTTTTTTTCAAAGCAAAGATTTTGCTAGTACGTCTGTTTAAAACTGATTCAGTGGCTAAAATCTCACTCAACACCTACAGATCTTTCACATCCAACATGCAAATTATTAGAAACTGACAATGTCGTAACCCTACATATCGTGCTTTTTTTCTGTAAGAAGACGTTAATTTAAAATTTATGGAAGGAGTCTCCAGTGTGAGTGCTTCGTAACAGTTTCAGCCATAGTGATGTGTTTTATTCATCTGATACAACAGCGATTTCCCAACTCTACAAAAAAAAAAAAAAAAACGCTGCTTGTCATGTTACCGAGCAACCAAACCGAGCGTATACATCTCTGTCCCGAAGATGTCAGAAAATGTAAAGTTGTCAGTTGTTACTATAGAAACGATAACGTATCGGTACAGAGTGATTTAATATAAGCCTGTGATTTGCAGCTGCACTACTGTCAGAGCTGCTGTTCTAGAAAATTAATCAACACCTTACGACCAATCAGAATCCAGAATTCAACAGCACTGTGGTGTAATTAATTATAATCTAAAGTTGTGCTGTGTAAATTGTAACTATAAGACCTGTTTACCACTCGGCTCTGTAGAGCCAGACGGCGCCCGCATCACATTCGCCAGCGTCAGTTCTCCGTTAAGACCTTGTGCTGCTACAGAAAACCAGTCGGCGCTCAGGTAGACGGGGCTTTGTGCGGACGAGGTGAGAGGGGCGGCCCATTTGACCATGGAGGCTTGAGGGGTGAAAGGGTTTATCTCACACTGCGGTTTGTTCACAGTGCCCTCTGGTGGATGGAGGGCAGGGCTGCAGAAGGTGGACGCAGGATCTGGAGAATTAAAAGCAAAAAGTGCATCGTGGTCAAGTATAGCGAGTGGTCACTGTATTCCAATTCATTTATACATCAAAATATACATCATACTGACCAGACACGTAGTAAACTCTGGAGGGACTGATGTCTGATGGAGGTTTTTGCTCAATCTTCTCGCTGTCGGGGTCGGTTCTGATGTACAGCGCGGATTTCTCCTGGCTCATTCTCACTGAGAAACCTCCACCACCCGGCTTTTCCTGAACAAACCAGCACTCCAGCACCGAGCATCTTGAACAACACACTGCAGCCGAACAGACGCAACTGACTTTTATTAACATATCGCAGTTCTGCAAGCAAAAACAATTCAGTATATACAGGAAAGAGTGAAAAAAAGCCGAACCTCCTTTAGGTATAAACACAGTAGCACTAAGACGGGGAAAGTAAGACGAAGAAATATATTATTACTATATTGTTTGTGTCAAAGGTATCAAATGTAATTCGGCACGCATCATATGAAAACGCGAACGGCACACAAAAAACAGCTAAGCAGCCATCACACCATGCGAGAATGTGATAATAAAATGAAATTGACCGTGAATTTGTCTAACCAATAAAGTCAATTCATAATAATAGGGAAGAAAGAGGCATTCATGTTTGCTAGCAGGGCCTGACAATTGGCAAATCTTGAAAACTTTAGCCAAAGGAAAACAAGAGGAAGAGCTGTGTCTTAAATAATTACTTTAAAAAAAAAAAACAGACAAACAAAAAATCAGGGGAACTGGTGATTATTAGGTGACCATCACACCGAACCTTTGCCTAGCTGTTTTTTTAATATCGCTTGTTGCTCACCACTGTGACCATTGGCGAAGAAAATAGCGAGATTGAAATCCGCCATCTGGCGCAACAGAAAAGTGTTCACTCTATTGTTGTGAGAATGCAAGTAGGAATCTTGAACACACCACAGATATCCATGGCCAGGAGTCCAAGAAAAGAAGGCATGCTCTCTCTCCCCTGACGATCAGTGCGACAATACTCAATCATGGGCTTCTGTATGCGGAAGAGGGCAGATAGCACTTTCCTCCCTAAGTGCCTCACTCTCCCTGGTTAACCGCTGTTGTGTGACAGGGCTACAGCTAGCAAGCGGGTGGAAATTGGAATAACCAAATTGGGAAAAAATGGTGTAAAAATCCAAAAAACTGGATTCAAACATAAAGTACATCATTTGTTTACTAACAGAAAAGATGCCTCACTGTTGCACTTCTACATCAAGGATATAATAAGCCACATTCTTATTAATAAAGAAAGGAAAATATCCATTTAAAAAATAAAAAGAAAGAAACCACAGCACAACCTCTGGCCTGCTATTGGGTTAATGCTTTCAAGGTTTGCGCAACTGCAGGTTTAAAGTTTGCCAAAGTGAAATTCTAGCCATGCAGAGTTTCTTTGTTGTGTTATCAAGTCCTTTCCCATTCAAGTGATTTGTCAGTCAAGTGTTTTTTGTGTTCTGATGGACTGTTCTTTCTTGTTACAGACAAAACAAATGAAAAAAAAAAAAAACCTCTCAGCACTATTCAATTACTTTATATATTTCGGAGGAATCGGACCAGCTGAGTGTGTTGATAAATGTTTCAGGTGGATACAATCAGAAATAACTGGAGGCCCAGCGGGCATGTTTAAGTCCTCGTCATACTTCGTGCAGAGACGAGGTGATGTAAGTGCTGAGCAAGTGGCCGATGTGCAGACCTTCGTTTGCCGTGTTGTGCACATGGTATCCGAGGGCGAAGTCCGCTCTACTCGAACGAGCTTGCGATTGGAGCATTCGTATGCGACAGACGAAACAAAACCACAGACTGTATACAAGCTGGTAAACTCAGGATGCTGGTTTTGTCTTCACACACTTCACACACTCCTTGCAGACGTTGTCTCTGTATGAAGTCTGCAGTCTGAGTGTTTGCACATGTTTGGTGGCCAGGCATTTCCAGCGAATGTGAAACCAGTTCTCCGTCCTAATCTGTAGCCAAAATGCACCAATTTCCAAATTACAACCGCCAATAACAAACTCCAAGCAGGATGTTGGCAGAGAACAAATAAAATGGCAGCCAACAACAAAAGCTGGCAGCAAGGAAGCGAAATGTGAAAGCGAAGGCAATTCCTGAGCTCCGAAACAAAGTCCGACAATACTGTTAAACAACACAGAAGCTTTATTTTGAATTATATAAGCATGACATTTTGCATTTGTTCCATTTGTAAGTCATTCTTACTGAAAATTGATACTTGGGGAAGAAAAAGTGGGGTATTTTTGACACCTATCAAATCCCATACAGGAACAAGCACACAACACTGCATGTCGCAGTACTGTCATCTGTTCTTATGCAGTGTAAAGGAAATCCAGCGAGATCTAGTGTACATCACACTGCTATGTATTTCACACAATCACAATGCCAGTTCAGATATTTCACCATTTATTTCTGCATGTGTGTTACTCACCATCACCCAGCAGAGCAAAGGCAATCACAGACAGTTTATAGATGGTGGAAAGATCCTTCATGGCTCCTCTTAGCTGTTAAATCAGTGACTTTCTGCTGCTTTTGCTGTCACCAAATGAACAACACACAACGAGATTTCCCCTAAAACTCCCAGCGCACATAACACAACACTTTCACTTTCCGTCCTCAACTGCGCATGCGCAGGGAAATCCCCCAAACACCAAGCGCGCGCGCTGATCTGAGGTCAGCCGTTGGTCACGTGCCTGCTTATAAATCTTATACATTTAAACCAAATTTAAAATAATAATAATAATATGACAAATGGAATTTTATTGTTACATTATAATATAAATTCTGAGAAATATTAATAAATATATATATTTTTCTGTGTAATATACCAGAAGTCCACTTGGTGGCGCTGAAAGCCGACCGTTAGAAAATGCTCGTTGCTGGACGTCACGTGACTTATTTGAAACTCGAGCCCGAACACTACAGCAGCAAGAAGTGTGTGTTTTTATCCTGAAGTTCATGCAGAAATACACAGCTGTTCTTCAGAAATGTCAAATAATAATAATAATAATAAGAAGAAGAACAACAACAAAAACAACAACAAAAACATTAAAAATAATAATAATAATAAGAACAACAAGGACATTAATAATAATAATAATAATAATAATAATAATAATAAGGAGAAGAACAAGAAGAAAAATAATAATAATAAGAAGAAGAACAAAAATGACATTAAGAAGAAGAACAACAACAACATTAATAATAATAATAATAATAAGAAGAAGAAGAAGAAGAAGAAGAAGAAGAAGAAGAAGAAGAAAATTAATAATAAGAAGAACAAGAAGGAGAAGAAGAAGAAGAAGAGGAAAAAGAACATTAATAATAAAAAAAATAATAAGAAGAAGAACAAAAAAGACATTAAGAAGAAGAAGAAGAAGAAGAAGAACAAGGACATTAATAATAGTAATAATAGTAATAGTAATAATAAAAAAAAATAAAATAATAATAATAATAATTATTATTATTATTATTCAATTTTATGTGTATAGCATGTTTATCAATTGACATTGTCACAAAGCAGCTTTACAGAAATAATAATAATAATAATAATAATAATAATAATAATAATGTACCAATGGCATTTGTATAGAAGCAACTAAACCCATATTTATGATAAACAACATTAATGAAACAACCAATAAATAACCATCAACTATTTATCTACAAATCATGGGGAAAAAATATCAAGTCAAGAGGGTTTTTATTGTCATTCCTCTATATAGCTCATGTACTGTACATTGGAAAGAAATGTGGTTTCTCCAGAACCGTGGTGAAAAACACGATACGGGAGCAGAGCACACACGGGTTCATGACAGTGTGCAAAGAAACAGCAGCGAAAAGAGTTGTATGATAGTAAATAATTGTCCCACAGCTGCGTTATAAAGTGCAGGTTGGTTGTGATGGTTTTGTGTGATGGTGTGTGTTGAGAAGGGTTTAAATATTCCCGGTGAGCGTACGGAAGCAGGAGTGTGTTGAGTATTCAGACTCCTTCAGAGGAGAAGCTGTAGTGGAGTCTGGTTGTGGTGACACGTACGCCCCTTTACCTTCTGCCAGATAGCAGGAGGGCAAAGACTTCATGAGAGTTGTAGGAGGAGTCGTCCGCAATGCTGGTGGCCTTGAGGATGCAGCGGTTGTTGTAAGAGGTGTTGATGGTGGGTAAAGAGACCCCGATGACCTTCTCAGCTATTCTCACAATTCCTGTACCAGACAATGATACAGCTTGTCAGGATGCTCTCTATCATCCTCCTGTAGAAGGTGGTCAGGATGGAGCTCACTTCATCCTCCGCAGGAAGTGGAGACGCTGCTGGACCTTCTTGGCTTGGCAGGTGGCGTTGATAGTCCAGGAGAAATCCTCGGTAACGTGCACAGCAAGAACATTCGAGCTTTTGACCCTCTCCACAGTTGCTATACTTAGTAAGATAAAAGGTCACATATTGTATATATGCCATATAAATATATAAATATAAATCTGAAGAGTTCTCTAATAGAAAATGTATTCATGCTGATACATGATGTTGATACATAAACAAGAAAAACAGGTGATCTACAGAAATACAGGAATCTACAATGTGCTTATATGTGAATATGTGACTTGTGCAGGAACAGTATTAAAGAAACATGATTATTTACTGAATTTGCTAGTTTTGGATTGAGCTGAACAATATTACTTTGGGTTTTAATCAAGACTACTAAAGTAAGTAAGTAAGTAAGTACGTTTTATTTCTAGAGCACCTTTAAACACAGCTTACACTGACCATTTATGTAAAAATGACATAAAAACATATAAAAAATAATAAATAATAATAAATAATCATTATAAAAAATACATAGAGAGACAATGTAAAGCAAATAAATAAATAAATAACACTAAAATAAATAAACACAGCTGTGTTGTGTAAACTAATTTAAATTCAATTTCTTGTCTACTGCCTCTAGCATATAAAGTGAACTAGTTAATAAACTAAATACATTTAAAATAATATACATACAGTGGATCACTGAGTTGCTACAGTGTTGTGAAGGACATTTAAACCATCCAATCAGCGCCCTGCTCGTAGGCGTACACTGTTAACCAATCATGGCGCATAACGTGGATTAGGCTCTAGCCAATCAGAGTGCAGGAAGGCGGGATTGGCCTGAAGACGGGTAGGGAAAGAAAGCTAATAACACGTCGGAAAACCCACAAGACTTCCTGTAGCCCGCGTAGCTAGGAGCCGTAGCTTCTTAAACGAGTTATTATTAGTTTCTTTTGAAGGAGGTTCAGGTATGAATACGGTTTTATCGAGGGCGAACTCGCTGTTCGCCTTTTCTCTGAGTGTAATGGCGGCTCTCACTTTCGGCTGCTTCATCACAACAGCGTTCAGAGACAGAAGCGTCCCGGTGAATATCCACGTCTCCAGAGTGCTCCTGTGAGTCTAACCGTCTGATTTCATTCACTTATTCACTCCTCTACACCTTCTCCTGCTTCACACTGAACATTCTGCAACAGTTTGTGCTTGCATAACACTCCAAACGGCTCTAACAAAAGCCAAAGCTCCTCTAATGGACCATACATCACCACATTAAAGGTGCAATGCAATAGATGTTTTTAGTTCTTACTTGTACAAATAAGCTGCAAAATATCTACAACATGATGAATAAATGTGGTTTAATCCAAAACCTCAGGACACAAGTGTTATGTGGCTGAGAAAACACCATTAGAAAAACAGCTTCCGGTCCGGAATGCTTGTTTTTATTTGTCGTTTTGTAGACACTCTACTCTACAGGCCACCGTAGATCACAGGGGCGGGGCTTTGTGAATGTGGGCGGGGATATGGGGCGTGGGATCGAGAATTTAAAAAAAAATTATCTTCCTCGTCTCAATTTGCAACTATCCGTCCTAAATAGATTAGAATTAGTGCGTAAACAAATCGTAGTATGATGAAACGAGGATCCCGAAGGTTTCCGGATGGTCTGCGATCCACACTAGATTTTCAAAGTGTGGATCCGTGGACACTTTTTCAGCTAATATTACCCACAAATCCTTGCGCGAGGGTGGGAGGAGCTTTGTGACGGTTTGCTTCGCCGAATTCAAGGACGCGTTTTAGAGAAACGTAAATGAAATGTGGAAAAATAAAGCAAAGGAATGGTACTTTCGATTAGTTAGTATAAATGCTGTAAGGAATAATGAATGAAGAAAAGCTGAAATGCAGCGAGGAGTTTGTTTACGGTGACGGCGTGCGTAACTAGGCAACAGCGTTCTCTTGCGTTACATGACGTGTTAGTTAGTCCGCCCGGTACCTGCTTACTCTTTTACTACACAATCCAAAAGTGTACATATCCGGATATCTAACCTGCCTACTTAACTGTTAGCGAGCTAATCTTGAAAAAAAAATTACCTAATGCACCTTTATTGCACTACATAGTGTAGAATCTAGGGTTTGTTTGCGCCCTACGTAGTGCACTATATTTTCTGGACGTCACATTTGATACTCGATCCAGGCTCCTGAATAGCGACGCTATGTGATGCCCCATATTGTGTGCGAGTGTTTAAATGCGACTAATTCTCATGTTGGTGTGTGTTTTTGTTTTCTGTCCCCTCCAGAAAAAACGTGGACGACTTCACAGGACCAAGAGAAAGGAGTGATTTGGGTTTCGTGACCTTTGACCTTTCTGTTGATATCCTTTGTTTTATGTAAAAGCCGACTTTGCGTGTCTGCAGCCTGTTTTTCATACGAATCCTGCGTGTAAATGTTGTAAATGTTGTAAATGTGTGACCAGGGCTGGATTACACAGGGCGCAAATCGCCATCCTGTTCCACACAAAGCATTACAGCGGATCTTTTCTTACTTTTCTCCTCATAAACACAAACAACAAATCATTAAAGTGTAGCTGGACAGCCAGCGGCGACATGTTGAGTCTTCTTTGGTCCATCTTAGTTCAGAGCTCGTTTTTTAATCCATCAGTAAAACATGAGCACTAGTGTTTTTTCTCTCCGCTCCGTCACAGAGACGATCCGATCGTGTATGCGGAAGAGGGCAGATAGCACGTTCCTCTCAGTGTTGCCAGTTTAGACTTTAGAGAAGAGCTCGCACTTCCTCAGAGCGATTTAGCTTCACCCTCCCTGGTTAGCTGTCATGAGGGAGAGCTGACTGTGTGTGTGTGTGTGTGTGTGTGTGTGTTTGAAACCAATCAAGGCCAATCAATCTCTCACTGAGTTTAAATGTATACATGTTGAGGGCCCTCTAGTGGCCAGGACCCCTAAGCACATGTCCAATATGCCCTCTCCGTGATCCGTGTGTGTGTGTGTGTGTGTGTGTGTGTGTGTGTGTGTGTGTGTGTGTGAGATCATCTTCGTGTTGTTCACCATAACAGATCGTTACATCTACAGCCGATATTCGACTGGAACGTGAAGGAGCTCTTCCTCTATCTGTCTGCTGAATATTCGACCAAAAACAATGTAAGCTTTCATACTAAATACGAAACAACAGCGTCACTGTACTATTTTATTAATACTATATTAACGTGTGTGTGTGTGTGTGTGTGTGTGTGTGTGTGTGTGTGTGTGTGTGTGTGTGTGTTTTTCCTCCTCAGGCACTGAACCAGGTGGTCCTATGGGACAAGATCGTTCTGAGAGGAGAAAACACCAAACTTAACCTGAAGGATATGAAGTCCGATTACTACTTCTTTGATGATGGAAATGGCCTGAGGTTCGAGCATTCATCATCAGTATCATCATCATTATTATTATTTATCAACATTTTAAATTTAGATATCACTTATGTCTTAATTCACTTTAAAACTCGCACTTACAGCCTCTAAAGACGAGACGCACCTATTTTAACCCTTTTGTGAATAAATTATCACGTAAATATCACTTATTTTAAAGAGTGTGTAGGAATAACATTAGTTAAAAAAAAAAAAAGGATACAACATAGCTGGGTAATGAGTTTATAAACAAAAATTCACATTCAGGTCTGAAATATTTTTATATATATATATATATATATATAATTTTAACCAGAGACATGACATTGAGACTGGCAAATAGTTTAGAGAGCAACAGAAATATAATGTTAATAATATATGTTAAATTAAAGTAATGGTCTCAAGGCATTTGAAGATGATTTACATCTTATATTTTCCTAAACACAAAATTGACACACAAAAAAGTCTTAAATTGACTCTCCGTGAGTCCGTGCGCCTCTCCATAAGCCAATAAGACTATTCATAAGTGGATGCTGAACTATAGCGATATATATATGTATGTATGTATGTATGTATATATATATATATATATATATATATATATATATATATATATATATATATATATATATATATATATATATATATATATATATATATATATATATATATATATATA
>CM040977.1:2609448-2642914 GCA_022985145.1 Pangasius djambal | reverse complement strand
GAAATTTCACGACTGGATTTGTTGCACAGGTGGCATCCTATGACAGTTCCACGCTGGAATTCACTGAGCTCCTGAGAGCGGCCCATTCTTTCACAAATGTTTGTAAAAACAGTCTGCATGCCTAAGTGCTTGATTTTATACACCTGTGGCCAGGCCAAGTGATTAGGACACCTGATTCTGATCGTTTGGATGGGTGACCAAATACTTTTGGTAATATAGTGTGTGTGTGTGTGTGTGTGTGTGTGTGTGTGTGTATGTATGTGTATGTGTATGTGTGTGTATGTATATATATATATATATATATATATATATATATAATAATATAATATAATTTTTTTTTTATACATTTATTGTCTTTTGTACATTATTGAGTGCTTGAATGCTTGGTTCTGTGTTATAAATCCTTGTGTCTTATTTGAAACTGTGTGTAAAATAAACTTTTTTATTTATTTTTTTTAAACGCAGGGCGAATAAGAACGTGACTCTCACTCTCTCCTGGAACGTGGTGCCGAACGCTGGGATCTTGCCGTTGGTCATGGGCTCGGGTCACATCTCAGTGCCGTTCCCCGAGTCGTACGAAAGCACCAAGAGCTACTGAACCGTCCTGAACCGTCTTCATCAACGCTGTGCACTGTTGTGGGTTTTAATTAAAAAAAAAAAAAAAAAAAAAAAAAGTACAACATTGTGTCCTTCAATTGTCTTTATTTTTCTGTCGTGTGAAAAAGTAAGATTGTGTGTTACAACTGAGGAAGTTGAGATTTTGTGCTAAAGTCAGATCTGTGATAGAGATTAATATAATCATAAAAATAACTAAAGACGTTAACGTGATGATTTGTAATAATTATTCTGTGGATCTTATACTATGCTAAAAAATCTGAAGTGGTTCAACACTTAATAAGCTGGAGAGATTTTTTTATTAAGACAAATCTGAAATTGATAAAAACTCAATGTTCGGATACATCAAACTAGATAATTACCAAAAAAAAAAATCATAATTTCAGGTGTGACGCTGTATTTGAGATATTCAGCAAGATAAAGGGACGTGTGTGGCACTGGTCATTATTATTATTTGTAAAATTGTTTCTTATTTAATTTTTTAATTATTGGTTTAGCAAAGATTTGAAGTTAATGCAACAAAACGTATAGATCTTATAGTTCATATAGAAATAATACTTTTTTTTATTATTATTATTATTATTATTATTATTTATAAATTTGAAAATACTTTTAATATAAACTACAATTTAAACCCTATACACTATGCCTTATTTAACTACTTAAATCTTTGGAGCCCCTGACATTCATCATGATGAGTGCCATCAGATGACACGATTTCATAATATTATATTATTATTATTAAAATTATTAGTACAGTCATGGGGAAAAGAAAGTACACCCTCCTTCCTTTCTATGTTTTTATTTATCAGGGTCTAAATAACAGTTGTGTGGTCCACACCAATGTCTATAAACAAACAAATAGCCTCAAGTGACCTCAAATAACCTCAAGTGAAAAAAAAAAACAAAGCAGATATGTTTTTTTTTACATACATACTTCAATATGTAGTCATTTTTTTTCCCCAAAAAGGAAACCAACATTCAGAAACCAAGTGGGAAAAAATAAGCACTTCCTACTTCCACAATCATCAAGAGAATAATTAGCAGCCAAGTAATGAAATGTGTGAGATTAGTTAATAATTAAGACCGCCCCTATAAAAGCATAACTTCTGGTGGTTTGGTGTTCTGGAGCACTCAGGTGTGCGTCTACATCATGCCAAGTAGAAAAGACATCAGCCATGACCTCAGAGAAGCAACTGTTGCTGCTCATCAGTCTGCGAGGGGTTATAAGGCCATCGCCAAACAATTTGAAATTTACCATTCTACAGTGAGAAGGATTGTTTACTAATCAATTGTTTACAAAGAGCCTTCAAGACAGTTGCCAGTCTTGACAGGAGTGGGCATCCCAGCAAACTCAGTCCAAGGTCAGACCGTGATACATAAAAACATAAAATTGAAGGAAGGTGTACTTTCTTTTTCCCATGACTGTATGAACGTTAGTATGTAGTGTTTTAATATGTATGGCCAGAAGAAGGCACTAGTGAAACGAGTGTTAAAGTGTTTCGAAACTTAGAAATAATTTCCAGTACAATTGGAAGTGTTTCATGAGGCTTTGTTTTGCCCATCGCTTGTCAATATCACAATATCACTGAAAATAATGAAAAAATAAAGATAGGACTTGCTTTTCTTCTCATGATCTTCAGAAATTTTGGATGATGCAACATCCTTTTGAACATGGAATATGAATATTCCAAATATTTCGTAGGAGTGAACGTGTTCGGGTTGAGTGAATAAAACTGACTGAGCTAAATGTAATTTTTCATAATCTATAAATTCAAGACTTCTGGACAGGGATGTTTCAAGCATGAGACACAATCATGCAAAAATAATAAGATTTGTTACAAATATTTTAATGTTTGACGGTGAAGGGGAGTTACAGGAGGGAGTTATAGTTAGAAGAGGATTTATTAACTCCTGAAACATGCACACAGGTTGTAGTGAAGGAAACGTTACCTGTGTTTAAAATATCCTTCATCTTTGTTTGATGTACAGATTAGTAAATGTAATAATGAAACACGAAGTGGCAGCAAGTTGTGGAATCTTTGTACTCAGTTTTGACCCTACTGTCACCATCAGGCCAGCAGGGGGCAGCACACGACCTCAATAACACTCCTGCCCCTTCCTGTAAACACGTCTCACATCTATGACTGTTTTATTGATTTTTTATGGATGATTAACAATAATCTGCAGATGCATTGCTATAAAGTAATTCTTTAAACATACTCTAACACTGCCTTCGTCATGTGTACTGTAATCAAGAGCTACTGTTTGTTTCTTCATCATGCAAAACTAAATTGTTTACAATTTATCATTTATTCTTTACTATTTACTAAAGTCACTATTATGTACTGTTTATTATTTATTCTTCATTATTTATTTCCGTTTCACTGTTTGTTCTTTATTAGTTATTTAAGTAACTGATATTATGTATTGTGAATTATTTACTATTTATTAATGTAATTAATGCAATTATTATTCATGTACTATTTATTAATGTAATTATTATGTATTTATTTAATTTTGTATTTATTTACCATGTACTATTTAAAGTAATTGATATTTACTATCATTTGTTATTTATTATTTGCTATTTATCAGGTAATTTTTTTTACTTATTATTTAATTATTAATTATTTTAATATTTAATAATTACTGTATGTTATTCATCAAAGTTATTATTATTATTATTATTATTATTATTATTAATAATAATAATTAATTAAATTAGATGTTTACAAAATATTATTTACTATTTACTACATTACGTATTATTTACTTAAAACTATTTATGAAATGAAGTATTCTTTTTTTTTTCATTTATACTTTATTGTTCATTTTCAGAAGATTAGTCATTATAGCACCAGGAATGCTGTAATCATTTTATCCATCACTGTGACATTTTTTTCTTATCCACACCATCAGCAGTTCCTCTGCTCGAGCACTCCAGACTCCAGCGTTCTTGTTTGTCTTCTAATCTCAGGAGCCCAGTGTTTTCCGAAATGCTCCGTCCGAACACGAGGCCTCCTTGGTGGCCCTCCCGGGACTGTCATATATCACCTGGAGGAAACGTGTGTGAAATTCAATTCACAGTCTCGCAGGCAAACATCTCCAGCAGAGCCAAAGAAAAACGTTCGAACCCTCGAAAGTGCAAGGCGGCCGACGGCGCTCATGAGGAGGACACGAGCGAGGCAGCCCTCAGACGTTCTTCAGACTTGGAATGGGATAGTCTGACACTTAAAAGGAAAACAACAAACTTGTGGTTGTTGACATTGCAGCAGCAGGGCGAAAGGAAAATCGCAATTACACAATTACATCAGGGCAAATATTTGCATCCAAAAGACCGATCCAATCTGGGCTAAATAACCCGCAGGAAAAAAATAACAAGTTTACACGAGCTGTTCGCAGAACGTCTGTGGTATGCAGGGGGTACAAAGTAAGGGTACAAGGGGCCGGACAGAAGGTTCCAGGCATTTCTCCCCCTCCAGAGTGCCTTATAAATCATCCGCGAGGTCTGGATCGGGGGGTTCGGATCATTTCAGCGTGTTCTTTACACTGGGGTTATGGTGATACATCACTGTGATGGCAAATCTGAAGCGATTATTTATTACGTTAATGTAACGCTGTACTGGTGTCAGCGATGATGGCAAAACAGTTCCAGGTGTTGAAAAGATAAAACGTATCTACAGAACCAGTGTAACAGCACTGAGTAAAATAATATGTACCGCAAAGGCCACCAATTATGTAAGGAATAAGACACACTGTGCTGTGCTGTTATAGGAAAATAATCAACAACAGGGTGGTGTGACGAAGTGTCACTGTTTCCACCTTGAAATTGATTATTACATCAGGGAGTGTTTTATTCCTCTTACACCACATTTGTCAACTATTACAAGTTGTTTTTTTTTATTAAAGAATGACACGTCACACTTTTTTATCCATTTATAGCTACATTTAACGTTGTAGAATATCCACGAAACATGTTATGACTTAAGCTATAACAGCTATAAACAGTCATTCCCTCACCAACTTCCTTTTTTTTTCTCTCCATTATACTGCAGCTTGCCGTGTTCCTGAGAAACCACAAAGTTTCTCAAACGCCTCCGTCCTGAAGAGGCGGGAAAACTTAATGTTACAGTCGTACCTCTGACACTGGAGACTCATTCCATAAATGTGTAAATAAAGAAAACTTCACCGCATGTTCAGGAGTGGTTTCTGAAGAAACGATAACGTATTAGAACAAGCACATTAATGTAAGCTGCACTATTTTCAGAGCCGCCGCTTTAGAAAATTAATCACCACCTTCTGACCAATCAGAATCCAGAATTCAACAGCACTGTGGCGTAATGGTGTCTCTTGGGTTACTGCGAAAATCACTGTTGGCGTTTTTGCTATAACGAGTTTCATTTTAGAGGCGTTTTAAGTGTTTTGGTGGTGTTACAGTGTTTTAAGACATGAAATACATAATTTGCTGTGTTTCGTGAAAGTATTTGCGAGGGGAAAAAAGCAAGCACCATATTTTATAAAAACAGACGTTTTTGTTCGAAATCAGAGAAAAACTATTTCTACTCTTTTAGGGTTCTTCAAGGGTTCGTTAGATACTTAAGAGATACTCAGCGACACAACCACAGAGCCGTCACGTGTTCGACATTTTCTATGAGTGTACTAAAAGTGATCATATTAACCACTCAGTTAAAACACTGCAACTGATATTTTGATTCTTGAACTAAAGGTTATGTAATTATTACTGATTATGTGATTAGAATATAACGAATATAAGATTTACATTCCATCTATTTCTAGACATATTTTCTGATTACTGAGTTTCTGTCTTGTTCTATTTTTCCTACTTTTCTACTTTTCCTTCTTTCTAGAAACACTTACAATAAGCAAAAAAAAAACAAAAAAAAAACAACTTTAAAAAATCCAGTGAAGAGAAAATATTAGGGTTCCTTTTATAGAATTTGCCAACATTCAATATATTTTTACTTGTTAAAATTAAATTTTCTGCAGTTAAATATCTTTAAAGCCTTGCCGGTTACGGCGTAATCCTGGGACTAAAATGCTGTTAGCCCACTTCCTCGTGGAAAACTAATCCAGTCTGAGTAGAGCTTAAGACTGAAGACACTTCAGCTTTCAGTTTGATTTGCAGAAATAAGTGTGTAACGTTGTACCGCACAACCGTACAACCCAATATCAGTTTTCAGGACATGATCTTATCCGCGTACAGCTTTCTGTTGTCACACAGGATGATAATAAATGCTATACTATATAACATTACAGCTGGTGCGCACGAGGATTAATCATTTGCCTTGAACGTCAAATAAGGTCAAATTTATTTATAGAGCGCAAATCAGAGTCACGTCTGTTACGGCTGGTAAGGTTTATTGCTTTATTGAGTTGTATGCTCACTTCAGGTCGTGACTGGTCATAGCGGATATTCACTTCATATGCCAAAATATCAAATTAAAAAAAAAAATAATTAAATAGTTAAATTAACAGAAACAGAACATACAGTACTCTACATTATACCTCAAAAACAGGAAAAAAAAAAACCAGTAATCAAAATAAATGGTGCCCTTCCCCTAGTCACAGTATTCCACACAATCTATCGCCTATCCAACATACAACCACGACATAGACAATACATCGACATTGCTGCAAGAGACTAAAGCTAATCAAACAGGCTGCGACTCGGAGCGAGGAGCGTCGGTTTGGTCCGATCAGGTGGCATTTCTGTTTACATCGGAGTCCTCTATGTCTCTTTCGTAGTTCTTTCTTTCCCCTCAGCTTTTATAGGAAGAGCCCCCCCGTGTGACTGATAATGATGCTCCACACACAGGAAGATAAAAATAAAACAAACCTCCACAAGTCAGACAGTCAGAGTGATAACGTCTTAATATGATTAGCAAAAGATTTTATTCCTCCTACTTCAAATGTAGTCGAGCAGTCGAGGCTTGTTCGGTGTGTAATGTTTGCTTCTTTAGGTTTGTATTGGAGCTACAAGGCTAATGTAGCTAACGTAACGGAATTCCGTCTCACCCAAAATGTTTCCACACTTGTATATAACTTTATGTTGGATTCATTTGAGTTAATATACAATTTTATAGCTATAGCTAGAAACTCCGGTACTTTTCAGCGATAAACATAGCCTTTTCCAGGAAGGGGTTATTACTGACATTTTAAAATGACCAACAAATGGCGAGACAATCAGGAAGCAACCTGCAAGAGTTCGAAGCTTAGAACAAAGCGATGTGTGCGTGAGACACAAAGCTACAGTCTCTGTAACACTACAAAGTGAGGTTTGAATTGAAATTTTCAACAAGTCACTTGTGTCGTAGTCTGTCCCTGGTGGGGTGTGTAGCAAGCGCTACTGATGTTGTTTTTTATTAGTCCCGATAAGAAGCGGTAGTAGCTATGTTTTTAGAGCAAATTAAATAATCCGTCAATCAGCATTAAAATCGATTGTTTGCTTTGTGTGTTACATGCGCAGCTTCATTCTAGCTTTGTTGGCAGATTAGAAAAAGCAAGCTGTATTAGCTACGTACGTTCACCAGAGGCCCAGACGATCTCTGCTACTCCCTTCCGAGCTTTATTTTCCCTCGTGATGTCTCTATACACAGTTAATGAGAGGTTGTATATGACAGGATATGATAAAACCATGGCTTTCTTCCAGTTTGGCATCCATTTTTGTGCATCAAACAGTAAATGGGAACTAAGAGTTGTGTGAGTGGGGAATTGAAGAAACCTGCCATAGAATCGGTCCAAGGAATCATTTGAGTTATTCATGCACTTTAGTGCACCTGTCACTTTATTGCTTGTTATTGCAAAACATACGCTAAGTGTACAATAAGTACCAGATTCTCTGTGGTTTGTGGGTGGAGCATCAGGATAATCAACCATTACTGGGCCTAGGGGGGCAGAGTAACATAAAACGGTGACCTGTAAAGAGCTGGATGTGATTTGATGCAGATATTTAGACAAGATTTGGGGGGACATACACTTGCATTGCTTGTCTGTAGCTCCAAAGCAAAACTAAAGAAGCGAACATTGGACATCAATCATGTTTCGGCTGAGCAAATACATTGGGATAACATTGTATGATTTTTATGCCAAAGCATTCCTTTAAAAATGAAAAAAAAAAAACAACAAAAAACAACACCACACAAGTACAGACCCCCCCAAGCAATACATTACAAAACACAAATGTTAAGAAAAGCTATTATAGATGTAATCAATATAATTGTGGATTTTGGCAACACAAATAAATCAAGATGTTAAAAGTTAAAAGCAGGCTGTCGTTCTTTTCCTTTAGCTCTGCTTTGGAGACAAACCTGCTTTCTCTCTTTCTGGCTATAAGTCACTTTACTGACCCGGAGTTTAAACTGCCACTATCTGACAATGTGCAGATGGGCAGAAATTACATGCTTTATTAAATCCCCAGCACACATAAACCCTGTAAATTAACTCACATCCAGTGTCTGTGTAGTAACCGTACAAACACACACACACACACACAGAGAGAGAGAGAGAGAGAGAGAGACTTCAATCAATGAATACAGAACTGTTATCAGTGCACCAGCCTATAATCTGTAAAACCTGGGATTCTCTGAGCATCTTGAAGGTGATTTACAGGACAGGCCTCTCTTCCTGAATCCTGGTTCCTCATCAGCTCATTCTTCCTCTTTTACCCTCCAAAAGGGTATACAGGAAGTGCTTGCCACTTGAGGTGAGTCACTCAAAGACAGGTCTTTCGTACCTTTAGTTAGAGGAACATTGCTATCGTGATACATCAGTAAATTACATAATACGTCCTTAAAGAGCACTGCTGTATCTGTAGGGTGCTCTGAAGCGCAGAACTGTTCAGAAAGCTAGAAGTACTGTTTACTGAATGCATTTTTTTTTTTATGCATGTGCTCAAGAGTGAAGATATTTAACACATAAAGGGCAAGTCATTGTACTACCTTAAATATTTGTCTAAATGTGTAATTGGTTCATCAGACAGCTGTGGCTGCACAAAGGTGTTCTTTCTCTCTCTCTCTCTCTCTCTCTCTCTCTCTCTCTCTCTCGCTGTTTGCTCACAGCCATCAATCAAACAAACTAACAAAATTTTAAAAAAACAACTAAAAACAATTTAAAATTAAGAGCTGAGGTTACAGAACTAACAAACAAACAAGTAAATAAAATACAAAAATATAATTTAAAATAAAGTTACTGAACAAACAAAGTAACTAACAAACAAACAAACAAACAAACAAACAAATGAATAATTAAAGTAGTTAATGAATTAATTCATTTTAACACAAAATGTCAAAGTTACACAACAAACAGACAGACAGACAGAGATAGATGGATAGATATAATTAAAGAATTAAAGAAATAATTAAAATTCAAAATGATGGTCTGAGGTTACAGAGCAAATAAATAAATACACATATAAATATCCTGAAACATTTGAAAAAGTTATCAAAAATATTTTTTTTTTTATTCAGGTATGAACTTTGTCTATTACATGACTAGAGTTCTACATGTTTTCCTCACACTACATAAGTTTTTTTTTTTTTTTAACAAGAAAAAAGAAATATACAGAGAAATACCAGAGAAATACTGAACTGTGCAGGAACAATGGCACAGAGTCACAGTGTTTATTTATGTGGGACTGGGATAAGATGAACAGAATTATTCTGGGATCCAATCAAGGCCACCTTAAACTAAAGCAGTGAACTCCCTGATATAAATCTGATGTCGAATACCACCGAGTTGAATCATCCAGGCTGAGGTTTTGGCCAGAAGGTGGCGTAGTAGCGCTAAACCCACACATACCTATTTCAAAACACCACCATACATATTTCAAAACATTTTGGTCAAAGCAAGACAACGAGGTAGTGAATATATGACTACGAATATATGCGTGCGATTACATTTCTTACCTATAAGCCTACAGTTTTCAGTGTTATGTGTTAAGGGAAAACTAATGGTCTTTACATAGTCATTTGCATAAGAGTTCCATGACTGTGGTGCCATTTGTGGTGCCATTACATCTACAAATATGCATATGAATAAAATTAACATTTTATATACAAGCAACGTTCCTTCACAACAACCTCTGTGCATGTTTCAGATAAATAACTTAAAATTCTGCAGTAATGTGTGAATCCGTTTAACATCTCATGCTTGAGACATGCTTTTTCCACGAGTCGTCAATTACACATTATGAAAAATCTACAGCTTAGCTTATTCACTCATCCCTGTTACCTGATTCACCTCTACGAAATGTTTCCGAATATTCCACAAGTCACATGTTCGACAGGAAGTTGCATCTGAACTTCCTGAAGATCATGGGAGGAAGTAAAGTAAGCTCTCTCATCCTTTTTGCTCTAGTTTCAATGATGCTGTGATATTGTCCGATCAGGTCACTTGGAACACTGTTTCAATTTCACGTTTTCAATCACGTTTTCTCGTTTAAGAGCAAAATGCAACAAGGTCATGCGAGCTGACCTTGTAAAAAAAAAAAAATGTTGCCTGAGATGTTGATATATTTTAGAATGGTCAAATTCATATTCAAATTTATTCGATTCAATTGTTGAAAAGAAAAAAAGGTGAAATTTTAAGAGTTACAAGTGCTAAATGGCACCGCATTAGTGGACCCGTCAACAAATAGTTCATTATTTCCAGACGGTAGATAATAAAATGTTGCCAGCATTACTATATTTATTGGCTAACACTTGGTGAGAGAGCATGTTGTTATTTTTAAATAGATAATAGTAATTAAAAATAAATAAACGTTTTATTTTAATTAGCTAGCTTGTGCTTTGGTTCCAGTTAGCTCCGATTTGACTTTTTGACATGTGTCTCAATGGGTTTGGAAGTGTTTATGAATTTATCCAGAATAATTTCCTTGTTAGGCGACGATGTTAATGAGGCAACATATTTTTCATAATAAATATTATAATAATAATTGGTGGATTGCAGCTCCATTCCACCATTCTGTATTCACCAACAATGTGAGATTTGTATGGAAATTCTGAATCATTATAATTTGATAACTGATCCAATCAAAACAGGAGAAAAATCTCAGGGAGCCATAACCAAACACACAGATACACACACACTGTTAGTGCTGCAAATATGTTACGCATAGCTGGTTAGTCTGTAGTTTTAGTCTGTTTCTCATTTTATGAGCCTTGTGCCAAGCTACAAATAACAGAGCACCAAAACTAAGACAAAATACATTGAAACAAAGTGAAAAGTTCAAATATTTACTATCTCTCACACACACACACACACACACACACATTGGGTCTATCATTAACTATTTGAATTGGCCCAAGAATCCAATGCTAATGTGGTAGCTAGTGTCAACAATAACATTTATAAAATTTACCAAATGTCCTTCTAAGACAAATTTAACCAATCACCAATCAGCCAAGACATGACTGATTCGCTTCTTTAGATTTGTACTGGAACATTTAGGCCAACAAGAATTATATAAGAAGTATGGCCTCCAGTTTAGCACTGGGCAATCTGCATGTGTAAATCAACACACAATAAATAGACAATATTATAAATACACAGTTTCTATAAATAGCTATTTGAACGAGGTCGTTTTCTGTTAGGTGCACAACGTGGTGCTGTAATTTCAGCTGGTTCTGTTTGTGTTCCTGATTCTGGAAAGCTTGGCCAGCATCCGTTCAAGCTAATCATTAGTAAAATAGTTCCTAGACCACGTCTGTGGTTTGTGTGTGTTGGTCAGCATGTGGTGTGATTTGGAAAAGTGTAGTGTGCGGCACAGCATCGAGGTGCTTTGCATCATGGAGGAATATATGAACCAATCGGAGCATGTTCCATTTAAACAGACACATTTGATGTAAAGTTTTCTTTTGTGAAAATCAATAGTAGAGACAGAAGTAGAGATATTTGTATGTAATCTGCTTATCTGAGACCCCAGAACCTTATACATTTTGGCTACTGCTGTTCTTTTGGATCAGAACTAAGTAACTGGCGTTACTCAGCGTCCAGGGTCTAATGTCTTTTACACATTCCTCAGCGTTATTAAGCTGGCGTTTGGCTTTGCTTTATCTCATCAGCATAGCAGCAGAAGCTAACTTCATGTTTATGAATAATTGTGCCCAGATCTAGCATATATAGGGGAAGAAAGCAGTGGCCCTAGAGCAGAGCCTTGTGGGATACCAAACTTTACTTTTGTATGCATAGTTCCCATTTACATGACTATGATAATAGTCAGCCAAATAAGACTTGTGCCAGGAAAGGGCCATTCTTTTAACTCCAACAACATTTTCTATTCTGGCTGGAAGAATACTGTGATCTACGGTATCAAAATTTGAACTGAGTATTATAAGTGATATAAGCCAGGAGACATAGCCCTCATCAGAGGTCAGTAGATGGTCATTTACAACTTTAACCAGTGCTTTTTTAATGTACTGTGATCAGGCCTAAATTGTGACCGAAAGATTGCATCTATGTGATTCCTGTGCAAGTATGAGCTTAGCTTTTGAGCTACAGCCGAGATCTTGGAGATAAAGGATGAAGAGTTTGATGTTGGCCTACAGTTTGACAGCTACACATTTTTTTTTTCTCAACAGAATTACTAAATAATTATAATAATAAACTGAATAACTGTATGATAATCTCAGACTTTAAGGGGTTAATATAGAAAAGGATGTGACACCCCTACAGTCAGAAAGATGTTCTCTCACAATGCCTATTGTAATACAAAACTAGTCAGAAATGTGGAATTTCACAGCAGAAGGTCCCATATGTCTCACATTCTCAGATGTTAAACAGCCGAGGGACTTTGAGTCACCTGAGATCGTATTGTGGTCCAGTTCTCCTGCAGGTGCTGTTTGTACATATTCATATACATTTTTTCCAGTCCCTATAGACCTGGTTTTATTATTAGCTGCGAGAAACTGCCATTAGAAGAAACTGAGGAACTGCTCTGTGAGTCACCTGTTTCCTCTCGGCGGTTTTTCCTAGAGAGTGACACCACTCAGAGAATGGTCATGTCATTCCTGGAATAGCAAACAATGTGCCAGTTGCAGTGTGAGATCGTGGCTTTGGTACACTGACGCATGACCTTTGGGACGCTTGCAGGAAACCGGAATACAAGGCATCCAGGAATGAGATAGCTCTAGCCTTAATGATTGAATTGCAGACAGACTCGGTGCTCTCTCAGGACTTTTTGTCTGTCATGCCATTGTCTTGCGTGTTTTCCATAAACTGCCGCTATGCTCGAATGTGCGAGGAGTTCGATTCATCGCCTCAAGAAACACACGTTACCTTAATCAGCTACATCGACAGCTGGAGTTCTCATTTTCCAGCCCACATCAAAGACGTTGATTAGGCGTGGCTGTGTGTGAGTGTGTTTGTATGTGTGCATGCTCGTTTGTGTGCTTGTGGGTCGAAACATTTTTCCAAATTGTTAGAGTATCCATTTTAAACGGTTAAAATCATTTTTGTAAAATAATAACGAGCTTAATGTGTATTTAATGTTCAGGAAATTGTTACAGTTACTGTTATCACACAAAGTTGATCATTTTCCTACAGCACCTCCAGAAGGGTTTTATTTCTCAAATGCCACAGCAATTTGCCAAGGGCAACACTTTTTCTTCTAGTGACAAATGACACATCATGCCGTTCTATTGTATGCGTTTACTGTTACACAAAACGAGTTAGTTACATTATAGCAGCTACAGAGCATAAAATGTCTACACACCCCTGTTGAAATTGCAGGTTTTGGTTGTGTAAAAAAAATGAAACCAGGATAAATCATGGCAGATATTTTTCCACCATTAATGTGATACAGCAACCAAAAGAATTCAAGTAAAAAACAAATAGAAAAAAGCAAAAAAAAAAAAAAAAACCTGGTTTCATAAGTGTGCACACCCTTTTATATTAAGGCATGTGTTTTATATTGAACAACGTGATGACCATCGTTAACAAGTGGAGAAAATGAGACACCACTGTGACGTCACCTAGAACAGGACGTCCCTCCAAAATCAAGGAGGCTTATCAAGGAGGCTGCCAAGAGACCTACAGCAACATTAAAGGAGCTGCAGGAATATCTGGCAAGTACTGATTACTCCCTGCATGTGACAATGATCTCTCATATTCTTCACATATCTAGGGTATGGCAGAGGGTGTCTTGACAGAAGACCTTCCTCACAAAAAAACCCCAAAACAAACAAACAGAAAATATCCAAGCCTGCCTAAATCACCCCAAACCACATGGCAAAATGTGTTATGATCTGATGAGCTCAAGGAAGAACTTTGCGGGCATAATTCTAAAAGATATGTTTGGCGCAAGACCAAGACAGCTTGAAGCACGGTGGTGGCAGCATCGTGCTATGCGGCTGCATCTCTTCGGCTGGCACTGGGGCTCTAATTAAGTTAGAGGGAATCAGGGATAGGTCCAAATAGCATCTATTTTGGCATAAAACCTGCAGGCCTCTGTTAGGCAGCTGAAGATGAAGAACATTTTCACCTTCCAGCACGATAAAGACCCAAAGCACAAATCCATGTCAACAAAGGAATGGCTTCAGAAGAAGAAGATGATCAGTGTTTTGGAATGGCCCAATCAGAGCCCAGATCTAAATCCGATCAAAACCTGTGGAATGACTGGCAGAGTCGAATAAAATTGGCAAATCAAGATGTGCTAAGTGCGCGCTTTAACAAAGTACTAGTTAAGGGGTGTGCACACTTATACAACCAGGTTATTGTAAGGTTTTCTTTTTTTTCTTCCTAAAGTGTTTTTATTGGTTTTTCACTTGACTTTTATTTGTTGCTATATCACATTAAAAGTGGGAAAAGATCTGACGTGGTTTAATTTGTTTCATTTTTTTACATCACAAAACCCTGCAATTTTAAGAGGAGTGTGTAAACTTTTTATATCCATTGTATAAACAGTTGCTCCCAAACCAGCCTATCTTTTCTTTCTCTCTCTCTTAAAGTATAACAACAGCTTGTCATGTTGTTGGCATGTGGAGTTTCCATTGTACAATCCTCTGTGAATGATCTGTTACTATAGAAACGGTAGCGTATTAGAATGAGCGCATTGATGTAAACCTGTCATTTGCAGCTGCACTACTGTTAGAGCTGCTGTCCGAGAAAATTAATCAACACCTTCTGATTCAATCACAATCCAGAACTCAACAGCGTTGTGATATAATTGTACTTAGCTGAAACAATGCCAGGATAACACCACTATTATTCTTCCAAGGACCAATTCCAGATTTCTGCCATTCTTTATCAGAACAAATCAGGCCTTTCATCACAAGGGGTGCCAGTATTTATTAGTATTATTATTTTATAAGCCGTTTCCACTCCAGCTGTCGCGCCCACGTTCTTCACCGGGTCGTGGAGTGGACCATAATTCACCGGCCGTGTCAGCAGTGCCATCGCTGTGCGTGTTGCAAAGGGAGGCTCACTTCCTTTTATCACACATTGTTTTCGTTTGATTAACTCTGCTCTGGCCTTTGGACCGTTTCCATCACCGACATTAGAGATCTGCAGCCCAAAGACGCAGCTCATCCAGAAAACCTCATGCCGCGGTGACATGGCATGAATGATGTGGGTGACAAAAAAAAAAAACACAGATCACTGATTAGCGTTGTTTTTTTTTTTTTTTTTCATTTGGTCGTCTTCCCCCCCCTTTCTCTTACCTTTCTTCGCTTCTCTTCTTTCTCTCCTTTTCTTAGTAGTGGTAGATTTATTGTCCAAAGAAAAGTCCATTTTCTTTATTCATCTGTCTCAGTGAGCGCCTACAGTGAGCAACATCCAAAGATGATGACGTGATCACATGAAGCAGCAAGAAACCTCCCTTTAAACATACTACAGATTCCCATCAAAGATAAATACTCACATAATCACATTATTTTACACTCAGAAATGTTCTAGTCTCCACGTCTGTCCAGCTGTAGGAGAGGCACCGGATAAAATCCTGTCACATGACTCTAAATTTGTGTAAATACTAGTGATGTGTTGTTTATGAACAAGTTGGCTTGTTCTCTTGACTATTTTAGGCAAACATTGAGAGAGGTATGAGATTTTTCTTTTTAGTCTATACTGTGGAACCAAAAGTCCAGAAGGTGGAGCTGGATCTTATCCAACTCATCCTATAAGCTGAACTCTAACCCCTATTCCCCTATCCCTAATCCATACAACACTGTAAACCACACAAAAAACCCACATTAAACACACTTATCCAGTCTGAAAAACACTGAGCTGTCTCCACCCCATAAACTTTTGGCACAAAGTATTAGTTAAGGGGGGGGCACACACTTATGCAACCAGGTTATAGTTTATAAGTTTGTTTTAATTTTTTCTTTATTTTTTTTCTAAAATATTTCTCTTTGTTTTTCATTTGAAATTTATTGGTTGATATGTAACATTAAAGGTGGAAAAAGATCTGACATGATTGATCTTTTACATCACAAAAACAATTTTAACAGGAGTGTATACACACACACACACACACACACACACACACACACACACATATATACACGGCCCGGCCAAAAAAAAAAGTCGCTGTTTAGATTTTAAAAGGCACATATATAAGAGTCTATGAATGGATCATTATTAGAGTGATTATAACTGATAACTGATATAACTGATGCACCGCTTGACGGAAATAAATGTCGTGATGTTATTTCCATCAAGCGGTGCATCAGTTTTTGGTGAAGATCTTGTACTGACAGTGAAAGAGGTGAGCACTCTGTAAAGTCTCCTCCAGCACGTCCCATAGACTTTCACTGAGGTTAAGGTCAGGACTCCGAGGTGCCAATTCATATGTGAAAATGATTCTTCATGCTCTCTGAGCCGTTCTTTCACAATTTTAACCCTGATGAATCTCGGCAGTGTCGTCCTGGAACATGGCCATGATGCGTCTTTCTACACGGTTATTAAAGAGCTAAAAAGCGACACACTTCATCTTTTAAGATTAAAAGAACTGTTGCCAAACATAGAACATGCTAGAAACATTAGAATCGCTCTAATAATGATTCGTTCATAGACTCTTATGTATTTGCCTATTAAAATCTAAACAGCGACTTTTTTTTTATTATATATATATATATATATATATATATATATATATATATATATATATATAGTCAAAAATATATTAAACTTTAGGAAACTTTAAAAAAAACTTTAAAAGTTTATAAAAAAAAGAATGAGTCATTAGGAGCCGAAAGAGTCAAATGATCTGACTCAGTGAAAAGAGCAACGATTCCCATCATTAGTAGTACAATAGTTTTTCTGTTAAAAAGTTGCGGCAACATTTTATGTCAAATTCGACAGTAAAAGGTTTTGCCATTATTTGTACAATAATTCATCATTTACATTTACAGATATTTGCTGAAACTTTTTTTTTTTTTTTTTTTTTTGCATAAAATACCAGTATATCATTGAAAATACTTTCTGTCTTTTCTGAAATTGGACTTGACGTTTGCGTAACCGCTGGGATCAATTTATATTCTTCAACATTTTTACTTGAGCTGTTAGAGTTACAAAAGTTTGCTGTCATCACTTCGCACTTGATAAATGAATCTGTTCGTGATTACAGAGTTGGGAGTTGGAAGCAACTCACACACACACACACACACACATGATGGCTGTTGGAAAGATTCAGCCTTCTATTGTTGTGTCGAATCCAGGAGCCTCCCGTCACTTACACCTCCAACAGGAGCCTCCTTAGCCACGGGTCATAAGTCTTCCAGCATTTCTATAGCGGGAAGTGCGCATGGTAGTCAATAATGAGAGCTGTGATGTAATATACGGTGTGAATGGGTTGCGAAAGATAATCTGCAGATCTGGAAAGTGGGGGTAATTGACACGGTTTCCTTCCCTCCTGGGAGGATATTGGCCATCCTTAAAAGACAAGCTGGTTCTCTGTTGCGGTTCCTTATTGTCTCCGAGTATCCAGGAGACCAGTTCACAACAAATACTGTGCACAAAAGCCTTTTTCTTAGCCTCTTCTTGTTCCTCTAGTAAAATTAAATTCTTTATGAAAACACAGAAACACAGTTTCGGGTTGAGGGAAAATAAAAAAAAAACAAAAAAAGGGGGGATTGCTTGAAAACGAGGAAATGAGGCAGCTTTCTTTTACCTGGGAACCTGGAATAGTGTACGGTTATAGATTGTGATTTAATTGAAGAATAAATCGATGTTGGCATTTTCAATCATCACATCCGTCAGGTCTCAGTTTATATAGCAAAGGTTAAAGATACCTGTGTTGTTTTTGGGCTTCGGCTCTGAAACATGGACTCTGTGTGTGTGTGTGTGTGTGTGTGACATGCGGTTTGATTAAAATCACTGGCCTTGAAATTCTCCTGAGCGAGCACATCCAGAGGTCCGCTAACGAAATGAAAATAAAACACGGACGTGACCGTGAACATATTGGCAATCGGAATGATTTATGTACAGCGTTGCAAAAAAACAACTTAAAAAAAGCACAGGCAGTACCTGAGATCTTTGGCTGTGGCTTTCTCTACTGAGCCATGGTGAAGATCTCAGCTCCAGGCACGGGGGAAATTTGGCTCGGTCAAAATGACACTTTAGTGAAAGTTATAAAACGTGTACATGAGTGTTTAAGGAAAGAATAATAAAAAAAGAAATAACAGGGTGGTGTGATGAAGCAGAGCTACTATTACCACCCTGAAGTTGATTATTTTCCCATAGCAGCATGTGTTTTATTCGTCTTTTAGCACAGCAAGTTTCCAACAGTTCCAATTTTTTATTAGTTAATTTTTATTAATCATATTTTTATCTGTTTATAGTTGCATTTAAAGTAGTTTAATGTACGCTAAACTAGTTACTCGTGTCCTAGCACCTGTAAAGGGTCGTTCCCTCACCAATTTCTTTCCCTCTCGTTTCATGTTGTTAAGACAAAAAAAAAAAATTCTCGTCATGTTATCAAGAAACTGCAAATTGTAAACTCTTCTGTCCTGACGATGTCAGAAACCTTAAAATAACAGCTTCACCTCTGACTGTGACGAAGCGCTGACACTGGCGACTCCTTCCGTAAATAAACATCTCCTTAGAAACTTCTTTTAAAAAAAATGTCATGTTCCAGGTTGATCCTGAGCTCGGGTTAGAGTCTGGATGGAATTTGAAATGTTCTCCTTGTGTCTCCACGTGTGGGTTTCCTCCGGGTTCTCCGGGTTCTCCGGTTTCCTCCCGCCTCCCAGAGACATGCCAGTAGGTGGATAGGTGGCTCTAAATTGCCCCAAGGTGTTAAAGAGTGTGTATGTGCACTAGTGTGTCATCCAGAGTGTATTCCCACATCATGCATGGTGTTCCGGGGATAGACTCCGGGTCCGCCGTGACCAGGATAAAGCGCAGACCGAAGATGAAGGAATGTTACAAAGAAACCGTAGAAAGGCGAGAGCTCCTCTGTCCTGAAGTCGTTCCCCTGACATAGACTTTTCGTGGTAAAATTCTCTCTTTGCTTCTCTCTGTCTGCTGGGATTTTCCTGTTAGCTATGTTATTAGCTATGTGTAAAATACTTTCCACTTCTGTTCCCTGGACAGTTTCGGTATCAAAGTAATTGTACTGTTGATAAGAGAATTAACGTACTGGTGAGGTAACTCATGAGCTACATCTTCAGGGAACAAATTATACATAATTGCACACATTATATATATATATAGAGAGAGAGAGAGTTAAATGATATAACTGCACATAATTGCTGTAGATGCTTTCTATTAAACAGAGTCTGCACCATATAGCACATTTCCTGCAGCGCATTTCATAAAACACATACGTGACCTTGAGCATTGAAATGATTTATGTAGCAAGCGCGGTACTCCTGATCTCTCACGCCTTTAATGATGCGAGTGGTGAAGCTGACACGTCACCTCCCGAGATGACCTTTGCGGGAAAGGAGCGAGCACGCAGAAAGGATTTGTTTAGCGCACTCGCCGAGACGTTTAGCAGGTAACAAGGAACAGGGAGGAGAAGACGGTGGAGGTCTGTACCCAGAATAGAACGGATGGGTTCTCGCAGCTCGGGCCTCCTGTTTGTCCATGTCACGCAGAAACCAGGAACCGACTAATTACAATTACAGCTGAAAGACGGTAATGATGATTCAGTGCCTTCAGGAAAGGAAAAACATCTCCCCCTTCACCCTTTAAGCTGGTTTCCTTCAGATCTTTGGAACCCGACTTTGTCCTGACTGGGAGCTGTGCTCATGGACATAGTCAGGTCTTAAAGAAATCCACAATGAAGCACTGTTTCAGTTTTGTTAAAATGACAGCACGACTGAAAATGAACTACATAATTCCCTCGTAACCTAAATCAGAGCTCCATCTTGAATCCCGAGTTTAGTGTCAGCATCAGGCTCATGTAGGAGGCGTGGCCTAAAGTTTGAAGGTGGAATTATATGTCTGAAATAGGATTTTCCAAAATTCAGACATATTTTCTGAAAAAAAAAAAAAAAATCAATGAAAAGATCAATGCGTTTGACGGATTAAAAAAAATAAATAAATAAAAGAAAACCTACATTTCATGACAATTATTAAATAATTAAGAAATAAAACAAGACAGGGCATACGCTTATGGGCAAATAATCAACACAAAGCAGCTCCTGTGATCCCAAAGTGTTTTATTCCTCTTATATACCACAGTGATTTTCCAATACTAACAATTTATTACGTATATTTTTAAAAAATATGGAACATCATTTTTTTTTTTATCTGTTTATAGTTACATTTAGAGTTGTGGAACGTCTCTGAAACAAGTTAGTTCCTGTTATCGCTTACGTTACACACACACACAGTCTGTTGGCTGACTCTTATTCTACAATATTTAAAGTTGATTTCTTTCGATTATTTTGTATTAAGTTGCCTGTTTTTATTTAGAGCCGATCTCCTTTTATTTAAGTGGCCCCTCTTTTTTTATGCTAACTTCTTTAAATTAAAGTTGATTTATTTTGTTGAAAGTTGATTTATTTTACTTAAAGTTGACGTTTTAAAGTTGTTTCATTTTATTTAAATTTGACTTCTTTTATTTAAAGTTGACACATTTTATTTCAAGTCACTCCTTGCTTTTAAGCTAATTTTATTTAATGTTAACTTTTTTTTTGTTTAAAGTTGCTTTATTTGATTTAAAGTTGATTTCTTTTATTATTTTCTTTTACATATTTTATTTGAAGTCACTCCTTGTTTTTACGCTAATTTTATTTAACATGAATTACTTTTATTTAAAGTTGCTTTATTTGATTTAATGTTGATTTATTTTATTATTTTCCTTGATTTAAAGTCACTCCTCCTTTTTAAAGCTGATTTTATTTAACGTTGGCACATTTTATTTGAAACAGGCTCCATTTTTTACTGTCATATTTTATTTAAAGCTTTTCTCAGGTGACACTATAAACTGACTATGAGCTCCACTTGTTTCGACCCTTAGACTCTAAGAAACTAAAGAACTTTAGACACCAAACATGTCTTGGCTCATTGAGGACATTTAAAGGACGTTGTGTCTGATTATTTTTGGCTGAACTTTTGCTCTAAGCTTGAACAAGAATTAACATGAATTTGAAGTAAATTGTGTGGACAGATTTTTTTTTTTTTCTTCATGTGACCCTTTCTACAACAACAGTCTCCTAAACTCCAGGGAATAATGGACGTTTCCACTCTCTATACCATAATATTAGTTTAACCATTTTGCATTGTTTTACATGCTGTTACTGAATAATAAGTCCTGTAATGAGTCTGAAAACGTAAAGGCACGTGATAAATAGGACATAATTTCAGTACCTGCTTATACAACAATGTCTATAAACCTACACTGTTTACAGGAAGTGCACTGGAACTTACCTGTGAACTTTTATAGTTGTTATTGTATGTAATTTATTAGCTTTGTTTCAGATTGAACGTTTGACTCATAACAATGACGCCATCCTTATATGAGGGAAAGAGTTGGACGGACAAGAGCTTATGTAATGTTTTGAACGGTTCATGCTTTTCAGTGGCACACATGCAGCCGATTCAGTCCAAAACCAAACTGACGCCTCGGTACAGATGGGAAATATCAGCCAAATGAAGAAGTATTCATAATAATGTCATTTCTGATTGGCTTCTATTAAAAAAAAAAAAAATCTCTTGAACTCTTGGAGATCTTATACTCTTATTTGTATAATGTATACAGATCATAAGATAAAGATGTATAATGAGGAATTCACAAAAAAAAACAAAAAAAACCAGTAAATACCCCAGACGTGGCATGAATGTATTCACATATTATAACTCCTGATTTCTACAACACAACATATTATTATTTAACGGTTCTTCAGCGGTGTCTCTGGAGGATCCCTTACAGGTTACAGCAGAGTGTGGTCCTGTGTCATGTTCAGTGTTTCGCCTCCTGACTTTACCTAGCCGTTTAGTTCTGCGTGCGCACTCCGGCTTTTGACTTCTTGTTCCGTTCCCTTGTTTTGTGCGTTTGGATTATCCTTGATATCGCTGCTTGTACATCGCCTGACCCTTGCGTGTTTTGGATTACGTTTTGATCATTGTTTTGGATTTGTCTGCCTGCCTCTATTAATAAATACACCCTTTTACTGCACTTGCATCTTTCTCCACTTGCATTACGTGACATCCTGTGAGAAGGAGAACCCATTTTTGGAAGCTAAGAACCCTTAACCCTTCACCGAACTCTTAAAGAACTCTTAAAAACACTTCGGTATTTTGGGTCCTTGGTACTGTATTCTAAAAATAATTCTTCACTCTTTGAAATAAGGGTCCTTTAAGGACTCTTCGAAGGTTCGTTGGATAATTGAGAAGTTTTCAGCCTAATAAAAGTGAACTGATACTGATAGGGAAACACTTGTTTGTAGGGTTCTATGTAGAACCTTTAAGGCTTCCACAAAGTGACAACTGAAGAACCCTAAAGGTCTAAAGGTCTGAAGTGTATAAATGATTTTAGGATATTGAACGCTAAAGTTTCGATCTTCAATAAAGTCAAGAAAAAGACTTTTCAACCTTAAATATGTACTGTATATTACATCAGACACTGTATTATTTGTTTAGGCAAAAGTTTGGTTTAAAACATCTCACAAATACACAGTAACAGTAATTTTTAAGCAGGGAATACATTGTTAGTCATTAGTGAACATTAGTGAGCCAGAATAAACCTCGGTTAACAGACATACAGCTTAGAGTTAATAGACATTGCAGCACTTCCTCCTCCTGGCCTGTGTTATTAATAAAAGAAAAAAAAAGTGCACCCGTGTAGTCCTTTTTTTTATTAGCAGTCTAGGCATATTTTGAAAATATACAATACGTGATCATGATAAATCTTTTTCTTTTTTTTTGTTTAACAGTTAATATCAGGCTGGTATCAAGTATTGATTGATACTCAAAGGTATCAGCATCGTATTGGCAATTTAAAGTCAGATTAATACATCCTTAGTTATGTAATCTACATTTAAGTGCCAGTTTCTAAGGTCTTCCTAGCATTCCTCTGGTATTTGTAACTACTATGTATAAGGTAGAAGCCCTGTGTATAGTCCAGTAAAACTGTGACCACAATGAGGTGGCATTATTTATCTGTATGTAACAGCCCTATAAACTGCCATGTTCTCCAATCTCCGGAAATGGGAAATGGGAGGAAATGTAAGCTCATGCTGTGTAGAATGTGTGTGAAAGGAAAATACAGTGCAGGTCATTAATAACCTTCATTACTGAGAACGAATAATTTCCGAAAACCAACATATAAATGCTCCGTGCTCCATGCTCCATGTCTGTAAATGCTCCATGTCTTTCATTGCATCATTTAGTTCCTCTTTATCACAAACAAGCTAACAAAAGCTCTCTGAAGTCTATTAATATTGCCTCTCAAGAGAAAGGCCAAGGAATTGTCACTTTCAATATTAAAACAGATCATTCAAAGTGAAAAATATAAATAAAGCAATCAGGAACGGAGATGTTCGGTATGGCCTGAAAAGTGGAATGTCATTAATCCAGCCAAGTCAGTTTCCTGACTTGAACCCAGCTGACTTGCATTTTAATTATCAAAGATTAAAAACATAATGCCCCTGAGGCAAGAGGATGTGCAAATGTCATGAAATATAACAGGAAAAATTAAACCAGCTAGATAGCGTGCCAAAATACCAGCAAGTGTCCTCGATGTAATCTTTCTGCTTAAGTTTAGGACATGATGATGATGATATACAGCTTGGTATGATTTATGACATGTTTATTTGAGTCTAGGACTTCTCTTGACACAAAGATTTCATCACAAGTGATGACGTCTTGGAAATCTAGGCAACCTCACCTTCCAAAAAAATCATATGAAGTGTACTCTTATCAGACCAGCGTGCTTCTGGACTTCTAAGTGGTGCAGCTGTTTAAAGACCGTTTTTAATTTGTACAAAGTAACAGAGCTTTTGGCACCAGAGAACAGGCCATGCCATTTTTCCTTTGGTTACCATTTTATGACCAGTTGTATTGGTACTTGGCTCCTGTCCTTATAGGACAGGACGTAATGGTACGTCTAGCAGTACTGTGATGCCATATGGATATAAACTCAAATCAAATTGGACCCTCGCAGCTCTGACTGTGAATCTGACTGTTATATCTTGTGCATTAACATCATGTTTTAGCCCACAGTTTTCCCTCCGAATCAGTAATTATGTTAAGGAAAACTTGAATGGTTATCAGCTCAATATACTTCATTGTAATGTAATGTGATTGATTATAGAGGCAACACTTCACTTTCTACATTGTATATTTACTCACTTGGAGTCTGGGGTTTGTCTTAAAACAAAACGTTATTGGATGATTTTCTGGAAAAAGATTGGTCTGTGTACCTTTCCCCGCAATCCACTCCTGTTATAAGACAGAAATGCGGCACGTTGAAATGGTCTTGGCCTCTGCCGATACATGCGATATATTCTGAGTAGCTAATTTATCAGGAACAGCGATCTTGTATCAAATAAAGTCGCATATAGTCTTTTTTTAGGAAGAAGTAGTCTTCCATTATGTTAGTTAATAAGAAGAATGTTCAAGTTTGTGATTTTTATATAGAGTTAAGATGTGATCAAATCCAGACTTTACAAATACAAATGCAAAGTTTACTCAACTAAAAGGAGTCTGTCTGAAACTTCCCAACAATGCCAAATGAAACAAATCATAGGATTGGAATAAAAAAATCTCAGAGAACTGAGGCTCAGCAGTGTTGAAATGATTTTAATCAGAAATTTATGCTATCTGGGCTTTATGGCGTTTTTGTCCAGAGATAAATTGTGATTTTGGCTCTACACATTGCCTCATGCCTTCATGCTTTTGTCACAGCATTATAGGTTCCCTTGGATATATTCCAATTTATGCAGTAAGGAGTGACTTGGATCAAACCTTGTTGTTTGAATGTCTTTCTGAGGCATTAATATTTACCAATTTTTGTCATTTTTGTCAGTGCAGAAAATGAATCTTGACTGTAGGGATGAATTTAGAAACATCATAATTCAGTCTGTGTTAACAGCAAAGACTGTCACAACTTTGCCCGAGGTGTGTCCTGTTTCAAATTAACTATCTGTTACTAACAGTCCTTTATGTTCTGCAATGCCAGATAAGGAGGAAATGCGGCAAGTCTTTCATTAACTTTAGCATTTGGTTATTTTCTTTATTGTTGAACATACACTCTCTTTGCACTGTCGACGGAAAACACACTCCCCCACCTTGCCTCGCCAATGTCCACATCCTCCCTTTCTTGCCCTTTTCGATTAATTCTTCATTACCACCTAATGACTTCCTTTTCCCACGCACTGAACAAACAGGCGTGGAGGTCACGCTGCTCTGAATGGTCCAGGCGCTGAGGTTAGAATCAGTGTAATGACAGAAATGACGGACTGAACTCCTTCCTTTGCAGCTCAAAGATCCCCTACGGAGTAGTGAATAAAATGACTCTGATCATGGCTGGCGTACATTGGACACGCTCTGGAAGGTGTGAGGAGGAGAGGCCGAGAGGTCGGAGTCAAGTTTCTGATGGATGGACTTGCTGATAGAAGGAGCTATAAGGGAGTGAAGCAGCATCCCTCTCCCTTTCCTCTAGCTGTGGAGGTGAATTTGATTACATTAAGATTATAGTTGAGAAGACAATTCCTCCAGTCCGGCTGGAGCACTAAGGCAGGAAGAGGAGCTGGAGTGACTGGAGTTAATTGGGTGGAGGTAGCGACTGAACTTTAGTGCTTCAGGTCAACCTGACCAGCTTTCTTTCCCCTCTTGGGTCTAGTGTAGCCAAAATGATTTGTTCAAGTCTAGGACTTGGCCTACTCCTCTTGAAAGGAACATTTCATCAGAGGCGATGACCTCTTGGAACTTAGTCAACCTCACCTTCCAAAAAAATCATATTCTTCTTATCAGATTTTCTTATCAGTGTATTCTTATCCGATCAGCAAGTTTCTGGACTTGCAAAAAGTGCAGCTGTCTAAAGGCCTTTTTGCACTGCACAAATTACCAGAAAGTCTGGTGTCAGAAATCTGGCAACCATAATAAGACCATGGCATCAGTTGATTGGTCTAATCTATATAGTCTTTTCCTGATACATTATAGATGCGTTTGTGGGATGAAATTCTGTTCTACAGTGAATAAGGTTGCAGGGGTTTCAGGCTAAAGTGCCAAGTATTCACCGTGGTTGAGCTGTGCCTGGTTGTGCTAGATTTGTTGACTCTGAGGGAAGGGAGGTGGTAAGAGGGGTTGGCTATAAGCTTGCCAGCAGTTTTCCAGACCCTGCTATTCTAGATGTCCTGAACAGTTGGCAGATTGGATCTGCTGTTATGAATAATCACTGCTTTCCTGATGATGGAGAATATGTTCCCTTCCCAGTGGTGACCTGAGTGACATAGTAGAGATCAGAGAGCCACTGATGTTGAGGTGTTGGAAAGTATACAACCATCTCAACCATCTTTATGGTGTTGTTCATCAGATGATTGTGACAGAGGAGATGTGATAGATTGTCCAGGATGGACACCAGTTTGTTTAGTGTCCTCCTTCCCAGGAGGGAGCATTCCAGGACAGCCCCAGCCTTCATAATCAGTTTGTTGAGCTTCCTTGCTTCTCCGGCTCTAATGCTGCCTCCCCAGCATATTGCCATAAAGTAGACAGCACTTGCAACAGCAGACTGGTAGAAGATCTCCAACATCTTGCTGCAAACATTAAATAACCTGAGCTTCCTCAGAAAGTAGAGTCTGTCATCCCCTTCCTGTACACAGGCTCTGTGTTGACCTTCCAATCCAGTCTGTTGTCGAGATGGTTTGTAGGTGTCAACCAGATCAACATCCTTTCCCATATGTTTATTGGTCTGGATGTGGTCCTCTTCCTCCTGATGTCAACCGAGTGATATAACCACACCCACACAAATAAGGCCAAGATATTCTGTCCACTTCGCTTCCCTGTTTGTTATGAGCCTGACTACAGTGCTATCATTTGCAAATGTCAGGATCTTTATAGATGCTTCTCTAGAGGTGCAGGCGCATCTGCTATTGTTTGACCGTCAGAAAATATGAAGATCCACCATTATTTATAGCTAGAATCCCAGGTATTGTCAAAGTGTTACTTTGACAGAAGAGGACAGGATGATCAGTTTTGCTCTCTTGGACTCCTGGCCACAGATGGCTGTGGCATTGTTAAGATTCATGATCTCTCAACAAATGGGTGAACATGGGAGCCTCCACTCAGGAGGCATCTGGCTCTACTTTTGTTTATTTAGCAGTAGGAAAATGGCCTAAGGTTTTGCCATACCATCAGCCAGTTTAAATCCTGACAGTGCCACAGGGATTGTGGGGCAAGGGGTCCAAAAGAAAGCATGGGTAGAAATGATGGTTTCCCTCTCTCCCCTGCCCCTCAGAGCAATGTTAGGGAATCATGGACATCTGTTAGGTCATGCATACTTAAATAAAGGGTGATGTTGCATAAGCAACTTTGACTTGATGTGGTGGCCCCAGGCCCTCTCAAACTGATAGCTGTTGTGCAACAGGGAGACACGGCTTAGTGGTGGGAGTTGGCTACAACTAGATTGTGAAAAAAATTGTGAAATTTTTTTTTTCTACAGGTTCTTTCAGGGCATTATGTGTCTATTATTCTGTATCTATTGGAGTTATTGGCAACTGAACCAAATGAAACAAATTTAAGGGTTAATTACTTTAGAGGAACATATCGCTGGAGATGGAGGGATGGGAAGCATAAGTGAGGAATTTCAGGGAGACATTCTCTGTTGGAAATATGATAAATAGATTAGCCTAATTAGGAGTTAAAAACATCTGGTCATTCCCCAAAATAGTTTGGTGTTACATGTTAGACTGGATATAAATTACCTTAACCAGGTCTGTGTGTGTGTGTGTGTGTGTGTGTGTGTGTGTGGACACTTCAGGCAGTAGAAAGTAATCTCATCAACTACATCTCAAGAGAACAGGCAACATAAGGGAGCACTGCATCAGAGGCACTAACCTCTTGGTACTTGTGATGACATCATCATACAAATAAATCACATTAGGTGTCTTCTTATCAGATCAGCCCGTCGTCTGTTTGCTCTAGGGGAAATGGATGAGCTGTGAGTTTCGGCTCCCTGTTATTTTTAAGATAGCATGAGCGAACTGCTTCTCTCTCTCCATGTTACAGGCATTGGGCCCTCACTAATGCAATTCAGAGAAACAATTAAAAAGTCACTCCTTCAACAGGTTTGACGTCAGAGAATGTCTGTGTAGCTGACCCTGGATTATTCATCATTTCAAAATAGAACTATGTGTTGCAATGTGGTACCACCCAATTTGCAGGAATTTCTTTTTTTTTTTTGGAATTTCATATAAACGCAGTAGTAAGAAACACTCAAGCTTCAAATGCAGGCCTCATCCCCTTTTCCCCAATTTTAAGGATGATTCCATGATCTCATGCCATGTGTGTCCCTGCCAGCTGTTACCACACTTTACCTTGAAACATATTCATTAAAATACTTTTTAAAAAAATCATTATTTTTTGTATTAATGTGCGAATCCATTTAGCATCTCCCGCTTGAGGTTATGAAAAATTAGCATTTTAGTTTATTCACTTGACGCTGTTACCTGAACACATTCACCCATGTGAAATGCCTCATCTCCTGAATTCCTGGTAAAATCTCCGGATCCACTGTGACCCTGACCAGGATAAAGTGCTTACTGAAGATGAACGAATGAAAGAATGAGTGTTTGAATCGAATTTATCTCTTGCGGTAACACATTTAACCAGAACACTAATCTACACAATCATGAACTAAGTGCTTAAAAAGCACACTTTTATGTTTAGGAGTATGCTTAACGTTTATCACTTACCGCCAAGTTAGCTTATGTAAATTTGTACAAAATCATTTCCAGCTGCAGCTATCTGGTGCATCTCTAACCCTTAAAAAATGGTCAGTGACAAATGATCCTAGGCTTCAGTCCAGCTCCAAATTAGCAGCTGCTTGCCAAACTGCCAGTGGTTTGTGGTCACTCGAGTTCTAGCTCTGCCACTTAACCACTCCTCTTGAACATATGAGTGACAGCAGCGTAGCTAAACTTCCCAGCATGTCCAGCTCCATAAAGCAGAGAGGGAATCACAGAACAGTGACCTGTACAACATGTTCCTGTCCAGCACCAGACATGATTTATGGCCTGTGAGAGCAGCAGAAGATGCAGAGCTTGGTTCCCAGGCTGGTCCATCATCTCACACTCCAGATCTGGTTCTCGGAGTGCTTCACTGACACTGAGGGTTGGGAGGGTTCGTCTGAATGATCGGCGAGAAACATAGTACATTCAAATACAAAGATCCACCTGTTTCAAAAACCGGAATGGAAAAATCAGGAGAAAAAAGCTTTTCGACTCGGCAAAAAAGTTGGCAAGCGGATTTTATTTTGTTGCTCTTATTCAGAATATTTGCTGTAACAGTAGATGATGCAAACACTTTGCATTTCGTCAACAGTTCAGAAATTTGTTTAAAATTTAAAAGGCATTTGGGTGGAAACATAGAGGCACTCACTGTATATCGAAGCGAACTATGTTCTGAGATTTACTGTGATATAGAAGAAGCACTGCCATTTTTTTTTTTACTCCAATAGCAGGAGAAGAGCCAGACCTCACAATCAGATGAAAAAATAAACTCACTTCATCTGACCCAGTGAGGACCCACAGCCAACACGAGCCTCCTCGATTTCCTGATTAACTCTAGTCTTTGGGGGGAAAAGATGTCTAGCAGTACATCAAGACCAATGGATCTACATGTACTAAACTTTTTTTAAATGACTTGTATGAGTCTTTTACTTCTTTTACCTTTGTACTGGACAATTTAACTAAATATTAGGAATGAGAGGAATGAACAGATAATGTGTTGTAAACAGCTACAAATTCACATACGAATAGGAGGCAGACTTTGTTTTTTGTTTTTTTTTTTCTTTAGAAAGCTTGTTAGAAAGGTACACAGAGCATCTGGTTGAAACTTGAAGTACTAGGGGACTAAGAACTTGGATCTCTTGGGACGCAACAAAAATGTCGCACAATTATGAGGTTTTTACTTTCATGCAGGCACAGGTGAGTGGTCAGATATGACGTTTGTGGGACAAAGAAAGACCACATTCATTAGCATGACTTATGCATTTCCAGTGTTCATTCACTCATCCTTAGTAACTGCCTGGTCAGAGTCATGGTGGTTTAAATTAAGCTATTATTTTTAGATACTTAGGGAACTAGAACCAACCAAATTTGTTAGAAAGCATCTCTTTAAAAAAAAGAAAAGAAATGAAAATCCTTCTGGTGTAGGACACACCCACTTTGGGTTTAAATCTGGATTCAGAAACAGATATTTCGATCACTTAACAGATAAAGATAGAGGCACTGCATTACACATTTACTAAAGACCTTTAATTGAATTTCACCATTTAACATACATTTCAGACTATTCTCGGAATAACTGAACTTTAAAGAACTAATTTTTCTGGGACAATTTTAGCTCTTGCATCATTTAAGTCTTATATCTAAATATTATAATCCCTTGTTAGGCTTTCATTTATGTAACTAACAGCCTCAAGGCCATGTGGAGGGACATGGTACAAGAATAGCTGGAGTATAATCTCTATTCCAGGGAGAAATATGTGGAAAAGGAACAGGTAAGTGAAGCCAGGTGTCTGATACTGGACCCTGTTCAGGTCACTCACAGCGCCAGATGTTGTGGATTTACACATCCGTATGCATTTTTGACATATTTTGACATTTCTGTAACTACATCAGGCGTGTACAATACAGGGTTTTATTACTGTACTTCAGCTAGTACATTTTGACGTGTGACGTGTTTCTAAACATTTGTTCAGACATGTCGTCACGTGGGGAAACAACAGACGTTTGTTTAGCCACGGCTGTTTTTCATTTTCTGTTTGGTGAAACAGGCAAGCAACAAAACACAAATCTCAGGTTCGGTATGACATGATTGCAATAAAATGTAAACATAATCCTTCCTTCTGCATCCCAAGAGCCAATAAAACTATCCTGAAAATCAGCCCAGTATCAAAACATTGCTCTCATAGGATCAATAAAGTTCTTATCTTACATTATAATCTCATATAATCACGTGTTCACTTTAGAAAATTTAACAAAAAGTAATTTTCCTAAAACATTTTCTGATATTCCATACACTGGTCATGTCTGGAAATGAGTGCCAATACTTTTCCAAATTTTCCAGATTTGTGCAATAACCCTGTATTTTTACATCAATAAAAAAATACGTTTATTTAATTAAAATGAAATGTTCAGCACCTTAATGTTGAGGAACTTAAAGGATGTGGTAAAGGAGGTGATGTGGGAGGACTTGGAGAATGGGGGAGGGGCTTGGATGATGTGGGATGGGTTTACAGTATGTAGAAGGGGCTTAGAGGACGTGGCATGGACTTAAAGTTTGCAGGATGGGTTTAAAAGATGTAGGACAACTTGGAGGATATGGGAGAGGCTTAGAAGATATGGGATGGGATTAGAGGATGTGGGAGGGACTTAGAGGTTGTGGGAGGGACTTATAGGATATAGGGGGGAACTTAGAGGATGTAGGAGGGGTTTATAATATGTAGAAGGACTTACAGGATATAGGATGGTCTTAGAGGACTTGGAAGGGACTTAGAGGATGTGGGATGGGAGAAGAAGATGTGGGAGGACTTAGGATGATCAGAGGCCCGTGATTGGTTAAACAGTTCACAGTGGTGATGTGTATTTAAGTCTTAATGGGTATTCTTCAGTTGTCCCTCTAACGGAACCCATAACATTTCTTTGTAGAGCCCTACAACAGAGGATTGTATCAGAAAAAGGTTTCAAAAAGAACCTTTTAAGAAAACTAAGAACCTGTAATTATCCAAAGAACCCTTAGAGAACCCTTTTCTCTAAGAGTGTTGTCATTGGTTCAGTTCGCGTCTAGAGTACAGGGGTCATGACAAGTGTACGAGAAGTCAGGAGTCCAGAGTCTCTGTAAAACAGTGTGAAGTTACACACACACACACACACACACACACACACAGAGAGAGAGAGAAAACTAATGTACTCTTAATACACTCCAGATGTATGACATGACTGAAGGTGGTGTGACCCCACATTTAAACTGTGTGTGTGTGTGTGTGTGTGTGTGTGTGTGTGTGTGTGTGTGTTTGTGTGTGGTGAGACCCAGGACAGGAGAACAGAGACACACCTGCTGAAACAATAACACATAATAACATATAAGCGGTGATGAATTTAACATCCATGCACGTTTCTGATTAAATCTTAGAGCCTAAAATTCATACAGTGGATATTATCTGAAATAAGCAACACACACACACACACACACACACACACACACACACACACACGCACGCACTTCTATTCAGCTGCACTAATGTATTCTCTCATAACGCTGCACAATTCGCATGTATCTCTAATCACTTTTACAATATATCCTGATATTAAATGCCTTTTTTACCTGCAAGAACCATTTCCAGAAATGAAGACTGTACTGAGGTTTCAGAACCTTTTTAGTTCCTGTTTCCAAGTTGGTGCTTTTAGGGCATAATATATCGTATCGTAATTCGTAACTTGGTCCAACATGAAGCTTTATAAAATGCCCAGCCCTCTTAACTGCTTTGTTATTTTAGTTGTGGTGTTAAACAAAGAAATAAAAAATCCCAGAAAGCTACCTAGCTCCTAAGGTCCATTCATAAGAGTCCCAGAAATTCCGTAACGCTTTATATCTTCGGGAGGATCCGTAAATGTTCGTTTCTTCATAATAGTTCCATTAAGCCTTATTTCTTCGTAAGGATTCTGTAACTCTTTATTTCTTCGTAAGCATTTCGTAACTCTTTATTGCTTACTAAGAGTTCCATAACTCTTTATTTCTTCGTAAGCATTTGGTAACTCTTTATTGCTTAAAAGAGTTCCATAACTCTTTATTTCTTCGTAAGCATTTCGTAACTCTTTATTGCTTAAAAGAGTTCCGTAACTCTTTATTTCTTCGTAAGCATTTCGTAACTCTTTATTGCTTACTAAGAGTTCCGTAACTCTTTATTTCTTCGTAAGCATTTCGTAACTCTTTATTGCTTACTAAGAGTTCCGTAACTCTTTATTTCTTCGTAAGCATTTCGTAACTCTTTATTGCTTACTAAGAGTTCCGTAACTCTTTATTTCTTCGTAAGCATTTCGTAACTCTTTATTGCTTACTAAGAGTTCCGTAACTCTTCATTTCTTCGTAAGCATTTCGTAACTCTTTATTGCTTACTAAGAGTTCCGTAACTCTTCATTTCTTCGTAAGCATTTCGTAACTCTTTATTGCTTACTAAGAGTTCCGTAACTCTTCATTTCTTCGTAAGCATTTCGTAACT
>CM040977.1:2562437-2609348 GCA_022985145.1 Pangasius djambal | reverse complement strand
AACTCTTCATTTCTTCGTAAGCATTTCGTAACTCTTTATTGCTTACTAAGAGTTCCGTAACTCTTCATTTCTTCGTAAGCATTTCGTAACTCTTTATTGCTTACTAAGAGTTCCGTAACTCTTCATTTCTTCGTAAGCATTTCGTAACTCTTTATTGCTTACTAAGAGTTCCGTAACTCTTCATTTCTTCGTAAGCATTCAGTAACTCTTTGGTTCTTGATAAGAATTCCATAACTCTGTATTTCTTCATAAGCGTTCGGTAACTCTTTATTGCTTAGTAACAATTTCGTAACTTTTTATTGCGTCATAAGAGTCCCGTAACTCTTTATTTTTCTTTGTAAGCGCTCAGTAACTCTTTGGTTATTCATAAGAGTTCCATAACTCTTTATTTCTTCATAAGCGTTCGGTAACTCTTTTTTAAATTTTTCTTCATAAGCATTCAGTAACTCTTTATTTGTTCATAAGAAAAACGTCCCTTTCCACTGTTGCTGAAATTGTGGTTCTGTGGCACATACAGATGTAGAAAATGACCAATCACCTGTCACTGTGTGAGCATGTCCCTCAGATAAAAACCTTTGGCAATTATCGTGATATGAAAATGTAATTTCAGCAAACAATTACTCCATGAGTACACAACACGAAAATGAGCCATTTCTCAATGGCACTGTGTCTCTGTGTGTGTGTGTGTGTGTGTGTGTGTGTGTGTGCAGGCCTCTTCGTCTCTTTGCTCTGGCTTTTTAAAGGAATGATGCACTGGTACAATTTTTGTAGGCACAAAATATAAAATGTTTATTTGTGACACGGTGCAGATTTTTGCTGGACGATGCTCCGACTGGGTCTTCTGTAAAAATCTTCCATCTTCCATTTGCTCGTGCTTGTAAGAAATATATATATATATATTTTTTTGCAATGGAGTTGTCACTGGAGATAAAACTCATACAGTATACAGAAGTTCTAGTGCTAGATCATAACTGGATACATTGAAATGGTTCGGCATTATCTGTACTATTTCTGTATAATAGACTAGCTTAAAAATAAGTTAACAATATATAATACAACTTTATATTTTATTATTTTTTTTTTTTTTACTGGACTTCACATGATACAAAAATATTGATCACAGTGTATTTCCTTTGTGAAGATTCAAAATCGCTATGCGCAAAAACTGAAAAAAAAAAAAAAATCTTTTTAGTGGCAATAAATTATATAATCAATATCTGACAAATAATGAGTAAAAAAAAATCAAAAGATGTAGAAAATAAAACAGCTCCAGCCTCTTTAAAGTTCAAAGTAAGCTCGCTCCCCTGTGTCTGATATTTGGGGCTACAATTGAATGTCTTTTTTTTTTTTTTTTTTTTAGTAGCGAGTCCCCATTTGCTGATTTGCTAGTCCATGCTAGCGAAAGGGAGTCCAATTAGCAGCAGACACCAGGAAGGCTGCTTATGTTAGCATCTCTGCGCTTCTTTTAGCTCCGTTAGCTGCTAGCTTTGCACCGGCTAATCCAGTCTCCGCCAGTAATTGGGGATGCAGTGACACACTTCCTCGCTGAAGTAAAATCCCTCCTCGCATTCTCGCTTCCTCGGGTCCCCAGGACACGGCAGCCTGTAGCAGCTAACAGAGAGAAGAAGAAAAGAGAGAGATGAGTTTTCAACACCGATTGTTGTGTCACAGGTATTAATACTGAAACACAAGCCTTTGGTGAAGTGCCCTTCCTATAGTGTGTTGCGTAAGTTTTCACCCCCACCCTCTTTAAACTGTTCCTGGAACTGAAATGGACTTCATCGGGATTATATGTCAAGAATCTACACAAAATAACCACGAATATTAAAATGATGGGTTAAAATCTATATAGTTCAGATGGGCTTTATGGAAGAGTGGTGTGCTGCATGAAATCCTGTCTTGGAATCTCAGCAAACATGTGGTCTAATGAGACTTTCTAGCCTTTTTTGTGGAAAGCCAACACCCTGAGAACACCATGCCAATTGTGAAGCACGGTGATGGCAGCACAAGGATAGTCACTGAGCCCCAAAATTAGTCAGCGACCGGAAAAACGTGGCTAAACTTGTGTCGTGTGCCATTTATTTGTAAATAATTTTGCTAATTATGCGATCTCCTCCCCCACTTTAATATTTTGCGTAATTTATAATATTCACATTTTAAAAATTTCTCATAATAACCATGTTTTCTCATAATTATGCAAGTAGTTTTCATATTTACGGCATGAATTTTCAGAATCAATTTAATGTAATTATTAACTTTAACAATTAATTCTCGCAACTCCGACTTAATAATTATACACAGTATATCTGACAGATTTTTTTTCAGCCAGAACATCTCTGATCTGTATGAAAGCCCATAGATTATAGTTATCATAATTATGACTTAGTTTATCTTAAGAATAAGAATTTGTCTAACGATTATGTATTAGTGTTAGGTTCTCCTACGAATTAGACAGTTTCTCAATCGTATGACTTATTTTCAAATTCACTATTTTACCTCGATTTCTTATAATAATTGTAAATTTTCACATAAAAGTGGCAGAAATGAGCTTTCATTTGTGGATAGAATAGCCAGAGCACCATTTTCTTTTTGTGATTTGTGGTTTTGTATGAGACAAACTGTAGATCAAGAGGCATTCAAGAGGCATTTTCAGTGACGCGAGGCAAAAATCAGGGGTTTAGTCTGTGAAAGTGACCTTCATGATTATTAACTAGAGACATTGCTGTGGTTTAACTTGAATAGGATCTAAAGAATTATAATTCTGTGAAGCACAGATGACTGACATGTGCAAAGTCATTATATGCATGAACACACACATACACACACACACACACATTACGCAGACATTAACAGCATGTGTGACTGTGATTGAAGCCCATAATGCTTGTCACTCTTTTCAGCTCGGTTCATCGTGATGGTGTCGTGTTCAATTAGAGACGATTCCTAAATATCACATTTAAAGGAAAATTCCTCCCGAACGAGTTGTATATTAACCTTTATGAGTAACATCTCTGCCTAAAGAGAGTGATGCAGCAGCACTTTAGTCCTTTAGTCTGTCCCGCTCTCGTACCTCCTCATCTGTACACTCTGCTCAAACAGATCAGCTTCCAAAGCGTCGACTTTCATGCTAATATCACCATCAAACTCATCACCTCGTAGATCGCTAACTAGCCGAACCACCATTGGCGAGCTAGTCGTCATATTTGCATTGCATTCTGGGACTATGAATACCGAAAACAGAGCACCAACCAACAAATCAGCACCAGAATCACTAAACACATCATAAATATTTCAGTATGAATATATTTAATGTGTTTGGGTGTGGCTTTCCTTTAAACTGCATGATCGCATGCATTTCTAAAGCAGGACATCATCATTTACTTTTACTTACATCTAATTTTGTATTGTATTGCATTTTTCTTTAATAAATATAACATTGATATATTTTGCAAGAGTCATGCATTATATATTTTGTAAGGAGCATCTCATGCCATGCAGCTTGGCTGCCTCGCAAGCTACAAAAAAACAAAAAAAACAAAAACGTCCAGACCAGATCATTTATCCTAATTTTAATCAGCAAACCACAAACCACACTTTAGTCTACTTTATCTGAAATGGATATACAGTACCGCAAAATGCGTATCATACTAGCGTTCAGAAAAACAAAAAAAAAATATACACGGACATTTCCAGCAGTCAATCCAGAACCACACAGAGAAAAAGCAAGAAAATAAAAGAAACTATTCTCTTAAAAATCTCTAGCAGATCGAAAACAAATGTAGACGGAGTTAACCAGATGTTTCTCACTTCGAACCCCACAGATCCAACCCATTTGTCTCATGAAAGAATTTCGGTGTGCTAGAGCAGAAGGAAATACTGCGTCTGATGCCACGGCCCTGCAGTGAAGACTCTCACACTTCAGTAAATGTTTTTAGGTGCTGTGTTCCTTCATTTTCACAAAAATCTACTCCCCTGGTTTTCCTCCTTAACAGCACGTGGCTAGCTGCAGCCTCCTCTGCACAAACACGCACACGCACACGCACACACACACACGCACACGCACACGCACACACACACACACACACACACACACACACACAACTGACTAAAAAGCTTCAGTTGATCAAACCCAAATGCAGAGAGTTTAAACAGGTGGTCCTCACATCCAGCATTCGTGACTCAACCCACTCAGTTCATGAAGGAATTCAGCTACTGGCCTGGAGCAGGTGTGTGTGTGTGTGTGTGTGTGTGTGTGTGTGTGGGGGGGGGGGGGGGGGGGGGGGGGGGGTGTTAGAAAATTTCAGTAAAGTCCTAAACATGATCTTGTAGTAGTCTGGGTGATGTTCATCTGAGCAGATTCTTATCTCTTTCACTGTGACTGTGACCTTCACTGTGACTGACAGACACAGGGGCCACACCTCCTTCACTGTGACTGACAGACACAGGGGCCACACCTCCTTCACTGTGACTGACAGAGACAGAGGCCACGCCTCCTTCACTGAGACTGACAGACCGAGGCCACGGCTCCTTCACTGAGACTGACAGAGACAGAGGCCACACCTCCTTCACTGTGACTGACAGAGACAGAGGCCACGCCTCCTTCACTGAGACTGACAGAGACAGAGGCCACGCCTCCTTCACTGTGACTGACAGAGACAGAGGCCACGCCTTTTTCAATAGAAACGTCCATGATGTCTTGTTTTTTTAGATGTTATAATGTTGAAGTTTGCAACAGATCCTGCACTACAATTGGTTAGTCATTCTTACTCATTATCAAATCGGGCTTATTGAAGTTAATCAGGTTACCATAGCAACCATAACAAAAAAAAAAAAGGCCAGGGTTACTCTTTTGAATGGAAAAAATGCTGAAAAATGTACACACTGACAGTTATGGAAATATTATCATTATAACCAATATAACGTCTCTTAGCTAACAGGTTAACGTATTACTGTTACCATGACAACCCCAACAACCAGTTACCATGACAACCTCAGGATACTGTGACTCCCAGCTTTTGCATATTGGCTAATGGTGACTCCTGGAAACTTTACAGTCCTCACATGTGTGGTGTAACCTCTTCAGGTCAAAGACTAACGCTAAAACGAGCTAAACTCCTCGAATAGTCACTCCACCTCTCAACTCACCTGCACGTGGCCGGCTGGAACCTCCTCCCCCGGAGGAAGCACTTGTTGTGAGACTCGTTACACTCGCACGCACACTTGGTGCGGTTGAGTGGGTGTGTGCTGGGACACACTTTGTTGCAGCTGCACTGGCACGTGTCCTTGTTGAAGGTGTGATGAGGGCCGCAGGACCTCGGCTGAGTTTTACACACACACTGACACGTGTTCTTGTCCAGGTGACGTTTCGGCCCGCAGCCCGCCGTCCTCAAGTCCTTTCGACACACACACCGACACGTCTCCTCGTCCAGCTCTTTGTTGGGGCCGCAGAAGTCCTGCTCGAAAGGGTCTTTGGGGGAAAAAGGAGAACAAAGCTAACATCAGCATAGTGTTACAACTATGTGATAACGTTGTATGGTTTTGTTTTACTTTTTTGGTTTAATATAACCCGAGCACCACACCCGTCTTTGTAGGACAGCAGGGACTTCATTAATATTAAGTTTATTTATATTTAAATATAAAGTTTTGTTTTTATGGACAATTAAAGGCACATCTAAGAGAAGGAAATGGAAAGGCATATAAAATAGCATAAGAAAAAATATTATACATATTATGCATCAAAAAAAAAAAAAAACGAACAAAAACAACACTACACTCCATAACGTTAACATGGTTACATTATACATACGGTATTTTATTCAACTAACTGATTATTCTTTTATTTTTTCTTTAATAATTCTGCCACCACCCCCTCAATAGGGGACAGAAACGACTTTGTTAGCAATATAAAAAAAAAAAATCACTATTAAAGCTATTGCTAAGGAGCGAGGGGAGAGAAAAAAAAGAGAATTAAAAAAGGGAAAGATAACATAAAAAATAATTTAAAAAAAACACAAAAAGAAAGACAGAAGACAAAACAAAAAATTAAAAATGAGAGAAAAGAGGAAAAAAAAGAAAATATGCACGAGTGCGTGTGCACATCAACAGAAATTAGAGACTATACACAAAAGGCTAACATTAGTATGGTTACAATCTACTTATGTAATATGATTTACATTTATTTATGTGTTTGTTTGTTTGTTTGTTTGTTTAAAAAACACCACTCTGACTCTCTGCAGCACAATAAGGACTTTGTTAGCAACATATAAAGTTTCGCTTTCCGGGATATTAAAAAACACTCCTAGAGAAGGGCAGAAAACAGAGAAGGAAAGAAAAGGAAGATAAACTAAAAATAAAAATAAAAAATGAAGAAAAAAGAAAGCAAAAAAAAACAAAAGCAGACCAAAGTAAAAGCACTCATCTTTAAGCTTTTTTAATTTATTTTTCTAATCAAATCAAAACCCAAAAAAAGAGATTTTATACACGATTTGACATCAGAACGGGAAAAGAAAATAAGAAAAATGGAAAAAATGTGAAGAGAAAAAGCCAACGCAAGGGGAAGGAACGTTTCCTGCTTCTGATTCACGTGGTCTTAGATGACTGGATGAAGAAGAAAGTAATTAACGAAGCAACTGTGTGAGTGTTGATCACTGCATGCGGTGCCAGCCGGGTTATCATTATCATTCCAAATAAAGTGGATAAACGAGATTTGATTATTCTGAGGTATAAATATTTTAAGATTTCGTGCCTCTTGGGCTCTCGAACACATTTACAAAAGTAGAGAAGTGCACATTTTTTTCAGACAGGATAAACACTTTCGCATTCCTGTAGAGGACTGAGAGATGCTTTCCCTCCAAACTGTCCTCCAAACAGATGGTTGCCTTTTAAACCTGGACACGGACCAAACATGGTGTCTGTTTTGTTTTGTTTTTTTAAGTAAACGCGTTACAGTGTAGTGGCTCAGATGCAGAGGGACATGAACTACTGTTAAAGCCGATTCTGTTTTCCCAATAAATAAAATCAGATTTAAAAAAAAAAATCAGATAATATGGATATAACAGCTAGATACCTGTTTGTAAAGCTAGCACCATGCACATGCTAATGTACTCCGGATGAGGAGAAAAGTATTTAAATGTTTTGTTTTACAGTGCTAGTTAGCATAGATAGGTACACTGAATTGCCTAACTGATATGCTAGCACTGGGATAGGCTAACTGATATGCTAGCACTGGGATAGGCTAACTGATATGCTAGCACTGGGATAGGCTAACTGATATGCTAGCACTGGGATAGGCTAACTGATATGCTAGCACTGGGATAGGCTAACTGATATGCTAGCACTGGGATAGGCTAACTGATATGCTAGCACTGGGATAGGCTAACTCGTATAGGAGTACTGAGATAGGCTAGTTAGCGTTCAACAATGTGTGATTAGTCTATCTACTGTTAGCTTCATATTTATGAATTTCAGTGTCTGGTGATGACGTCTTATGGATGTGTGTGAATAAATCAGCTCAAATGGAGATCAAATCTAGGGGGTGTGTCACTCTATGTTATCACCTGACAGCGCTGTCGCTGATAGGCTGCATGAATCTACAGTCAGGGCTAGAAAGAAATCAGGCCCAGCCTCATGTCTCGCTTCTTCATAACGTTCTGTGTATTGTTTGTATTCAATTCTGTGTACGGTTTCATAAAAACACAAAATAATTCATTTTAAAATATTACAGATACACCTTTCCCTCAGACAAAGCTCTGACACTGGTGACTCCTTCCATAAATGTTTTAACAAACACCTCCTTACGGAAAACTTCATCATATCAACGATTTCCTAATCTGTTTACGTGGAGCGTCCCTGTGAACGAGCTGTTACTATAGAAACGAAAACATATTAGAATGAGCGCCTTAATATAAATAACATATAAACTAATCAACACATTCTGACCAATCAGAATTGAGAATTCAGCAGCGGTATAAGTGTTCAATAATGGAGATGGAAAAATATTTTTTAATCAAAAACTACATCACAGATGATGCATGGAAAAGAAAAGATGGAAGACTTAGAAGTCTTAGAGGATTAAAAGAGGGAGAACTCACTTACACTGCTGTACTTACACGGCTAATGTACACAAGGTCTTATTACAAGTTAATGAGCACAAGCCTGTATATTTACTTCTACAGGCAGTGGGTCAGATTGTAAAGATGGGAGAATACAGAGAGAGAGAGAGAGAGAGAGTGAGACAGTTTGATGAATATGACTCTAATGCACCTCGACTCATTTCTGCTCTCTTTATCTGATCCTGAGTGCACCCACGGAGGCTGAGTTACTCTGAGGGAGTATCCGCCATCGCCGTTAACCACTACATGCACATCGAAACCGCACCGCTCCACTGGAATGATGGATGATTGCTATTACGAGCTATAAGCATTTGAGGTAAGGTGAGCATGTTCCGAGCATGTGTGTTTGTGAGTACAGTATGTGGAGGGTCAGGCCCCTAAGGCAGGGTTAAGAAGTGAGCCATGAATATGATGTTATCAGACCTTTTTTTGCACTTTTAACCATGCATAAAGGCTGAAATCGAGCTCCTAGATGTTGACATCAAAGACACTTGGCAGAATAATTCCATTTGACCTTTCATTATGAGTGTAGCAGGATGTATATTTCACGTAAGCTGGAGCATTGTTCTGAAATGTTCCAGATCGGAAGGTTGAGAGTTCAAATCCCAGCACCACCAAGCTGCCACTGCTGGGCCCTTGAGCAAGGCCCTTAACCCTCAACTGCTCAGTTGTATTAAAAAAAAAAAAAAGTGATAATTGTAAGTCGCTCTGGATAAGGGCGTCTGGCAAATGCCATAAATGTAAATGTAATGTGTGACCCCTGAGTAGGTCAGGCCCACTGAAGGAGTCAAATCAAAGGTCAAAGTGAAGGAGGGGTGACCTCTTTCTCTCAATCCCAAATCATCATCATGATGGTGAGAAATGAAAAGAAGCCGATTAGACTGTCAGTCCTAAGTCAGAATACAGGAGGCATGGCCTCTGTACATGTCAGTCCTAAATTCCAGTGAAAGAGGTGTGGCCTCTATGCCTAGGTCAGAGTAAAGGAGGCATAGCCTCTTGTGAGGGTCTGGAAGAAGGTGTGGCCTCTTTCTGTTAGACTTGTAAAAAGAGGTGTGGCTTATGTCTTGGGCCTTCCCAGGGCCTTATAAAGGAGGCGTGGCCTCAGTGCCCATGTCAAGATACATATATATATACATATTCATTAGAAACATGGCTTTAGTCTGTCTGTTACAGAGCCAAGGTAATGAGGTGTGCATATTCATACATAATAATTAGCTGACAGGACATGGAAACGCCTGGTGCTGTTTCTTACTTACTAATAGTAATCACAATAAAAAAAGGAAACCTCAAACTGTAAGTAGAGGTAAAATATATCCTTCTGGTTCAGTAAAGGTGTCTAGTCATCACACAGCTTTTAACTGGTACTGTAACTCCGGACAGGAGGAGAGAAAACAGAACCAGTAATGTACACGGAGAGGAAATGAGAGAGAGGAAATGAGAGAGAGGAAATGAGAGAGAGAGAGAGAGAGAGAGAGAGAGAGATGTATAAAGGAGACAGAGATAGAAAAATGGAGCTGTATCGATTGATTTAAAAGGAATACAAAAGGTCTAGAACAACAGAATAAGTACTGAGGGTTAAGTTTTAACACCAAACTTTGACTTTGATAATGGATTTCTCTCTTCACTTTACTGTGAAATATAAGTGAATATGTGTGTGTGTGTGTGTGTGTGTGCATCTGTCTGTCTGTGATGTATTCATGAGTTCATGTGTCCTGCCCTCACATTACCACACAGGAGCGGGGCTGCGAGTTTATTACTGGGTTCGAGGGTTTGCTAAATATTATGGTTCCTAAAGCGTCTCGACTCGAGCGTTATTATTACAGGTCCGGTTTGTTGACACACGCTGTGCACAGTCACGTCCCCTGAGGATCAGCTGACATGTTTGGCTTTTGTGGTTAACAGCTTTGAGAGACGCAGTAGTACACGGACTGGGCCGCATTTTACAGACGATTGTGGGATGTGTGTTTGAGTTTGAGCGTGGGAAGTATGTTGAATGTAACACACGCTTTTAACACACACAGATCGTAAACATATGCGGTGGCTCTTACCCGAGTGCTGCTGGGGAAAGAGTGTGTCATGCAGAGACACACATCTGCATAAGCCATTGCTCCAGCTCTGGTTCTTCGGGCATGTTTTATTCGCCACATGACATCTGCAAAAGGGGTAAGCAAACGATTAGCCATGAAACAGAAATAGTAAAAAAGAAAAGAAAATGCAAAAGACAAAACAATCCTCTTTTAAAATGCATTCACTCGGGGACTGTGTGGTGTGTGTGTGTGTGTGCGCTGCCTTTATTGACACCGCTTTTGATTTAATTTTTTGTTTTTCGTTGCAAACGCTAAAATGGGAAATGAATTCATTTTTGAATAAATTAATCAAAATGAAAAATTAATGAACGCAACGGGCACGGACCTGCTTTTGATGCAGATTTTATCCAACACACTAACTTTCACCCAACAAATTAACCAGTGATGATTCCAGAAATGTCTAACTCACCTAAAATAAGAGTGTTTCTTCAAAAACAGCTCATGGTCACAGCTTTGTATTTTAAATCTTGTGAAATATATAATAATAATAATAATAATAATTCTCGCTGAATCAACCCGTGTTGGTTTGGCTGGCTGTAGCAGGGTCTGTCCGAGAGGGTCTCAGAGGAGCAGATTTAGTAAGAAAAAGACAAAAACCAAAAACGTTTCGCTGTCCCTCCAACCGACAGCCCCCGAATAAAACAAAAATCCCCGACTGACACTGCAGGAATAAGATTCCCGAAGGAGCTCGTAACACAGAATATAACCATCAGAGCACAACAACAACCACAGCTCAGAGAACCTCAGTCGTTTCAGTGTGAAGAATGAAACATGGCTGATTTTACAGACACAGAGGTACAGAATGGCAATTATATACACTATATGTAGAAATAAAACACTGTGTCATGCTGTTGTAGGAAATGAATCAACGACAGGGTGGCGTAATGAGTTAGTTACGACGCTAAAGTTGATTATTTTCTCCTAAAACAGCACATCCTGAAGTGTTTTATTCCTCTTACTCCTCACAGTAATTTACCAACACGACTAGTTTTTATTTATTAACAAGTTTTCACCGTTTTTATCTATTTTGGAAAGTTAGTTCCTGTTCTCACTTATGTTATAGCAGCTACATAAACAGTCGTTCCCTCACCAGCCTCTCTTTTTACCTTCGCTTAAAGTTAAGCAGCTTGTCATGTAACCAAGAAACTCCTCTGTCCTGAAGATGTCGTACCTCAAGTTACAGCCTTACCTCTGACTGGAGACTCCTTCCATAAATGTTAAAAAAAAAAAAAAAACATCTTTACAGAAAACATCACCATATCAGTGATTACACGGCTGAAACCACTGTCCGAGATGTTGCTAGTCAGCCTTAGCTAATGTTCTCCCACGTTCCTCGGTTCCAAACACTAAGAAACACTAATTTTCCATCTGTTGCTAAAATCAGTGGTGGCTTTTTCTTTCTTGTAATTTTACTTTCATACTGTAAGTAAATTTTATGGTTTTTTTTTTTAATGCTACTTTAACCTGAGTGAAGAATTTGAAGCTCTACTTGAATTTTTTACTGCACTTTTATTTTAAAAAAAAAGAGGTACCTTTACTTTCTGTTTGAATGTATGTACATGTACACTGGCATAGCAAATAATCGACTGAAAAACGTATCCAGTGGAGACTTTTCTGAGTAAGAGGTTGCTTTAGATGTCTGGGACACCAGATGCTAGTGCACACGGGTCAAGTTCCAGTTTTTCAGGGTCACAGTGCAACAGCAAACCTGCTTAGAAAGTGTAGCATGAGTAAAACCAGGTGTAAACCACCAAACTGTTCAGACTGGGGCTGACACACGTGTGTAACGGAGGTTAAAAAGTTACATCAATGAATTTAATGCCAAGTCACACTGAAGTATAAGTGCATTTCTGCAATTTATGTCCCTCTCAATTACCCTGGCTTGCCTGTTGATGAAGCCGAGGCCCAAAGACAAGCTCCAGAAATTATTCTGCACATTTGACACGAACTAACAGTGCGTTTAACTGCTCAGAGAGTCAATACGTAATACATGCTAGTTAATATTCATGGCCGTGTTCACAGTAAGGATGGATCCATTATCTACAGTATGCTATACACTTGGTATATGAATGCCATTTCTTTTTGTAGGACATATTCATGGATAAACAACATTTCTTTGAACTAGCCCATGAAGTCATCAATGTGCACCTGCCACTCATCCAACTTCACACAAATTCACTTCCTACAAGTCTGAAGAACACTGAAACACTGACCACATTTAGCTGCTATTTAAGCTCAAATCAGCACCCTTAATCATTTCTCCGTCTAGCTGGCTAACGTCATCTAAGTGCTTCTAAATTTCCCTCTAAAACAGGTAACTCTGTGTAGCCTAAATTTGTTTGTGAAACACTGAAGCTACATCTTCTTCCTCGTTAATTTAAATGATTCCTACTTTGTAGGTACACTCTTTTAAAAAGAGGGGATTCTCAATCTTATGATGTTGTTCATGTATTGTAGGGTTCTACAAGAGATGGTTTGAGTAGAGACTACTGCTTAAAATTTCAACATGGCATGTGTATTGCAAATGTCCCGCCCCTCCAGTAAAAAAAAAACTGCCTTCTTGGTTAAGATCTTACTGGTATATGGGTGTCACCCCGTTCAAGTAGATAGGAGCGTGGTTGGCGTGTCATCACCTAAATGATTGCTGAGCAGACAGACTTTACTACAAATGCAGTCTTTGCCAAAAGGGGTTTTCAGAACAGTAGGGTGTAGTGCAGTGATAAGCTGAGCTAATGCTTGCTAGTTCTGCATATACACTGCTAAGAAATTCAGAGGGACACACACATGACATCGGACTGGTTAAAAGAAATGCTGGGAGGAAATCCTGGTCACCAAGGAACAATGGACCCTATAATACTATATTAAGCCAAAATATGGTTTTAAAGAAATGTTGATCCAGGAACATCTCCTGCTAGGCTTGTCACCATGCCAATTCTGTGTAAGCAGCTAACATTTTAACAATCCTGGTTACACGTTAATGGGAAAAAAGAGGAACATGGCGTTCATCCCCCAAATACAGTTCAGTACATAGACTTGTAGAAACTTTCCCAGTGTGCAGTGAAACTGTTCTGGTGGCTTGTGGTGGCCCAACAACCCAGACACCCTTCTGTCAATAGACGCTATAGCAAACTAGGCCTTCACTACTAAAAAACAGAGATACCCCAGCTGGCTCCATCCATCCATCCATCCATCCATCCATCCGTGCATGCAACCAACCAGTCCAACCATCCAACTTGATCTCCATCTCCAGCAGTGTGGAGCGTGTCTGCACCTACTGGGTGGTAAGAGCAGTGACTTCCACCAAAACAAACATTCTTCTGGCTTCCTCTTGATCTGAAATGTAACCGGATGCAAAAGCAAGAGCAAACGCCCCACCACATGTCTACACAGACCGTCACTGCAGCACAGCTGAAGTTTTTGCTGTTGTGTTCAGGCAATAAAGATGATATGGAGCGTAGGAATCATGTGGCCTGGGAAGAACTGTGGGACTGGGTCGCTTCCGAGTCAACTTTGATTTGCGGAAACTTTCTCTTCTCCATTCCGTTGGCGTGAAACTGACAGATCTGAACATCTGGTAAAGATTGAACTGCAGACCTGCCAACCTTTATGCGTTTTACATAAGAGCTCCACATCAGAGTATACTAGTATCACTAAAAAAACACACACCAAAAGAGCAGTCTTCTTTCTCCCCCCAGTGAAAATGGCAGATGAACTGATCTACATATTAATCCCAAATGATTGACAACTGCGTAGGTGTTTTGAACAACAGAAACAGAAACATATTAGAACCAGGGCATTCAACACCTTCTGACCAATCAGAATCCAGAATTCAACAGTGTTGTGGTATAAATTAGTATAATACACTTTCCTCCTCTAAATTCTATCTGCTTAGAGAAAAATAAGACCCATTAATGGGGCCCACTTCAGAGGCTCAATATAGTTCACTTTAGTTTTTGTCCCATTGTTGTTACTCATGTTAAAGCTACTTCACTAATACTAATTTCTGCTAAAAATAATACCATGTATAATATAATATGTTGCTTTGCTTTATATAACTTTGCCTCAAAGGCAGGAGAAACGGTAATTGTTGTGTCAGATTCATCACTGCTCCGTTGTCAGTCTCCGTGGATCGATTTCATGGACAACATTTAGGTAACTGGAAAGATTACGACTTAAGATTTACATTTCTTCACTAAGTAAGACTTATTACCATTAACATTCGGTTCATAAGAGGTAAGTCCAGATTCCATTTCCCTTCAGCAGCTCTACAACACCTTACTCAACCACTGAAATATGCGTGAAACATGCGTATGTATTCCAAAGGCTGCTATATAACTCCACAGCTTTATTCATCATGGCCAATAACAACGACGAACGAGGAGCATCAACGTCTCTGGACCCTGACTACGACAGCAGCCTTGTGATTTAAAGCACATCCAAGGGGAGTGTCTGGGTGGAATTCAGAGAAAAGCAGCGAGGTGATAACTTTATGGTAATGAATATGTGAGCATGTACGATCAATCACAGCATTTGCTGTTGAAGGCGCTGCACTCAAGGGGGTCTGGGGGCGAAAGGTTGAGCTATGAGTTCCTCTATAGGGCCTGACAATGGGAAAGTGTGAAAAATAGGAACCAGCTTGCATATGAATACAGAAAGATCTAAAACGTGCACGAATAGCATTCGTGATTTGCTGAAACAATTCAAAGCTTCAGTCTGACTCTTTTTGGAGGTTGGAGTTAGCAGTGGATGGTTCCAACATGTTATTACAATGTACCTTCTTTCCTTCTCAGACACAAGCACATACCTGCCCGCTTAAACACCAAACACAGAATATAAATAGGTCCTGACATCTTTCTGTCACTCCAAAAAAATGATCTATATTCTTAATTTTCTTTTCCTGTGTTTCCAAGACAATAAGAAATCCTTAATCTTAAAGTGTTTATCATTCTCACACTTTCAGTAGGCACTTTATCCTGGTCGGGGTAGCGGAGGATTCAGTGCCTATTTACAGCTTTGAGCTACTGAGTAGACGTTTAAATCCAGTCACTACCAAGCTGTCGCTGTTGCCTCCTCGAGCAGGACTCCTAACCTTCAACTGCTCAGTTGTATTCTGTGTCAAAAAAACACCGGCCAAATGTAAATGTACTAAACTTTAATAGAATTGAACAGCCATAATTGGTCCACATGAGTGTACAAAGGCTTTTAATTACGAATGGCTTATAATACGAGTATATATGAATGTCATACGGATACGAATGCCCCACCCAGATAATAAGGCATTACATTAATACATGACATCCAGGGTGTGCTCCTTCCTCACAGCCAGTGTTCCCAGGATAGGCTACGGATCCAGCACCCTGACCAGGATAAAACACTTACTAAAGATAGCTAAATGAATGAACGATAAATTATACATTAGAGAGTTTCCTGTACAACACAATGTAAGGCCTGGAAATTTCATTGTGACTCTCTTTTCATTATGAGAACAACTATTATTCCTTGTGTGTAAGACTGTAAAACCGTAGACATGTTTGTGCCCTTGAGGTAATAATAAAGCAACAATGAGCACTATTTGTGGTTCAGACATTAAGCCTCCCCCTCTGCTGTCCTATTTACGACGTCGTGGATGAGTAAAAATAGTGCATTGTGGATACAAATCCTCCGCTTGGAGGCAGCGATATGTGAATGTGTTTGTGTAGCTCACACAAGTAAAAAAAACACTGACACGACCCCACTAAGAGCACTTAAACGTGCAGTCTGGTCGAATTTAACGACGGTTTTCCTTAAAGCTTTAATGAACGTCTCCATGTGGTAACATCCTCTCACTCTCTGAGTGTGCAGTAAAAAAAAAGGTGGCGGCTGTAAACAGCTCCCCGGGGATTAAACAGAGCTTTACCTCCCAACAAAAAAGGAAGGAATCAAATAAAAAATATAATAAAAACGGTGGGGTAGTTCTTAGAGGAAGTGAATGAGTAGGGCGGAGTCTTTCGTTCCTTAATCCTCGCTAAAAATCAAACTTATCCGAGCACAGATGTGTTAAATTCAGTATGTAGTATCATGTTATCATTTTAAAATATCGGTGTATATCCGGTGTACCTTTATTATTTTCAGACCTGTGGGAAAATTCAACACCTATAGTCCTTTCGTAAATGTTTTTGCAGGGGGAAAAAGCGGCCTCTTGTCTGTTATAGTTAAGATGTAGACACTCGAGAAGTTAGATATTATTTTAGATATTTACACATTTTATACACTATACACATTTTATTCTCTGTGTGTGTAATTTTTTCTCTCCTGATGCTTATTTTGTACATGTATTCTTTTCATCTCTAATTTTATCCTTATTAATTCTATCGCATTACTTTTTAATCATTTGATTTTACAGCACTTTGAGGTTTTTGATTTATTATTTCTCATGCAAAAATCAGCCCTTAAGATCAAACAGCGATCGTCGGAAATGTGTTAACAATTTTATATATATTGCTCTGTTGATGAACATCGATGAGTACTAACAATACACAATGTGAAGATATAGCGCGAATAACATTAAATGATAAACTGTCTGCTTTTTATCTCTCACTCTCTGTATTATGTTTGTTCATGAAGGGAGGTTCATGCATCCCTCCCGATCCCTCCGTCAGACCTCGTGCTTTGCACCACGTGTGTGAAAGTGTGTTTGTGGTAAAGCCTCACGCCCTGCAGAGACTGGGGTCGGATGTTACAGCTCGAGTTACAGGTTCACCATCATTAATCTCCCTTTACTACAAGGTCAGAGGTCAGGGCCGGTTGGCACGACCCCGGGGCAGGGTGCGGACTAGACTTCTAAAGCACGCCTGTCTTCACGTGTAGCTTTCACTTCTATTCTTCGGTCCTATCTGTCCGTCTCAGCCCCGAGCGTCCAATCAGCACCTCCAACAGCACGGCTGATGTATGACCTGTCTGGATCAGCTAGTTGTTTGGGGTCACACCATCAAAGCTTTTCAAGCAGAGGCTGCAGTCTTACACACACTAACAGCTTTGAAATGGAGCTTATAACACAACAAAATATCAGGCTCTAATATGTGAAGACGTTTCCACAATATATTATCACAGTTTAGTTTTACATGAAGTTGGATAAAGTCGGCTGAAGGGAAAATTTCAGCTCGGCTACCTGTTACTCTGCGTACCAGTGGAATCGTTTGGCGTTGGTACAGACAACACACCCAAAACTATTCGAAAAGTGTGACATTTCATCACGATAACATGACATCATATCTGGAAATCGCTCATCTCTAAAACACAAGACTATTTCATTGTTAATCCGTGCTGCGAATGATCTTCCTGTATCATAGAATTTGCAATTAAACTTGTGTAAAATTTTATTCAGTTTATATTATTTAAAAATGACATCCACTTTTATCTGTTATGAGCCGAAATATCCATAGGAAACAGAAATCAGTTGCTAGGCAACTGGGAAATATGCACACCAAGCCTACTCTGGCTAATGGCTAAGGTTAACAATTTTGCTAGCACATAGCCATTAAATTGTGAGTTGCAGGAAATATTTATGATATTCTTGATACATGATACATAACGTGATACTCTTGTCATTCATGTATGCGGTTGAAGTTGTCAGAACTGTTGCTAGGTAGCTGGGAAATATGAATAGCTACGTCTCCAACGGTGTGTTATGCACTATATAAAGAATAAAACACTTCAGGGAATGCTATTATAGGAAAATAGTCAACAGTGGTGTGGTGTGATGAAGTGGACTTACTTTTAACATCTCGAAGTTGATTATTTTGCTATAACAACACATCCCAAAGTATTTTATTCCTCTTATACCACAGCAATTTGCCAACGATTACAAGTTATTAATTTTTAAAGAACGACATCATAATTTTTATTTTATTTTTTTAGCAATTTATAGTTACACTTAATGTTGTGGAACGTCTGCAAAACAAGTTCTTGTTATGGAGACTCCTTCCATAAATGTTGAATAAACAGAAAATTTTGTCATATCTACAATTAGACACGTTTTTCTGTGTTAAATACCATTTAAAAAAAAAAAAAAAATCTGCTTATGTGAAGAGTCCATCATACAAGTCCTTGTGAATGAGCTGTTACTGTGGAAAAGATACTGTATTAGAGGAAGCACATTAATATATGAGCTGCGGTTATAGAATATTAATCAGCACCATCTGACCAATCAGAATCCACGCTTCAACACCATGTACTTGAGTGTGTAATAACTATTTTAAACACTATTGTTTTGCACTAAATGACACATCGAACTGGACAAGAACCATCATATTGCACAAACTCTAAGCTATTAACAAATTCCCAAAGTCCTGCGAGTGTTGTGTTCATGTGGAATGTGGAGTCTTGCATAAAAACAGCCCCTTTATGTTAGTGAAGGCTGCGAGAGTCTTGCTGGGAAAAAAAAAATCTGATTAGCCTTAATTGCATTAGTGTGTGATAAGTGATGAACAGTTTTTGGTAATGTAATGAGCCCTGAAATCCCAACATGCTTGGATTTCATTTGGCTTTTATTGTGTAACATGTAAACTCTAGAGGTTATTTCATCTTTGATTTCTGCAGTATATTTACTCCAAAAGCAATTAACATGTAAAATCCTCAACGAAGGAAAAACAGGACCAGGAGGTCGACGCTACGCACCGTGAAATAAAAACAAATTGCCAGCGTCGCACCATGTTGGTTCAGCGGTGGGCCACACGTGGCGAAACTCGCAACATGTTTCCAATTTCCACATGCCCAGTGGTTTAATAACACGATGCATTCCTACGTAGCCCTAAGCAAAAAACAAAAGGAAGGGTAAGACTTATGACACAGGCTCGGCGAGGCGGAGGACACCTTATCTGATGACTAACATGTGCGCCCACACCTTGCGTAACGCGGAACATACGATTCTGTTTAGAGCGGCAAGGTGTCCGAGAGAAGATCTATAAGCCAAGCTAATTTGGAGCGTATGTCTTTAATGCCATTTTACTGCTGAATACCGGCGAGAAGAGATAGGATCTAGTGTCTCTCTGGATGGCTTTGTAGAGACGGCTCATATGGTAGATATTAGAGCTCCTCGCTATCATTCCTCGCTACAGGCTGCCTAGAGTCCTGCCCTTCACGAGCACGTCCCAGTTCCGCGATTTACATCTGCAGGATTGCGCACGTATGCATGTCCATATGCTGAGTAGAAAAAAGAGCTGCTCCAGGTTTCAAGAGCAAAGTTCCTGAATTTTTACCATCTGAGCAACACGATTTCGTCAAGTTCGTAGAATCGAGATTCCTCGGAAACGATCTCAATGACTCAATGGTGCTGTAAAGCCATTTTTAGAACATGCAATATTAGGGATCTGAGTTGCTGTTGTGCAAGAGTGCGGTTACTGGAAACCATGAACAGCGTCAGCCTGAAGATGTCTGGGTTTTGGAAAAGTGAATGCAGAGTCAAATGTCACTTCAGGTGAGATCCTCATAGAGTGGCATGGGATAAAAATAGAAAGAGAAGCAAAGAGAGGAAAAGAAAAGTCGGAAGTGGGGAAAAATACCCAGTGAGCACCGATTGACTGGATGTCAAAAACTGCATTGACTTATATTGGCTTATAAAAGGGTTCTGGGACGATATTCACAAAAAGCCTCAAGGCTAAATGTAGCTCCCGACTGCTCAATTTAGGAGAAACTCTGTAAAAAATGTGCATGTGCGTCCTAATTCCCATTTTTTTTTGTCTAAACGTAATTCACAAAGCATTTTATAGACCTGTGAAAACTGAGCCTCGAGGAAAACTAAGCAAAACATTGTCCAGAGGAATCACGAACAATCCTAAATGGCTGCTAGCATTATTTAACAGCGTAACTGGGTTAAAAAAATTAAATGCTAAAAGTAGCTCCTGACTGGATGAATAAGGAGAAACACTACAAAAATTAGTCTGTCTTAATATTATGGCTGCAATTTTTGTAGTCTGAGTAATTCACAAAGCATTTCTAAACGCAGGTCCTACACCTGAGGACTCGTACGTCAATAAAATTAAATCACAAACAATTTAAATGGCTGCTACTATCATTTAACTGTGTAAACAGCTACATTTTACTGCTATACCATCAATGAGTAGTTCATAGTTATGATTTATAAAAGACAGTTCAAAGTGGTTATGTTTTGTTTCACGCCGGCGCTTCCCGTTGCCACTTCTGACTAGAGTCACGGACTCTGAACAGATGAGATACATCAATTTTGAATTCGACGTGGACAGAATAAACACATAGATCCTCTTAGCTTAGCAATTCCTTAGTAAAAATTTCCCCTCAGCGTTTTGCGAGCAGGTTTTAAGAAGAAACTCTTAGCTACGAATTTTTTTTGGAAGTACAGCACCTGGTCTATCACACACTGGTTCCTACATTCTCCCGAAGATGTAGGAAAGGTACAGGGTATAATTCTTTCTAGCATTTCCAGATATCAGATAAAGATACAGTATAAGGCAGTAGATCTCACTATGTTCATCTTTTCAATAGATTTTTACAGTAAGAGAGCGCCTCAGCTCCATCCCTTTTCCTAAAGTCAAGGCAGAAACTGTACAACTTTAGAAATGATATTAGGTGATGACTCGCAGTACATGTTTTGAATGTATACTGTATGTTTCAATTTATATGCTAATGCTGCAGGTTGTACAAAAATAAATCAATAAATAAGGATGATTCTTTAGAAGATTTTAGTGTCTCATTCCTCCTCATCATGACCGAATATGATAAAGAAATATGATATTATGATCTTATGGTGTCCTACAGCTTGACCTCCATGCATTTTGTCCATACTGTAGCTCTCTTTGCCACACCTGTGAGAAATCACTCTACAAGGCTGCGCACACTGAGACAGGACGAATTTCTGACATGTTTCTGTGCTATCCAGCAGCTCAACCGTGAAGGTAATTAATCTGCCAGTGGATTCAAATGCAACTCATGAGCTATTCGCTGCTTCGACGAAGGCATGAGGCTTGTAGGTGGTTTTGTTCCAGTGGATGCAAAGGAATACAAACTTTTTACTCTGCACAAAATCTCGGGATCCTATTGATTTCTGGCAAAGATTACGTTTTACGTCTTACTGCTCTTCATGCTCACTGGGTAGGGACAGAAACAAAAGAAAGTAAAGAATAAACGCAGTAAGGTGTTAAAAAGAGAGGAATTCCAGAAAGAGATGGAAAGACTGTGCAAGAGAGAGAGAGAGAGAGAGGTGAAAGTAGGGATAAAAGTGCCAGCTTATCGCAATAGCTCCCCATCCTCTCGCATGACGCTGCACAAATCCTGATAACACAGCAGCACTTTGATATGTGACATCACAGTGTGACCTCAGAAAACACGGAAATCATCAGCTGAAAGAATTAAAAGAAGTGACTGAAATCAGCTAGGTAATGCCTGCTAGTCATGCAAGGAATATTATAGGAAAATAATCAGCGACAGGGTGATTTGAAGAATCTGAGTTAAGACTGACACTGGAGACTCCTTCCATAAATGTTAAATAAACATCTTCATAGAAAACTTCACCATATAGTATAGTGGCATGAATAATGTTAACATTAGTAGGATATTAGCATAGTGCTGCATTTCTGCTAGCTTAGCTAATGTCGACTTTTATACTGTGTATTGCGATTGACTAATCAATTTTAACTTCAGCTCCATTCTCGTTGCCTCGAGAACACTTGTCTCTCGGCAAAGTCAGGCTGTGGCTCATTTAATGTAATGTAACCTAGCTGTAATGCACTGTGCATTGCTACACACATTATACACACACACACACACACACATATACACACCAACAATGGTGTAAAATTATGGTGTAAAAGTATGAGCGGAATGTCGAAAAAAAAAAAGGCTCTGTGTCCAGCAAAGCAAAACAACATGTAACACACTTCCACCGCTAACATCCCAGTCACATCTGCTTCTTCTTAAGCGTAGCATAGAGAGAGAGGAGACTCACAGAGGGAGTGCGTCTCTTCCCTTTCTCTTTTTCTCACTCTTTTTGTCTCTCTTTCTGACATGAGCTATAAAAGGGAAACAACCAAAGATCCTCCAGGAACAGTGAAATATAAAGTATTAAGCGGAACTTTGATTGGGTCAACTCCTAAATTTATTGTCAAGATGGAAGTTACTCATTGTCTGAATTTTTAAAACATGATAGTAAGGCTAGAATGGAAAACCACAACTGTCTCAAAGACATTAATCCATGTAGATTAATGTTACATTCATATGAGGTCATGTTTTTGGAACAATGGTGATCAGTGATTGGTCTGTTGAAACAATGATGACCGGTGATTGGTCATTTGTAACAATGGTGATCGGTGACTGGTCGTTGGGAACAATGGTGACCGGTGATTGGTCTGTTGAAACAATGATGACCGGTGATTGGTCATTTGTAACAATGGTGTTCAGTGATTGGTCGTTTAGAACAGTGGTGATCGGTGACTGGTCGTTGGGAACAATGGTGATCAACAATTGGTTTTTGGGAACTATGGCAAGCTGTGATTAGTCATTTGGAAACCAGGGTGATCAGTGATCTGGTTTTTGAAACAATAGTGATCAGTGATTGGTCATTTGAAACAATGGTGATCAGTGATTGGTGTTTCTGAAACAACAATGGTGATCAGTGATTGGTCGCTTGAAACAATGGTGATCAGTGATTGGTCATTTGAAACAATGGTGATCAGTGATTGGTGTTTCTGAAACAACAATGGTGATCAGTGATTGGTCGCTTGAAACAATGGTGATCAGTGATTGGTCATTGGGAACAATGGTGATTGAAGATTGGTTGTTGGGAACAATAGTGAGCTGTGATTAGTCATTTGGAAACCATGGTGATCAGTGATTGGTGTTTGCGAACATCACCTTGCCGTGAACCTGCTCTCTCAACTCGTATATACATCAGTTGTGATGTGAGCTTGAGAGCTGTATCGAGTGCAGAACTTTTTTTTTTAATAAGGTCACTAAAGGGGACAAGTCACAAATCTATGACAAAGCTGCTAAGAAGGCAACACTGGTTGTGGTGTCATTCTGGTCACAGAGAGTATTTTCTGAGCAATTTACAGACACATCTGAGGAAATGTTCATTTTTGAAGGCACAATAAGACTCTGCTAAGTTTGTAATGTTACAGGCTTTGGACACATTTCATCTTGTACATGCTTTATCAGTGACGCCATACACAAACTGTGACCAATGCAGACTCTCTGGAAGCTTCCTGTTGCACAAAGAAGTGCTTATGAGATGACACTGCCACTGTAAACACCACTCTGCATTTCCCTGAGATGAACTGCCGTCTTTCAGCGCAGACATTTCAGCGTCGTACTCTGCAAGGCATGAACTGGCGCCACTGTCGCCCATGTGGGATCAATCAGCCTCCGCTTGGCTAACTATGAAGGCACAGAGGCTTTCTTATCCACACGATAGCATGGAGAGGCATTTCTCCGCATGCTGACGTGTGTCACGCACAGGCTACGAGGCTCATCCATTACACTCAACAGAGATACCGGATGATAAACATTTTCAGATTGCTTCCTAACGAACAGTACAGTGATGAGCAGCGCTTCAGAGAGCTGAAGATACAAAACACATGATAGTTTTCCTCAGGCTACATTGTTGTTTGTCAGATGCAACTTGTGTAATGTCTTTGTGCTTTTTTTTTCTGTGATTTGGCTTGCCAAGAGAGCAAGGTTATTGTTTGTTTTCCTGTGGAAAACTAGTACGCAGGATCCCCATTAACCACCATGGAAGGACACTGGCACTGATACTCACCACTGGAATTTTAACTGCATAAGATTTAGTTCCCACAAAAGATATCAAGGTGACTTGGCATCTCATTTACATTTACATTACATTTACATAGCACAGTTACAATGGTGTTTTAATAGAAGAAAAAAAAAAAACAACAATCTCAAACATAAGGGATTACAGTTAGATTTTGCTGTTGCTCCTAAAGACAAAAAGAGCAAATGCTTATTTTCTCACTCATCATTTTCCAGGGATGACTCATCATCATATGAATGAGAAATCCAGAATAGAAGACGCAGTTGCGCTGAGTCATGGCAGAGACTCGACTTGGCTCGGCTACGAGATACAAGATGACAAGCGCGGTGGCGCTGATGGCGGTATTAGCCTGAAAGTTGAAGCTTTGGAAGCTGATCCGTTTGAGGAGAGTGTACAGATGAAGAGGGGACAGAGTTGGACAGACTAAAGGGCTAAAGCACCGCTGCATCACTCTCTTTAGGGAAGGATGTAGGAATGGATAAATCCCACTGCACTGCTTTGAGCAGGCAGTCGAATGGAATTATGGGAGTTAATCAAGATCATATAATAATTATAAAATGAATATGCATGTCATTCAGGGTGGAATTTAACCCACAGCACAGAAAGAGTATGAGACACACAGTTTCCTCCATGGATTTCAGAGTTAAATCCATCTACAGAACCCACAAAAATCACTCTCCTAAACTAACCATTATCTGAAGATTATAGGTTATTTAGCTTCAGTTACATCTAAAAGTAGCAAACTCAATGTGCAATAATGCCTTGAGCTAGATTGTTCTTGTAAGTGTGCTGTTTGTACAGTATGTGAATGTACTATGGACATCCAGTCTGTCTGGTGTGGGAACTCGAGTTCATGCCCATAGTTAAAATACCAAGATGGCAGGTGTCACCTTCAATGTCCTCCCCGGGTAAGTGATGGGAACGCTTGCTTTATAGTTTTCCATAAAAATATGAATAACGACGCAGACCATCTCGTTCAATACATCTGTCTCGACGAACAGGGTCATGGTAAAGTGTTCAGGAAATGACCCAGGGCTGACTGAGTAACACCGATCATGTGTTTCATATCTTATGCTTTTCAAACATCAGTGTTCAGCATTCTTGTGAATCACAGAGTCCGATCATTACTGGTTACATAATGCGCACCGTGGATTTTGGCTGCAACCTTCTACAGTTAAGATTTACATCGTGATTACTCATGGTTTCTAACTAATCTGATCAGAAGGGCAATGGAAAAAGGTATTCCAAAATCCAGCAGCACTGAGAACAGTCCATAAATGTTTAAAATAAAGGAAGATTTCAGTAAAACAATGTCTATGTCATGTTGATGTCAGGATTGGTGTCCAACTACACTTCCCAGAACTCAGCAAGGCCTACAAACATGGCCGCCTAGAACTACAACACCCAAACACGCACGTGTTCACGCTCACCTGATTACTAAACACACACACCTGAACTCAATCACAGTCACACCAACACTCACAGTATTTAAGAACTTTCAGTTCTCACACTCTTTGTGACTTATATGTACTGTGTCCTTTTGTGCTAGTTGTGTTAGCCCTTCTGGTCTCACCTAGTTTCTGTTATCCACCTATTGCTCTTGACTGCTCTAGTTAATGTTGTGTGCGCGTTGCCTGACCCTTGCCTGTTGTTTGACTATGTTTTGGATTACGTCTTTGCCTCATTTGCCATGATTAATAAAATCACTGAGTACGTGTACTTGCATCCTCTGCTGTTTGGTCGAACAGCCAAAGCATGTCTGGTGTCCAAAGTTTATGACTTTTCCTTTTGCACCAGTGCTACAACATTAATTGATAAATGCATATTATTATCCTTTGACAACTCTACATTCAAATGTCAAACTTTCCCTGAGCTCTATGGAGCAGGATGATACCAAACCACGCTAAGCAAAGACTGGACTTCTGATAACTGCTCCTGGCAGGTTCTCTCACAGCACCCCATTGCTGCACTCTCTGCCTTATTTCAGATTTAAAACGTTGATGCTCACATGCAACTGCAAAACTGATCAGCCCCTACCTATGCAAAGTCACTCAAGACACGACAGAGAACACAACACTCACACTTGGGTCTGAGTGAGGGACGTGGTCTCAGTCTGCTTCTAACTGAACTCTAATGAAAAAAATAATCGGACTCTGAATCGACTACTGGAAGTGACTCAAACATGCCATGTATTCTGCATTGTACACATTTTTTGTAGATGAGAACTGTTAAACTGAGCCACGAGACAGTCTGTGCCAAAGGACAGAGCTGTAGTGCTGGGGAAACTAGAAAATAAACTCTGGATGGGACACAAAAAATGTATTACACTAGTTATTTATGTAATTATTAAATCATTTACTGAGTGCTGGCTCTGTGTTCTCTGTGAAAAGGTGATTTTTGTGATTCTGTGCTTGTTTCTTTTTTACTTGCCATATTTCTGATGAGTAAATGAAAGAATTTAATGGTTTATGGTTTCTATCAGACAAGTTTTTTTTTGTCTTTTAGTTTATTTAATGATTTGCAGTGCGAATCCAAACATAACAGCAAACTAAAAGCATCAATTTCACACTGATTCAGACTCAACAAACGGACTAATGAGTGTGAACGCACCCCAAGGAACCCTGGAAACTCTCTCAGAGAGCAAAACACTTAGTTGATCCCAAGCCTTTCCTTTGAGTATCCGTATCTGTATGGTAACTTCATTATAAGCCTGACTGGAAGTTCCTCTCAGGAAGCGTTGCGTGAGGATACAGAAACCACTGGCCAATCTAAAAGTCTACTGTGTTGAGCTACCGTGCGCCACTGAGCTCTTCGCCATCCAAAATACACACATCCGTCTCAGCTCGACTCCACCGAGAGCCCGAAGAGCCAAAGCACACTTCAGGAGTGTGGAGCAAATGTGCTCAGCTGGAGATCTGATCTTCTATAAACGTCCCCTGAGCCGCAGCCACATCCATCATCCTTCGCACTCACCATTCTGAGAAATTAGCTTATAATTATCAAAGCATGTTCAATAATTAATTTTAGTGTCAGTAAACAATTTTAGGTTGATCTTAAAATCCTGACGTGTTGACGATGTTCCAAGGCTAACACACACCGTTTATGGAGCGCTGTCTGATTTATCACAGTCAGTTCTTGGGTTACAGAGGTGCAGAGTGCATGAGAATAAGAGCAGGATAATAGAGAGGAAACTCACTCTGGCAGCGCTCGCCGGATGATGGAGTGTTTCTGTCTGTACACATCCAGCTTGGACAAACAGCTGCATGAGGTGTGATTGGCGAAGCTGATGGTGACTGGCTTGGGCGGCTGCTTCACGGGGACTGTGATCTCAAACAGCTGCAGAAATGACAAAAGAAACAATAAAAAGACAGAAGATAAGTCCGGTTCCCGAATGCAACAACATTAGCTCTTGGCAAAGTACAGTCAGAAGTATGTAAATCATCAGCGCACAACAATAAAAGACGATTGAGGAATGCGCAAGCAGCATAAATAGAGTGCGATCGAGTTATAGAGAGAACATTAAGTAAGGAATAATAGTAAAAAAAAATAAAATAATCAGAAGTTACTGTTATTACTCCAAAGTAGATTATTTTACAATAACAGCACATCCCGCAGTTCCTGTTATCACTTACGTTATGGCAGGTATAAACAGTCGTTCCCTCTACCAACCTCTGTTTTCTCTCTGTTGATGTTAATAAGACAAAAAAAAAGACAGCACAGCTTGCTTTTTTTTTTCCTTGAACACTATTTCAAATTATACTGTATTGTATTTATAGTCAATGACATGTCTTAGTCCCTTAAAGAACCTTTTTTAAGAGTGGACCAGGTACTGAGTACAGTGTGTCTAAATCTTAAACCCCTCATTGATTCATAGGTATTAAGAAGAAATAATAACTAATAGAGATTGTATGACACACGATCAGTCCTGGACTACTGTTCCACTCAAAAGAACTCCGTTAAAGAACTTAATCTATTTCATTCCTCGATAGCGAGTAATTATTGGTGAAGAAAAGCCAGATGTGCAGTGTGCTGGAGGTGACAACGCACAGAACCCCCAGCTCTGTATAATCCCATGGTGCGGATAAGCGACTAGCCTGACAGAATGGCTACAACAGTTAGCTTTTAACGCTTAAACATGAATGATTCGTTTGTGGCTATAAATACAACCTGTCATTTTGTAAATGCTGATGTTTTGCTTTGCTCTGGTGTGTCATGTTACCACTTATGACTCCGTATAGCTGAGATGTGTGACGGTGAATAAACACTTCTGTGTCCTATCTTTTTCAGTGTCCAATCAACCATGTCAAAACTTCACTAATCACAGCAGAGAGGGTAAATGAAATACAAAAAAAAAAAAAAAAATGTATGCGCATCTGTATAAACTGTCTGTTTCCTCAATGAACTGCCTTCAGCTGAATAACTGACATAGATGCAGATGATTTGGATAAGTCCCGTCAGAGGATCTGCTGCAGAAGCAGCTCTGGTTCATGTTTAGAAAACTGGAGTCACCAAACAATGGGCGGTTTTCCCACACGTTTATTGGTTCTTGGTACAGTATTTTTTGAGGGCTTGGTTTAATCTGCTGAAAGCTACTTTGCTGGGTCTGCATCCGGACTGCCTTCCACCAGTTAATTATGTATCATCTAGAAAGTAATCTCGAGGCAGGAAATGAGTATCGGCACATCTCGGACACATCCCTGTCAGAGATTCACGTCCGGTTTCTACGGCTCGCGTGTATCCTGGTTTGTTTTTGTATTTCTGTGCGGTGATGAGGACTTGCCGAGGCTTCAGACACCCAGCGCCTCTCGATGCGTTTGGCAGCACAACAGACACTCCAAGCGCACTAATAAAAAGTCTACAATCCCCCAAACCCCTATTTCAGTTCTTGGAAAAGTCGCCTCCTATTGGTTTTCCATGCCTCCACTACAGGGGGTCGTTTCATTACCAAGGTTCTTTAGTGCTTCTCACAAAAATGGACGTAGCTAAGCAGAGAGTTGGACTCTCTGACATAAAGAGGCTAGAGAGAAAAAGAAGCAGAAGCAGAAGAAAAAGAAGGGCGCTCTGAAGGCCCATTAGCTCCTACTGTTATTCACGAGCAAGGCAAATGGATGAGGTAGTGATCTGAGGTAGGATTGTATTGCTGGAAAGCACTTAAACACACATTTTCATACGTTTACTAGACTATATTCCCTTGTAATAGCTTTTACCAAGTGGTTCCTGGACCGCTCTCCAAGATAAAAGCACTTTAGTGGGATATTTACGGTTGGCTGAGCCTGTGTATCGTCTGAAGCAGGTGACACGAGGGTCAGACGAAACTGGAGATCCATTTAAAGCGGCCTTGGAGAAGCAGCACAGTGAAGGGGTTAAGCTGACACAGGTGTCTGGCGAGTGTCGAGAAGAAGAATAAAATGAAATCACAATCGTCTGTTACATGACCTGCTGACACAAAGCAGGCTGGGTTTATAGAGGAAGGAAATAAAAAGGGAGGTTTATATGCAGACAGGAGATTAATTTATATAAACGATTCGGAGCCAAACGAAAAGAAACATCTTCAAAACACGCCCAAGGTTTTGACATTAATCTTAGAGCGATTAAAACAAGGTTTTTGGCCAAAAGGAGATCTGACAGGAACTCACGGGCCTAGCTCATCATAATGACTATGAATACGTTTATTCGTAAATCCTTTACAGGAGCATTTAGACAAGACATGAGGCATTCGTGACAATCCAGCTAGTTTGTATCCTATAAGAGGATTTACATAAAAGGAGACTCGACTGATTTATTTAAAGCATATAATGTACCGAGATTTTATACACAGATTACGCTGTCATGTTTAAATTACGCACTAAAGACTAGCCATTCAGTTAGGATAAAAGTAATGGCACCCTAGGTACGGACACAGAGTACGTGTCCTGCGTATAAGGGATTCATCCACGAGCAAGAATCAGCCTGTTCTCCCAAAGTTAACCTCTTCTTAAGTCACGGCAATGTTTTTATTTATCTGCTGGGCGTGGACACGTAGAGACGTGTGTGAAAATTAGTCGTGATAAAGCGTGTAATGTGTGAGCAGTGAGTATTGAGCGAGATGACGTGTGCAGCCGTGACACTTTCGCCTCATTTAGTCATTGTCCGTTTAGTAATTGAGGATTTAATATTCACTACTGAGTATGTTTAGGAAGATTGGACGTTCGAGTCATTTTAAAATCCATTCATGGCATTCTCACGTTGTTTCTCCTCTTTTTTGTTCTGTAGACTTGCCCAGTTTTAGGTGCGTGTGAGGTCGTGTGGAACAACGTCTATGCATTGAACATACTGGTCACATTGAATAAAGAATGCTCTGTTTTATGAGATGCTCGAGAATTGATGCTGTTGTTGTACCGAACTGCATTAAGAAATGAATCAAGATCAGATTTTTAATACAATTTCCTTTTGTTCAGCACTAAGTTTAGTGTTCTAAAAGTGCTGATGACGTCTGCAATACTCTCAGAAAAGCATACTGTGAAATATCGTCCATAAGTCCATAAGTGGACTCAAAACTGATTTGTAATTTTACAATTCAAAAATATAGCATGCCAGCTGTTCGTACTAAAATTGTGCTTGGTATTTGTAACCCTGAATTCCAGCTCGTATCTGTATTATGAGAATTGTACAATACGTTACTGTGAGAAAACCTGGGTTTCTGTCAGGGTTGTAGATTTACAGCTGTACATCTGATATGTGGTTCATAAGAAATGAAAATATCACTTACTCATCTCTAATCTCTAAAGGACAAATCTCTACGACAGAAGCGTGAATAGGAAAACAAAAGACTGAGTGGCAGAGAGCGGTCTGGTTCTCCCCCAGTGGGACGCCGTCTTTCTTTAAATGACAGGAGGGAACCTACGCTGCCCCGTGGGGTCAGCCCACCCAAACCAGTCAGCAATTAAGGGAGGCCTAGCTACTAATAACTCAGAGCCATGACCCCCCTAAATCAACCCTCACTAATCCAGGACCCTCTACATCTACGTCACAGTTTAAGACGATGTCAAACTCGTCTATGACACAGAAATCCATCAGCTGTCCTGCGGTTTGTTCTGAACTCTGAAGATGTACACACACACACACACACACACACAAACTCTTCGGAAACAAGCAAGATGCTCGCAAAGCAGGAGAGGAATATAATCTGATGTCTGATTCCAAATCTGTTACACACACACACACACACACACACACACACACACACACACACACACACACACACACTCCATTAAATTACACAGATCTCCCATTGACATGTGTGCTGCCAAAAACAGCTTTTCCATACACGTAACACTAACCTCAACACTAACCTTTAAACAAAAGTAAATCTAGCTTGTTTTATTTCTCAAATCAAAATTATTTTGCGTAATTCCTAAAGTAAGCTAAACTAAATCAGCAAGTTAAATATTCGCCAAACTAAAACAGTGTCAAAACAGAGAAAACTCTAAAACAAACAGAATACACAGACCTCTCGAATTCCTTTAAAAGCCGCACTCTAATTTTAGCTCCTTCGACAATTTAGGCCCTGATTCGCTAAATAAAAAAAATGTACAAGATGATTTACTAAAAGGGTCTACAGAGGATTTGGGTTTAAAAATAACATGTAAAATAAGATCCTTGCAGTGTTTGTCTTAAAGAATATGCAATTTACGGCATTACCTAAAGGTGCTAATAGATTAATTCTGCACTGAAGCTAAACCTGAAGCTAAAGCTAGCCTTTTCAGGAACAGCGATTTGTGTGTGCAATTTAATACGACCAGAGGGCATGTATTAAATTTGCAGGAGCATGTTGCCTTTTTTAACATAATCAGAACATTTCTCAAAACTTATAATTACTGCAGTAAAGCTGGTTTCATATTAGATATTCACCACTTTTTTTTTTTATGCAAATCCATTTCTAGTGTCATTTAACCTGAGGTTTTCAGTGATATTTACCTTATTAATTTAATGCACGCTCACCTCTCCACTAGTATTTATTTATTTATTTTAGTTAGTATTTTTTTAAAAAACAGTTTCCAACTCATCTCTCTGCCTTTCGTTGGCAGGACGCTTGAGTTTCAGTTTCATTTTTACTCATCTTTGAGATCCAAACTCGCCGTGCCCATTAGCCCAAGCAAAAAAAATAGATTTTTTTTTAACAGTCCCACTAACTGTGCACAATTTATCCCATTGCCTTAGTGTCTGCAATCTTACTGTGCCACAGATAAACATCCGAATTAACTACGTTGCAAGATTTGTCTGTATGAAATGTACAATATATGGTTTTATACCACAGTGCCGTTGAAAGCTTTGATTCCACAACATTGAACGTAGATAGAAATCGCAAAAAATGTATGACGAAAAATGTATGTTTATCCTAAATAAAAAATCATAATAGTTGGCAGGTTACTGAGGTATAATGGGAATAAAACGGGCTGTTACTGGAAAATAATCGACTTCAATGTGGTTACAGTAACTCCGCTTCATCCCACCACCACGCCGTTGATTATTTTCCTAAAACAGCACTATTTTCATAGTGTTTCATTCCTTACCTATGAAATAAACTACAGAGTTTGAACATCTTGTAGCCAGCAAAGAAAAACAAGGAGGCAAAAAAAGTTATTTATTTTTTTGATGCAGAAAATATGCGTTTTTTTTTTTTAAGTCTTATGTTCGGTGATTAAAAGTGGAAAAGAAGTAGAACATGAGAGCATAAACAGTCGCTTGTGGATGTTCTCCCTTTTAAATTTTGTCAATATTATGAATATTTGAATAGCGTTAGATTTGTTCTGGCAGACCTAAAGCAAACACACACACACACACACACACACACACACACATCATGCTGAGACTCACCGTTTTGCTGATGAAGGAGGTGCTGATGTTCATGCACTGGAGCTCCTCGCTGTTGCAGCAGCCTCCACATCTGTAGACAGACACGCACGGGGGTTTAAAGAAGGTGTTTGTCGCCGCCCCAAACTCTTTCCCCACATCTAAACACACCTCGCGTGGCATGCACAGGGTCTTTCTCCATTCCGCCTCAATACCTGTTGCACGAGGAGACAGCCAGACAGGAAGACGAAGAGTTAGATTTTTTTTTTTTAAAAAAAAAGGAGGAAAAACATTGGCATGATCAGTCAATCTGCATTACTGATTTGTGATGACGCTACAGAAATGTTCAAAAGACACTATAATTTGTTATTCTCAATACTGAAATCATGAATGTATATACTTTTATAATTTCTGAGTCAATTTGGAAATCACATTTTATAGCACTTTGTCATTTTTAGCATTTTTATATTGTCCCATTGCACAGCACACTATTAAAGCACCAGTATATAAGATAGAATATGTATATGTATAATCATTGATCATTTATGGAAGGAGTCTCCAGTGTCAGAGGTAAATCTGTAAGTTTTGTGACATCTTCAGGACAAGCTGTGTTTTTTTTTTTTTTTTTTTTTTTTTTTTTTTTTTTTTTTTTTTTTTTTTTTTTTTTTTTTTTTTTTTTTTTTTTTTTTTTTTTTTTTTTTTTTTTTTTTTTTTTTTTTTTTTTTTTTTTTGGTCTTATTAACTTGAAGCGAGAGAACGAATAGAGGCTGGTGAGGGAACGACTGTTTACAGCTGCTATAACGTAAGTGAGAACAGGAACTAACGCTTCACAGATAAAAGGTGTGTCATTCTTTTGATTAAAAAAACGAATAAAACTGTAATCCTTGGCAACCCCGGTGTAGTACAACAGGGATGAAAGACTGCAGGACTTCACTCGAACCACCTTATAATGCTAACATTGCAGAACTCACTTAGCGTCCAAAGAGTCAGAAAAAGCAATTATGTAAACAGATGCTTACTTTTAAATATATCGAGGTTGAAGTAGGCGGCGGCGAAGGAGAGCTCCTCTGAGCGCGTGTCTGGGTCTCTGTGAGAGAAGCGAGGATTGATGGCACGTTTCGAGTGGCACTTTAACATGTTCCAGTAACTGGGGTAGAGTAGCCGCATCAGCTCGTCCACGCTGCCCGCAGAACGCAACTGTTCCTCCAGATCCGGCTCTGACGGCTCCTAACACACACACACACACACAGGTGAAAACAGACAGACGTACAAAGTGCTTTTAACATCTGAACTCATATTCCCAGGTTTAAATGGTTCAAATTTGAGCCAAGCTTACTCTGAAGCCATAAAAATGAGTTCTTCTACTGAGCGAGCAGTCAGGAAACAACAGCCAAAGCAACAGACTGAGCACTCCTCTGGAGGCGTGGACGTCCTCCTTCTCGACGTAAAGGCTCTAGTTTATAAGATCCACTTGTTTTAGACGGGTTTGTTAATGAACAGTGTCCGTGTCATACTGCTTACAGAGAGCGAAAACCATCACAGCACTGAACTGTCTTTTCTGATTTAGGAACTTTCATAATGATGATAGGTCAGTGTGTAGGAATAAGCCAATAATCACTTTACACACACACACACACACACACACACACACACGCACACACGCACACACGCACACAACCCAGGCTGAAATAAAATCTCCCCTATATCAGCGCACAGCTAAGAGGCAATTCAGGACAAACCGGTTCGAAAATAAAGGCTTCAAAATGGTACCATGAACATAATTAGCACCTCAACAGACATGGAGCTTAGAAATACTTTAAGTGTGGTGTTGAATTAGTCTTAGAATTTTGCTGTTGTTGAAAATAAATCAACACCTTCAGACCAATCCAGAAGTCAACAGCACCGCGGTAACGGTGCAAGTGTAACAGACATGCACTATAAAGATAGCGATGCTTTGTATCATCATTCCAATATGCTGTTGATCTGATGTGCTAAAATTCTGGCCTGTGATAACAGCAAATAAGAGTGATTTGTGTTGGCTGGATCATGAAAGCTATGATTCATCCAAACACACACACACACACACACACACACTCTGGAGCATCATCTGGAGCATCCGAGCTCAGTCAGGATCACATCAACGAATATTCCAGATGTATATGTGTTAATTTTTGCACTGGACTACTTAGATTATAGCTGTTTGTGTTGTTTTTTTTTTTTTTTTGTAAAAGTTCTATCAGATGTGTTACAGAAACATTATGGGAAGGAAAAGACCGTTAGCTTGGCGCTACCGTAACAGTGAATATCTCGTAGCAACATCAGCGTGCAGCTAGTGAACCTTTTAAACACCACCACAAATACACATCTGAATATTAGTTGCTCCAGTGTCTTTGCACATGACAGCGAATACTTTTTCTAACTACATGCACATGCAAAGTCTGGAGTAATTCAGGGCCTTAGTGTACAATGGCTTCTTTGTGAAAATATCTGTACACATACAGTAGATATTGTCCAGACCTGACAGAGGGATTAAGATCAAGACTGTAGCTGAACTACGGCAACACCAACAGGACATTCAACTAGGATTGTGTGATATTGATTTTTTCATTATAATTAGGGATGGCATCTCAGGTGGATCTGATAGCCAGGACGATTATCCTTCCGACACTGGTAAAAAAAAATAATAATAATAATCGTGGATCAGATATGGGAGAAAGAAAATATCTGATCCTGTAACAACTGGTAAAGATTGATATTGGATTTGGACATTTTTTTTTTTTTTTTTTTTTTTTTTTGAGCTGGAAATGTTTACATATAAAGAGACTTGATTGTCTTTTTTTTAAATTAGGATTGCACTTTTATTATCTTACACTTTATTATATTTATTACATTTTGTGTGAAAGTTGTGAAAGTCATCTTTTTTTTTTTGTATGTTTTTTTAAGTGCTTCTGTTAAAAGAAATTAAAGCTTAGTCATTTTTTAAAGAAAAATAAGAGATGGATATCAATATTGGCTGAAAAGAAAAAGTGGTGTCATGTATCACGCCATCTTTTCACTGCTGACCTGCTGCTCAAAGTGTTTGAATGCAGGAAAGAAAAAATAAATAAATAAATAAATAAAACAGCATATTTAATCACTTTCTAAGTATCATCACCCTAAATATTATTTATTATTTATTAGGTGAAAGTTTCTGTCCTTTTTTTCTCTTTCTGATGAAAACCAAAAGTGCCGCTTTTGACCATTTTCGGTAACAAATGTATTTAACTGGTGTTAACTATACACATGCTTCATGATAGCTAAGCTGGACATACAATGATAGATTTACTTTCACATTAATGAACTCAAAACGGTCTCCATTTACCGAGACAGAAAGCGAGAGCAAGATGGGAGGAGGGGGCGGAGCTTCTAGGAAGTGATTGATATTGGAGAGTTCAAAACAAAGGCGCAAATCATTCGAGATTCATACGTCTATTAGCTCATTTCCCAATTTGTAATAGTGAGAAAACCTGCTCTTTTTGTGTATGCTTGAGCTCTTAACATACTCTAATGTAAAACTGTGGAACTTCATCACAAAATGCGTAAAGGTTGGCAGGTCTGGTCATATAATATAGTCAGAGTAAATGTCACTAGACATTGTGGCAATGTAGTATCATGTATAGATGATTCAGTCGTTATATCACACAAGCCTAGAAAATAAAAATTGTCCAGATAATAAAATAAGCACCTAGAACTCTCTTTCAAACAAACAACCAAAGACAAACTTGGTCCATATTGCAATCTGCCGGTCGTCCAACTCGATCTCTATACGTTACACATGTGTACAAATAAGAACCGTATGATGTGGAAAAGGGTCTCCACTCCTCCATAAAACCTCACGGTGTAAATCACTTGGTAATAGACTGAAGTGTCATCACTCGGCTGCTGCTGGGCCTCAGCGTGAACTGAGAGTGCAGGTCCGTGTACGGAGATAAAAACAAGCATCTCTGTGTTGAAATGCCCAGAGTCTCAGGGGGGACAGGATTTTGGCAGGGTGTGAAAACATACGCAGGCGGCATGCAGTGTGCAGCTCATAATGGAAAAACGATACGGTTGTCTGGAAGACTCCAGGACGTGCACCATGACAGATCAACACCAGCGATAAAGAAACAAATTCCTACTATGTACGGGAAAGAGAGAGAGAAGTACAATTATATAACATGCAGTGTGTACAGGAATCTGAGCGAAAGTATATCTGTTGTCCTCGAAAACCAACCCAAAGTGTCAGAACTGCTACAGTTACATGACCCTGAATTACAGCACAAGATTATTATGCAAACTAAATTCTCTACATTCTTCGGATGAGGTCAGGGGATTACAGCATTACATCAGTCTGGTTTTCCACATAAGCACAAATTTCCGAATTTGCAGCAAAATCCCAGAAAAAAAAAAACTAGAAATGATGAATAGTGCTTTGGTTTGGGTTTATTAAGTGATAAAAGCGTTTTCCAGGAAGACTATGTTAACTACCTTCTACACAAGGTCACATTTTTCCTTGAGTCTGATCTCATCCACTGAAGCACGTGTTCAGATGTCGCTCTGGTGACTTTGATCTAACAGACGTGTGGAGTTCATGCCCAGCTCGACCGCATGCTCTCAGTGATGCAGAAGGGGGATGTACCAAATACTAAGAAATTATGAAATTCATGTAAATATTTCTAATATTCTATAGTTCACTCACGTTGTTAAGTTGATTTTGTATAAAATTAAGTAAAAATGCTAAACATTTTCACTATCTTTACTAAAGGGTGCCAATACTTCAGGAGGTGACAATCTATAAAAACTATAAAAACGCACCGTAAAAACTAGATCATCTCATTATTAGCAGCCACAGAAACCACCACTCCTGCGGTGTAGATGGTTCTGTCTCGCATGTAAGTCTCGCATGTAAGTCTCTGTGGAACCCCAGAATCACCGACTCGTTTCATCGCTCTCTAAAGAGCGATGTCAGAAGGAAGAAACCAGTCTTGTAGGAAGCGGTCCCACGTTAAGCTCGCTCGTCTGTGTTCAGGGAACTCAAATCCCACTGAACGGTCAGAACAAGCCCATTGTACTCGGCCTCTTCCATGCCTTTTGTTTGCACTGATCGTGGAGATAACGTGCCAGTCCATTTCCTATGCTAAACAATAGGGACCGTGTGAAATGGTGGTGTGTGTGTGTGCCAGCTACAAGAACACCTTCACGCGTCACCGCGTCTCCAAACTCGGAGGTCGTGTAACACCACAAATGTCTCAGTACAATGCACTATTTTTACTCATCTATTATGTCATAAATAGAGCAGGAATGGGACGACAGGATCGGAGGCATCGAGTCTGAACCATAAACGGCTCTCATTGTTGCTTTATTAGCACCAAGAGGACAAAAATATTTCCTAGAGACAAGAATAAGAAAGCTCCGGTTCGGTTTAGTCACACAGCGATGAAACGAATCCTTTCCATTCCAGTCGGAGGACAGTTTGCCTTGAAATCATATTAAACACTCATTATTGTTTTTTTTAATAAGTTCAGCTTGCACAACACTCAGCTTTCTAATTAGTGTTTTCACTTTCTTTGTGATTACACATTAGCCGGGTTTAATCCGGGAAAGCGATCCTCGATGGCTCAGTGCGTTGGGTTTAATGAATGTTTAAGAGATGAGGAAGCAGAAAGCATCACAAATACACGCAGAGCTCCGGCATCAGCCACCCACCTCACTCTCCACACACCGACTCTCCACATCTCCACGTTACACGCTTCACTTCAGTTATCAAGGACACATTTGGTCTTAAGCAACGTAATTACGTTATGAACAAAGGAGAGTCATTAAGCACTTAGCATGCACTCTTAGTCAGTCACAAGATAAACCACGACACTCGGCACACAATAAAATACAACCATGTAAACAGTCTATTCTGTCCTATTCTGAGTGTTTTCAGAAAATCTTTCTTCTTCATCTAACATGTTTTGATATGCAAACGATTACAACGATGCGCTGAATATGCAAATTAGTCTATGATGCCATCATCTGGCGACTTCTAGCGTCTTCTTGGGCATGCATTAGCTACTGAAAAGAGCCGAAAAAGGATTATTCCTGAACTTTCGTTAGATCTGAGTTGACTCGAATAGTTTTTGAATTATTTAGGTTGGGATTGAAGCCATTCATTTCAAGTGACCAGTCAAACACCTATAAGAACTCAATGATAAATATTATAACTTTTATTATTCATAATAGTGTGTTGTGACTTCAGCACTGACCCTGTGGTTACATGTCATGGGCATCACATTGAAAACCACTGCTCTATCTGTATCTGTTATGCTGGATGTCTACTGTATGATTAACCATATTTGGTATATAACCATACTGATGACCATATCTGGCTCTGGAATTGGTTCAGTTCTCAGAATTGCTCATTATTTGAACATAGTAGAGTGCAGGCAGTAACAACGGATTAATTCCCCAGTTGATCCCTAACCGAACTGTCAGATAACTGAATGAATTTCTGACATTTTAGGAAGTTTTGGTCAGTCGTCTTGCAGTGTGAGGATGTCACATGTCACAAACCGATTTCTCACTGTCACGTGTCGTAAGCGGAGCCGTAAGCACAGTCAACATTTTAATAAAGTCCACACTTCATGGTTAACATAGCACAATGCCAGATGTGCACTACACCTCATTTCTAATTTCTAATCTCCACTATTTTACTTCTATTCTTCCACAAAGTGCTATGACTCCAGGTAGACTGTTTAAGTTTACTGAGGTACATTTTTTGGTTTATGGTCATCTCTGTCTTTCCTGTCTTGCTTCTCTTCACTGATTACTGAAAAAGTATACATTAAAAATGGCAGATACGGTTACCGCATCTAGCAAGTTGAGTAGACTAACAGTGTTACACGTAGCATTTTACAAAACGCCAAGTTCCTGCATAAACACTCACATTTATATATTAAAACATTCATATCATAGCTGTATCAGATGTGTGTTGCATATCTCTCAGTCAGACGCAAAAGGTAAAAACGTAATGGGTGGTTAAGTCTGTGGACAAACCTAAAGCATCCTCCTCAGCTGTTCTGAGGTCAGTTGAGAAACAATCGTCACTGTAATCGTCACCGCGTCCTGCGATCACATTATCAGAACGGTGCTATTTTTTCACACTGACTTTGACAACTGGAGCTGATACATTCGAGCATCTTACGAGACCTTCTGAAACTACCGAAGACCTCGGTGTCCTCATAGCTAGGTACGGCCATGTGTGTCGGCGTGCAGCGATAATAAATCGGAAATCATAAAGAGCTAAATGCAGCTAAATGGACAAATCACATGGAGGTCAATTTTCTCAACAGTTGATGTGATTTATATCATATCATATCTTCATCATAATCACGTGACCAGTATGGGAATGAGAATGGGAAATTCGCTGGTCTAACCAAGGCTTGGAGAAAAAGATCTACTTTTCAAACCTGTAGCTTTTGGGATTTTCTGTCCGTAGAGGTTGCGTTTCGTCTACAGTGAGAATTCCCGCATTGTGGAATGCTGTTAGACTTTGGCCAAACACCACAGGTGATTCAAACACGCAATGCACAGTAGTATGCCAACAAATAACAAAATCCTGCACTGTTGCCTGGCTTTATTTTTTTTAAAACGGCATGCCATAGCCTTTATGCTTTCTAGCTGAGGATTATGTTTCCAAATCTGTATTCAAGGTGATTCAAACTGAATGAAAAAAGTTAGATATATTTCCAAAGATGACACTTCAGCCGTTTTAATGTTGGAAATTTCGGAATCAGTGCTGGAATTGTGCAAAAAAATAAATAATAATAATAATTAGTGCAGCCAAAAAAGCATGAACATAGCATCAGAATGACAGTTTTCGGATCTTCTGTGTCAGTTCTTATAGAGTAGATCTTTTTTTTTTTTTATCATTTCCTCCAGTTTCCCCTCCATCTTGCGCTATATCAATGTGAATCACTGAAAGCCCGCCTCAGAATGCTTCCTATTGGCTGTCATATGGTTCTATCTGTCAGAGTATGTTTTTCAAAATCTTCCTGCTTTAATTTTTTCACTCTTCGCTGTATTTTGGCGTCTGTTGTGCGGTTTTTTAATTAAAATCAATCCCAGGTGGTGGTCTTTTTTTTTTTTATAATTTTTTTTTTACACAATTTTCCTTACACAGCTGTCGAATTCTGGATTCTGATTGTTCAGAACGTGTTGATTAATTTTCTATAAACAGCAGTTCTAACAGTAGTTCAGCTGCAAATCACATGTTTATATTAATGCCCTCATACTAATATATTATCGTTTCTATAGTAACAGCTCATGCACACAGCCTAATACAAATAATCAACAGCTTTTTAAAAGGTGTTATTCAACCAAGAACTTGTGTAATTATCGATACGGCGAAGTTTCTCTGAGGAGATTTTTATTTAACAATTTTTGGAAGGAGTCTCCAGTGTCAGCATTTTGTAACATTCAGTAAATCTACAGAACAGCTGTTTACACTTTGTGGTTTCTTGGTAACATGACGAGCTGTGTATTTTTTTTCTTATCATGACGTTCAACATAGACAAAAAATGTTCACTGCTGCTCTAACGTAAGTGCTAACAGGAACTAACGTGTTTTGTGGATGTTCCACGATATTAAACGTACCGCTAAATGAGTAAAAAGTACCATGCGTTGCTCTTTCATTTATGAAATATTGTAATCATTGGATGATTGCTGTGTTATAAGAGGAATAATACAATTCAGAACATGCTGTTATTGGAAAATAATGAACGTCAGGGTGCTAGTAGTAACTGCGCCTCATCACACCGCCCCAATACGGTGTTTTATTCATTACCTAACAGCAAATGTTAGATTACACAGTTACAGGATATATAGGGATAAGGAAAGGAAGCCTGACATGCTGTGATAAAAAAAAAATTCCACTAGATAGTTAGGGAAATGACTGGTCTGTATGCTTAATGTAGGTGATGTGAATGATCATACACAGGAACAGCATCAGTTGTGATTACACATGAACCACAGTATCCGGCTGATGAACTGCACAATACGATCTAATCTAATCAGGTGAGTCACAACGGGGAAGAAAGTCAAGACACCAATAAAAGCAACACCATAATAAGACAAGTCAGTTTACCCGACGGTCACGATAATTGTGAGTCACGTGTGAGGAGGTTTTTCAAGAATACAGAGGGGATGTTTCGGATTTCCTGATATGAAGAAGGAAAAAAAACACACATTCCTGTTTCATGGCTCAAAGTCTTTTCTCTGGCTGAGATTCAGCGACACACAGGCCAAATAGGGAAGTAAAGCCAAGATTCTGGAGTGGGTTTGCGAATATCCACAAGTTCATAAGCCTACGCAGGAACGCGCAGTTCAGCGAGGGAATTCCTTATGACCTCCATCTGCGAAAAAAACCCTGCGCCAGTTCCACCATCTGACTCCTCATTAAATTACTCAATCTGAATCTTAAACCTTAAACACACTGTTTACTGCAATGATTTGCGAAGCTCTAAACTTTTCCATTGCTAAAATCATCATTGAAACTATCACGAGGCCGAATGTATGACTCATGATGTCAACCAAAATATTTGAAAAACAATGTCATAACAGACATGCTTTAACCATAAATCCTGCGGTGACATCACAGGGACGCATCGCCAAACAACCCAGGGGATGAAGGAGTGTGAAATTCGTTCCCATTCGAAATTTACTTGAGCGTGCAAATGAAGGAAATAGTGCAGCTGGAAGTCCGAAGAGCAGCGCAAATAAAAGGAAACGGGCTGAGACTGAAAAGCAAACAAGGAGAAAACAAGGTCACCTTATTACTTCCTTTCTCGTTGTGACTGCGACTGTGACTGCGTTTTCCATCTGCGCTATAAAATGCAAACTCGTTTAGCAGATATTCTTCTGTCCAGGTCGACAGGACGACAGGACAAAAATCTCTCCAGACCAAGACCCACTTTATAAACACACTTTATATTATACCCTAATAATAATAATAATAATAATAATAATAATAATAACAACAGCACATAATGTTAAACATATTTTCAGCAAATAGACTTATCTCTTACTATTTATTGGTTTACAAATCAGAGAAATCGTGACAGGTGAAGCCTGGATATTACAAACATTTCTAATAAGATGCTATTATTTTGCATAAACAAAGTACGATTGAAAATATCTTTGGACAAAACATATAAAGGAAAGGAAACATATAAGTTAAGATCGGGGGTTATGCAAGAATTTCTAAAACAGCTAAAAATGTGTTTCAGGTTTAAATGATTAAAAGCATACATTATAAATAAAATATTTTTAATTTGGAAACACTTTGATGATTTTTTAAAATAAAATATATTATTATCCCCTTCCTTTTCTTTTATCTTGTTATCCTTGTTCGTTTTGTATATATGATTTTATATAATTTTGCTTGTATAACATGTTTAAAAAAATATTTTACTGTAAGTTAACCTGTAAGAGACTTTTTAAACATTGCTAAAATTTATTATTTCAATTGTTTTATCTTTTCATGCATAATTTTCTCTTATATCATTTAACGTTTTTTTTCTGTTTTAACAATAATTTTTATTTTATTTTACTTTAAATCTATCTGAGAAAACATACTGAACTTGTTTTTTAAAAAAAGGTGCTATATAAATAAAATGTATTCTTTTAAATTACGTTTCTTTTTACTTCTGATATTTTCTTTTTTCTTATATAATTATATTTATTTTTTGTACTTATTAATTTAATGTAATTTAGTAAAATCTGTTTATCTTTTGTGTATTATTTCTTGCCTTTTCTATTATATTCTATAGTTTATTTCTATTATTTTATTTCAGTTTAACTTTATTTGTATTTTTCATCAGAGCCAATAGCATGAAAAACACTTTTCGCTAGTACACTTGGATTTATGGATGCTTCTGCACCTCACTTAATGTGTCTTCTACATTTCCCACAAACGACTCAGTGGAGAACATTGTAGACGGACAGGAAGTGAGCGTTTGCTGTTGTACAGCAGAAGAACCTGCTCCAAACTTTATTCTGACCTGCCCGAGACAAACAGTGAGACTCAAGCTCTGGAGAATGAAAACTAGAACTCAGGTGAAAACTACATCTGAGCCAAAAAAAAAAAAAAGACGGCGAGCACGGGAGGAGAAACATCTGAGATCCGGCCTGGGATGAACTAGGTCCATGGACATGAAGTTTACCAGAAAATGCAGGGAAAGAAACAGAGTACGCTCAGACGTTCTCACGCTCTTTAAGCACAGGTTTCATCCATCTTCTTTTTTTTGGCAACCGAGAAGTTTTTCTGAGGTGAAAAGTGCAAAATCTGAACATTAATGATGTTGTAATACAGCTCTCAATTCAGATCTAAAGCAGAAAAAAAGCTACCTGCTTCAGTGATAAGTTAAAACCTAGAATCAGGGGAACTCAAACAAGTTCAAACTAGTCCTAACTAGTTCATACTACACATTGTATCCCAAATGCTAGCGAGAAAAATAGAGCTCCTTCATTCTTTGAGAACGCTAATCAGTCAATTTTATGAGTGTAAATAATACATTTCCAGAACAGAACAGGTCATAACTTTGTGCTATCGTAGCCTATTCGTTAGCTAACTAATGGCCTGCAAGCTAACAGACATGCTAACTCTTAGCGAGATAGTCTAGCATTTAGGACATTTGTTAAAATGGCTGACGTTCTAGCAAGAACAGTAAGTTTACTCTTAGAGAAAAAGCCTCCATCGTGCACCATTCAGGATGCTTCAGTTCTTTCTATTCCAAGTATATAGCATGTTAAGACCCCGTAAATATCACAACTGACTTTAAGTGCTATAAGGTCTATGTGTAGATTGCAAAAAGGCATGTCGTAGAGTTCACATATGGAAGGTTTTAAGTAGAAAGAAGGAAGTCGTTCATTTATACTAATGTATTTTTAGCCAGGTAGCTAGCATCAGCTATCCTTACGGAATTTATTAAAGTCATATTCATAAATATTAATAATCTTTACAGGTAATAGCGGGTGTTTTTTCAAATTTTGTTAGCCAGCTAGCTAATATGAGCTAATCTGTCTGGCTTTTTAGTAATGTTTATAAGAAGAGGACAGCCTGTAAAGCCAAATCTGTAAATATAGGGGTAATTAAGGTACGTTTTTTCTTTAGCATATGTGATAGCTTTACAACTTACTGTACGAGGAGTCAGACATGCCTCTGAGATTTTAATCAAAATTTCTGATAGAGTCTTTAAGTCATGAGTTGCCTTTGGTTGCAATAACCCTAAATCAGTCATCGATATAACCCAAGATATAACTTAATGCAGGGAAAGAATTAGTGAAAGAGATTAGCTTGGATAAGGGCTGCCCTGTATAATTTATTCTGAAACTCCGTGCTTTTGGGCCTGAGCTGCAGCTGCTTGTGCAGTGTGTGATTAGAAGTGTTCCAGCCACATTATTTAGTTAAGGTTTCTGCGGTGCAATAAAATTATTAGCCTGGAATAAGGGATACTACTTAGTGATACCACAGGGATATTAATCCCAATGATCTGTAACCCAAACATCTGAATGCCCATGCTCTGCGCCAGTAACGCAGTCATTTAAAACCCTTTACTCTAAAGAGACACAAAGTGCTGCTTATTATCTATTACTTTGGAATTAGGACGATTTACAGAGCAATTCTGGACAAAGTGACACTTCCAGAAAGAACACAAGCCAAGAACGAATAGTGTAGTTTGCAGTAGACTAGTTTAAACCAAAATAAGTCCTGTTTCAAAGAATGAATTATTGTTCTCTTGTTCTCAGTTTTTCCCAATTAGCCCTATGCACATCAGAGATCCACCTGTTAATTACATGTAGACGCATACATTATATATATAGATGAAGCATGTCTGAGATTAACTGGTAGATTCTTCCAGAACTGTGCCACAATGACCACAAAAGCAAGACTGTTTTAGCCAAAATCGCGGAGGAGCAGGACGTTAACCCTGAGGGTTTCAAACCATATCCGCAGTGTCAGACAGGGTCGGTCCATTTAGAGCTTTAAAAACAAACAATAAAACCTCAGACCGAATCCTAAACTGAACCGGAAGCCCATGAAAGCTAAAACCAGGGTAACATGATGCGTCTTCTTTGCACCTGACAGGAGTCAAGCTGCAGCATTTTACACTAAAGATGACTGACAGATCCCAAAAATACCCAATCAGTTCCAACAATCCAGATTAAACAACAAGACTTTTTGTCAGGAAAGAAATGATCCAATTTTGGTTAATTGTCCAAGCTGAAGTACGATTTCTGCTTCAAACTGATGGGTCAAAATGAAACAAGGTGTTAGATATAAGAAAGAGAACACAGCTGAATGAAGAAGATAAATAAAATGACTGAAATGGTTTTTGTTAAGTTGAAAATTATGCACTAGCGCATTTCATGATGGACTCAATGAGCTTCTTTAAAGGTGTACTGAATATCAGGATTTAAACACTTAAATAAGTGTAAATCATCAACATAGAAATTATATCTAATTTCTCCCATTAGAAGCATTTTATATTGAAAGGGGAAAGATTCCAGGATGGAACCCTGAGGAACTCCAGAGGGATGTACCATGAAGCAGGATTTGGAGTTTGCGAGCTAACTCTAGGTTAAACCTAGCTCTATCTGTACCACCAAGATGGATCTTTCGCCGCATGGCTAGATTTCTCTGAGGAAAGTTAAGTTGAAGTTAACCACACTGACCACCTCCTGTCCAATGAAAGTGCTAGGAATTATGATGGTGTCACCTTTCCTTGAGGATCCCATGGAGCTTGGTGCGCATATTCTGAAAAGATCTCTACGGCGTGCTACTTTTCAGGGACAGAGAATCCGTCGGGGTTTTTCTGATTCACATATATACAAAAGATACAGATTCCCAAAGGATGGTATTCTGCATCTGTGTGAGCTCCTTGAGCCTGAAATGGTTTATACAGAGAAGATTAAATTGACAGAACAATTAAACCAATTATTTTGTGGTAACTGATGAAACCCCAAGCATGCTGGGACCAGCTAGAAAATCTGACACACAAGTTGCGTAAGAGTATCTTAAACGACATGGTATCATTAAAGA
>CM040977.1:2548690-2562337 GCA_022985145.1 Pangasius djambal | reverse complement strand
ATATAGGATGTCGACGTCAATGAATCACTACATCAGTAAAAAAAAAAAAAAAAAAAAAGGATTCATCATCGGGCCACTAAATGTGCACGCCTAGCCTCAGCTCACAGCCTGTTTTGACGTTGCGGTGAAAAAGCTGTTTGCTCTGACATATTTGCTTACACATTGAGGTTGGCAGCCTGCAGCTTCCTGAGACACAAAAAAGCCACAGTTTAGAAATTACTGAAGACCTCTGCAAAAATACTGCTGATGCTCCAAGGCGCCACTCAACCACAACCACACTCATGATGCCTAATGGAGGAAAGTGAAGTATCTTTCCAGCAGCATTACTTAAACTGCTAAATCTCGTTAAAGTCCTTCTACTGAAGTCTTGTCAACTCAGTGGCCATCTTGGAAACGCTCTTTGGACGTTGTTTTTAGTTATTCAAGACCAAGTTCCTATCTAGTTGAATTGGGACACAGATTTGAGACACAGATTTGAGCTAGCTGTTAAAATCAGGCAAAAATGGCACAAATAATGTAATCTTAAGCTTATATATAACACGAAAAATGCGTTTTTCCATAACTAACAGAGCAAAGTGCCCTATATCAGTGTACAAATCTGATAGGTCAGGTCTCTTCTGCTAACATTTTAACCAACGTGGTGATTGGCTTTTTAGTGAAGGGGCGGGACTTATGTAACACAGTCGCCATACCGAGTGTCACTTTCTGCTCCATTCATATTTTAAGCAGTGGACTGTCATTACTCATCATCACTGAGCTCAAAATGTGTCAATCTTGTTTATTACATGATAACAGCTTCAGATTTTTTATCACACTTATGATATCATCACAAAATCGTGTTTTAAAAAAGTCACAACATGCCTCAAATTTGCTGAGTCAGGCTAAGAGTTCTGTTCACAATGTTTTTTTCAAATTCTTACAAACCTCTTAGGAACAAAATGATGGAATCTCTCTCTCTCGCTCTCTCTCTCTGTTTTTCTTTTCCTGTTACATTTTTTTCCCCAAAGAAAAAGTCTGTAAAGTCTTTAAAGGGAAAGTCTGTATCTTGGATACACAAACCCAGATTACTGAAAGGAGCTCTATCCGACCGTGAGCTGACGAGGGAAGCACGGCTGGGTCATTTTGCCAGACAACAATTTAAAACACATGCGGAAGTCCATAGAGGACAAATGAAGAAGGGGAACTAGAATCTTTAGAGAATTTACAGGAATCCTGATGTAATCATCAACAACATGCACTGGCGGCATCTAAACAGCGCTCAAAAAGTTCCCGGTTTTGTTGAATTTGTCATCAACAACAGATCTGTGAAAGAATGGACCAGATTTCCTTTATATCCATTGCTGTTAAATATGGCAGAAATTACCATGTACAGTTAGAGTACTTCTTCAAAAAGGGGAATGAGGCGTAAATATGACACTTGCGTAAAAAAGGTGACAATCGTGTAATGTACTCTTTTGAACGAAATGTTGTATTTAGCGACTCTCCTTTAAAAATGTAGGACCCTGACATGTTCTATGTAGAAATCTCTATCACAAATAATTTTTTTTTTGGAAGCTAAGAACGTTTAATTATCCAACGAACCTTTAAAGAACGGTTTAAAAGTGTATGCTGGAGAAAATGGTGGATAACTTCATCCAGTGGAATGGGACCACCATAGGACCACCACTGACTGGACGTATGTTGGCAAATTATTCACAACAAATTATTATACACAATTTTTAAGAGTATCACTAGGGCTTCTTAAACTGCTGTTAAAAAATCATTATGTTAACATATACTTTTGACTGTTTAGTACTTTAATTTAGGCTAAAATACAGAATAATTGAACCCAATTCAGTGTAGCAATACTGCTATCGTAATGTGTCAGCAAAACAAAGTATGGTACGTGGTGTATCATAAAACCACCGTTAAGTATTGTGACATATTTTGCCACGAGTTTGTACTGTATGAATGATGTCGCAACTGCTAAAGACAGACCGCCGGGAAGAAACCATATCAGACAGGAAGTTGTGATTCCTGACACAGGAAACAATGCGGCTTTTAAATTCTTCTTTCTGTGGAAGTCACAGTTTCTCTGCGGGCAACGTGTTAAAGCAATCTGTAAAGAAATGCAGCACTGCACTTTTTTCGAGCTCCAGCTGAAAACACGAACATGAACACGCTGTTGCACGAAAGGTCAGAGTTCACAGACATGGATGTTTTAAACTGAGTGGTGACCCTGACTGTAGCCTCCCCTGGAAGAGATTAGAAAGTGTGTAACGGATATCGTGAAGGCCACCAACACTGAGGATTATCTCTCGGAATCAAAGAGCAGAAAAACTTTCAAACGTTTGAGATATAGCTCAATGAATTACTAGCTAAAGGACGCTTGATTACTTAGAAAAATACTTAGTGCGAGGTTGCGCGTTCCACTGTTGGGGGCTCTTGACGCCTTAAACAATTAAGCTGATGAAAAATTCACATTTATGCAATTTTTTTTTTTCCACTGAGAAAAAAAGCGCTTGGTGTCTGATGTTTACTTCTCTAGGTTTGCACTCGTGTTACAAGGCTAACCTAGCTAACAATTAATTTTAAGTATGTTTTACCCAAAATCTTTTTCATAAATATCTAATAAAATCGCATATATTAAGGCAGTCGATTTTTCAATAAGTTGATTCATTGTCTTTAAGTGAACAGGTCACAAAGATACACTCTATTTATTCAGTGTATGTTAATAATGTAATCAGTGTATGTAAAGAATGAAACACATGGTGTCGTCCTGTTATTGGACAATAATCGAAAATCTTGGGGCTGTGACGAAGCAGACTTAGCTTATCTAGTTGATTGTTTTCCAATACAAGCAAATCCCAAAGTGTTTTATCCCACTCATACCACAGCAATTTGCCAGTGATTACAATTTTCATTTATTAAACAACAAAACATCATACGTTTTATCTGTTTTTAGTTACATTTAATGTTGTAGAACATCCGTGAAACAAGTTAGTTCCTGTTCTCACTTACGCTATAGCAGCTCTAAACAGTCCTTTTTCTCTCGCTTGAATTTATTAAGACATAAAACACAGCTTGTCACGTTACAGAGAAAATGAAAAGCATAAACTCCTCTGTCCTGAAGATGTCGGAAAACTTAACGTTACAGCTTTACCTCTGACTGTTACAAAGCCCTGACACTGGAGACTCCTTCCATGAATAAATGTGATAAATCTTGTTAAACATCCTGTTAAATAAACTTCTCCTTACAGAAACCTTCACAATACCAACAATTACACATATTTTTTACACTCCGTGAATGAGCTGTTACTATATGAATGATAATGTATTAGAAAAAGCACATTAATATGAACCCGTGATTTGTATCAACATCTTCTGACCAATCAAATTCAACAGCACTGTGGTATGAATTTAAAATGAAGGGCTTGTCCTTATTCTAACTGAATGTTTAGTTAGTGTGACAATAGTTCTGTTGTCTCTCTGACACATTAAATTTTAAGCTATTAAAAAAATACTGAAAATTAAAAAAAAAATTTAAAAAGATATCAATATTTATAGATAATTTTGCCATGATTTATTGATTTTTCAAGATCACTTATTGTTCCAGACCTTTATGACCTACACACTCTTTAAATGACAACTGGATAATATACAATTACAAATTTAAGTGAAATGGATGTTTTGGCTGTTTTGTTTGTTTGGATTTGAGGTATGTTTAAGGTGTGAAATTAAATTTATAGACATTTTTTGGAACAACTGCTTAACTTGATAGCTTTGAGAAGAGACAGCATCAGATGGGAGTCTGCGATATGGTTTTATCTTACACAGCAAGTAATGAGGCTTGATTCTTCCTCTTTCTGTGGAATTCACAGCTTCGTGGTAAGGTGCTATGAAAAAGATTGTCAAGTGAGATACAATTCCCTTCCTCATTAGCTGCGTAAACTAAGACTTCAGACAACAAACAAAAAATGTCTTGGCTGACTCGCTACATTTTTTTGGCAAGTCAGAAATTTGTTTTCCTTTTGCTTCGCATTCTGCCTCACTGCATAAAAGTGCCTTCCAAATAAATAATACATAAAATGTGATGTGAACGTATAACTCTAGTATAGCTCTAGGGTTTAATATGAATGGAGACCATGCCATGGATCATACCTAACCATGTGGCTTGTATTTCCTCTACAGTCTTCACTTCCTTTTGCTAAATATTGCATTAATTTTTGAAGGCTGTAAAGTGGTTACTGCTTACAGTGCTGCACAGCTACGAGCAAAGCGCCGTGTTAATGAGCTGTATGCGCGTAATGAGGTGCAGGCCTTCATTATGGTGTCATAAATGCAGGACATATGCAGCACAAGAAGTGTTCCTCCCTAAAATTTAGAAACAAAATGTAAAGGAACGTGAAACTGGTTTGAATATTAATTAACGGTAGTGTGGGTCCAAATCAAACATCATAATCTTGGCTCAGTCTGAATAAAATAATAACTCAATCATCATACAGATGATTGCTAAGGGTTACAGATGTTTCATCATATAAATGTTTGCTAAGGGTTCAACAAACAAGTCCGGAAATCAGAGTAAAAAGAAGAGACATTTATGAGACACTTCAGCAGGTGTTTCCCGAATACTACCTGAGTCAAAAATCAGAGACGTCAGACATGCTAACGTTGCGAATACAACGGAAAGAAAGACTTTACGTAAATGTCTACAGCCTTGTAGGTCTGCTGGACAATTTTACTTTCATCACCCACTTTTCAAATGTTTCACTGAAAATCTTCACTCTTTTATCAACTTTTATTTAAAAACAAAAGTGCATTGTGACAAGAATACCGCCATTGTGCTCTTATCTACATTTCAGCGCTACTGAATTCTGATTGGTCAGAATGTGTTAATTTAATTAAACTTACTATAACAGCAGTATAACTCTGACAGTAGTGCAGCTGCAAATCACAGGTTTACATTAATGCGCTCGTTTCGATACGTTATCGTTTCTATAGTAACAGCTCATTCACATGAGCTTCTGTATTGGACACTCCACATAAACGGATTTAAAAAAAAAAAACGTCCCTGATATGGTGAAGTTCGCTGTAAGGAGATGTTTATTTAACATTTATGGAAGGAGTCTCCAGTGTCAGTGCTTTGTAACAGCCACTATGTTTTCAGAGGGTTGCCATGACATGACATGCTGTGGTTTTTTTTTGTCTTATTAACTTCAAAGATGGTGATAATTTGGTGTAAAATGGTCATTCATTCGTTTTCCTCCTGTCTCAACATTTTCTTCGGAAACGATATAATGTTTGCACTAACCCATATTACACAATTACCTTTATGATCGTTTGTATATTGTATTAGCTATCACAACGTATATTGTTTATTTTATTTTTGTCCTGTTAGTGCAGCACTGTCCACATACCTTATTTTACTGATTCAAGTGATTCGCTTTACTCATTCATTCGACTCACTTTACTGATTCTTTTGAAATTAAGTATAAAAATGGCAATGTGGAAAAGTTTACAATCTTTACAAGTCTTGCCAACATACTGTATGTTATCATTTCTCCATTAGTCTAATTGTAATATGCACATTTATTAATGTATTTACGGTAGGTGTACTACTCCAGCAGTTACAGTAGTTTGATGCCTGATGTGGTAAACATCCCATAATATTACTGGTGAGAACTGGAATTATTGTAGCACCAAACAAAAGCTAATAATACAGATATTGTCCAGACCTGACAGAGAGATTAAATCCAGGACTGTAGCAAAGAATCAGCTTTGGAAGCAATACAGCACTGAAATACAGAAAGACCAAAGAGGCAAAAACAAAACTAGGCTACGCCAAAACGGCTAAGTGCCAGAATGTAAAAAAAAAAAATACATAAATAAAACTAAAAATGTGTGGTACATTAAACAACGTGTGCAATGAATTGACATATTGATTTCTTTCTCCAAGTAGTCACCCAAGTGTAAAGTATGATGTTTTTTTTACATATAAAAAGCTTAAACCAAAGTAACATTTTTGGCCAAACTTCTCTTGAACGTGTCTGGCACAATATAAGAACCTCCAGGTTTCTTAACCTTTAAACATGATATTCCTGTGGGGAGGAGAGAAAGAAACCTCAGTTCTGCACAACACCTTAACTTAAGCAAGGAGGTTTTCTTTCCCTTTTCAGCTCTGCCAAGGAAACCCAGCAATAGAGCCAGATAATAGAGCTGGAGTTTAGCCAAACCTGCTTCTGCTAGGATTACACACTACACAGTGACAAAGTCAGACTTCAGAGCTGGGAAATTAAACTCTCCAGATGGTGCGAGAAAGAAAGAAAAAAAAAAAAAACGACACAGGTCTTTTACAGTTAACGAGTGCAAATATAATTCAATTTGCTCTTTTTATTGCACCCATTTTACAGGCAAGCAACGTGCTTGGAAAGGAAATATTAACATATTCAGTGAGGCTGTAGCGTTTCATACGTCAGCTCCGAGGATACAGTAACACTTGTTTATCCAGCGATATGAAAACTGAAACCGCATTCAAAAAATATGAAACAATTAAAACAGTCCCGAACATCATGAATAGAGCTGGGAAATATGACTATTATAATATCGATATGATATGATATGATAAATTATGCAGTGATGCACTTTTCTGAGACATTGTAGGTAATGGGATATCTGTTAATAATATATATTAGAAATTTCTATGTTTCTATGTATGTATATGTATATAATGTGTGTGTGTGTGTTCATACACAGTACGTCAAAGACTTGAAAGCAACAGTAACCTTGTAAAAGTATATAGTATGCATTAAGAGATAACAGATATTAACGTGTTTATTAACAATGAACAAAAGAAACAAACGGGGGTCGTCTAAACACCTGCAGCAATGATGAACAAATTAGTCAAATTAGTCAGAACTTTATGATTTCAAGGTCATGAACATAAGTAAGAGTAGAGAGACTTTAAAGGTAGACAGTTTGAATGCTTTCAAATGTACACCTTTACTATTACTGTACAAAGAGTCATATCAAAGTTTAGTCCTCAGTCATGAGTAAGAGTCATTTTGGTCTATTCTCTATGAAGTTGTGATTAAAGCAATGAGCGCTAACCCAAAATCTCGCTCTTATCTTTACCAATCTAAACCTTACGCACCAATTGGCTCGTGCAAGTCTTGTTCCAGCAGCGAAACGTCACCAATTCTACAGAGAAATAGATAATTACTACATCCATGTAATTCATCAGGATTGTGGAGAAAAAAAAAAAAAAAAACTCTGCTTTTTCACTGCTAGTCCGCCAGTCTGGCTGCAGTTTTTGTCGCCTACAAGAGAAGACATTTCACAACTGTTACACATACAAAATTGCTCATAGACGCAATACCCTTGGAAATACCACATTGTTGCCCAATCCTGAAGGACAGCAGAAGCTTGGAGTCCCAGAGGAGCTCAAGGCCTCACGCTCAATGACGTGAAAGTGCAGAACGATGGCTCTGATAGGACGTCTGGATATCAGAACCTAGATAAAAATATAATCCCTTCCACCTGTGTGAAACCCGTCGCTCTCCCTGGGTGGTGTATAGACACATGCATCTCTCAGTCTACAAACACACACACACACACACACACACACACACACACACACTGGAGAGGAGGGGGATCCCAAAGGAATCCCTGCAACAGCCCCAGGCCATAGAGCCACTGTTTTTAATATGTGAGGCATTTTGAGGTAACGAGGCCTCTTCCTTCATGGCTGGGGAACTCTAATTCTCATATAAGACCTAAAACTAGTATTATACAAGTCGTTATACAAAAAAGCAGTACATCATAGTTTTCAGGTGTCTCCCATATTGCTGTAGCAAGAGATCAAAAATGAATAAATCGCAAATGCTGCATCTAATCCGTAGAAGTTAACCTTGAAGTTGTGCTTGAAATTCCAAGCAGTGGAGAACATTTTCAGATCTAGTTTGCTCAAGTCTTCAAGATTCGATCAAAGCTCAAGTTAAACTGTTCAAAATTTGTCAGTGTAGTGGACTGATGAACTGGCTACCCAAGATCCCTCAGAGAGCTGGGACAATTTTGAAAAGATGAAAAGGGGATCCACAGAGACTGCATTTGCACAAGGCTCAGAAATCTGCTGAACCTCCCTGAAGGTTTTGCTGCTCCAAGTCAAGCTTAAGTACACAAAATGAAACCTGACTGCACCTAACATTGTCATTTATGTTACTCCTTCACAGTTCTTAGCAAAGAGTGCTGGAAGCGAAGATTCTTTCAAGCACTTAGTAAGACAAGGCAGTCAGGGGATTACGAGGAGAGACATGACATCCAGGTGGATTGTTGTTTCTAAAGCTAGTAAGTGTATGGGCTCATCACCCAAATAGCCACCAAGCTGAGGAACCTGTTGCTGTCTCATGTCCAGAGGTATTGTAAAAGGAACACAAGCAAACAAAAATGTCAAGAAGAAGACAAATTGCCCAGGGAGGTTGGGGCTACAGTGCAATAATCTGAAGTTAAATATCCCTACTGGCACACCTGCCCAGGTGAATCCATACTAGTGTAGGAGGAACTACAATTTGGACAGACAGCTCCATAATGGTCTTTTTTTGGGACAAACCTTTTTTTTTTTGCATGTTGTGTGGCTGATTTGGTCTGCAAACCAGAATCTGAAAGTTAGAACCTGCCTAACAATTCAAAGTAAGCAAACAAAGTGTGGAGGAACCTCGTGAGACACCAGTGTCCTGACAGTGAGTTATGATTCATTCATCTTCATAAGTACTTTCTTCTGGTCAAGGTTGTGGTGAATCCCGGGAACAATGGGGATGAGGCGGGGATACACCATGGATGGGACACCAGTGCATCTCAGGGCACCATACACACACGTTCACACACTCATTCACACCTAGCGGCAATTTAGACAATCCACCTCCTACAGTAAGGGAAAAAAGAAAACCAGAAGAACCAGGAGGAAACCCACAAGGACATGCTGAGAACATGTGTAACTCCATACAAACAGTAATCCAAGCTCAAGATCAAACCCTGGAGCTGTGAGACAGCAACGCATCCCACTGAGCTACCATCCCACCCCTAGTGGGGTCCCCGTTTTATCCCAAATAACTTCCTGCTTGAAGACATTGATTAAGTCCCGTTTTTATAGTAATTCACTGCACAGAGTTTGGGTTTCAAAACATCGTTGGACTCAACTAAGACCAATTCCATCACAATTCCATCTCTCTCTCAGAAAGGAGAGATGTCATACAAGACCAGTGGTGATGTAATAATTATAATTACCAACAGATTACGGAAGTTTAAAAGAAATTTTCTCAAATCCTTTGCTAACCTTTTCAGCAAGCTGCCCCCAATTTATCCATAACTCTGTGGAGAATTAGGCCACATGGTACAGCTGTTGATAACTGAGAAGAGGCTTTTCATCAGCTTAGTGAGTGATACTCACATCCAAACTATTAAGGGAGTGAAAAACATGGTCACGCCAATGACGAGTGATTCCTAGTGAGACCTTACAGAGTTGCTGATCCTTCCCTCGGCTTTTCACGGCCACATGTGCAATTATAGAACAATTCCTCACCTCCGTGGCACAAGCACAAGACAAATACGCCCCATATGGATTTCAAATAAGCCATCAGCAAATAGCAACCCATTTTATTTTTGTTCTATTTCGCTCCCATACTCCTTGGATTCCAGCTAAATGATTCTTAATAGGCTTTGAATTTTACATCCACTCCAGGGACTTAAAGGCAAGTTGAGAAAACAGAAGAGCGCGGGTCTAATTTTGGGAAATCACAATTACCCAGGAAGCCCACATTACTTATGGACATATGGGAAGGGATTCAAGATGTATATGATGATGACATGGGCATATGGGATCATTTATACGCTTCACACCAGAAAGTATTGCTGTGTTTAAAAAAATGAGAAATTTAGCAATGTCAAAGGATATGCACTGTCAGAAAAGAAAAGGGTACGAAACTGTACTTGTCCTTGTAGCTGCAGTGGTACAGTAGAGTCTGTAAAAGAATTCATTTTAACTCCAAATTCAGAAGTCAAGGATTTATTGTGGCAGGGCAACTCAGTCTAAACGTCCAAAACCATAAATCAGACTTATAATAACAAATACGAAGCCTTTAGCTTTATCCTGGTGACATCTTTGACACACATTTCACTGAGGTCACTTTATTACAATCGCTTGCAACTATAATCACTTTAATTGTTTCTTTATTATTATTATTATTATTATTATTATTATTATTATTATTATTATTTACTCACTTTACTTGCTATCTGATAGTACATGCCCTTGTCATTTGATCTGACAACATATTTTTTCTCGGAGATCAATAAAGTACTCCATCTATCTATCTATCTATCTATCTATCTATCTATCTATCTATCTTTAGATAGCAGAAACCTAAATATCGTGACACATACCATGTAATGCAGAAACGCCTTCAAGTCTCCTGATGTGATATTTTTGTTATATATACTGTAGCTGTTCCTAGAAATGTGCAAGTAATGTACCTTTAAACTAACTACGGTTCATTTACTGTATGTACGTTAAGTCAGTGTTAAAGGTACTCTATGTCCACGTTTCCAGGTGAATGATTACGTGTTAGAGGTATGCAGGTGTACGCTTGGATGTACAAAAAAGAAAGGTATAGTTGAATCCAATTTTTTTGGTGCGGTCTTGGAGGTGCTGATTTGCCACTTCTGGTGCATTATAACACCTGCATTTGTCGAGCATACAGTTTAAGCTAGGGCTGGACGATATGATGATATGATATCAATACTGTGATAAATCACGTCATGATAAACTTTTATGAGATATCGTCAGTATCCTGAGTTTTTTTATAACTTTGTCATTACAAACGACACGCGACCGAATGGTAGCATATGATTTGTTGCTACTTAATCGTTAAAATAGTAAACACTTCCTCCTTTCGAGTGTTAGAATTTGTTTTTTGTAGGCATTTTACAGCTTTAATGCAGGATTTATTATCCAGTATTATCCAGCGACTGGTTAGCCACGTGATATATCGTGATACATATCATGTATCGTACAAATGTCGTGATATGATATTTTTGCACATCGCCCAGCCCTGACGTTTTAGTCACTTAATTTGCTTTATGTGTTTCATCTGAGGAAAAAAAAAAAAAAAAGTCCACCAGTAGCCACTTGAACTCAGCCAGTTTGGTGGTTTTCATGGTCAAATGGCCACGTGTTTGAGATTATCTGTCATTTTGTATAATCTACTTCCCTCACACACACACACACACACACACACACACTTGGTGACCCAGTAACACCTGCCCCAGACTCCACTCCTCCATTCCTCTGCTTCATTCACTCGCTCTCTAATCTCTCATCCATGCTTCCTTGCACCACTGCATGTTCTCACACTAATTCCACCCCTCCTGGTGTGGTAAGAACTTCCACTTCTGAAAAAAGTCCAGGACTATCTGAGGAACACCATGTGAAGAACACACTTGCTCAGACTTCCTTACCTCTGATCACTTAATCCTAGACATCAGAATGACATTTCTACAATGTGACTAAAGTTCTTAAACCCCGCACTCTACTTCTGCACATGCACTCTGATGTTTTTTTGTTTTTTTTTTTGCTTTTCAGTATCGCATCATGCTTTATTTTCCGTGCTTACCATGCCATCATCTCCTTCCTCCTGCTCATAATCATAGTACTCGTGGCTTGATTGGAAAGCGAGGTTCGCGTAGAGCAGCGCCGAAAATGCAAACCACACTGATATTCCAAGAAAGTGCATCTTAAAGAGGTAAATCTCCCCAAAAATATCCGATCTGATCCGATCCGATCTGATCTGAAGCTCCTGTCCGTCTCTCTCTCTCTCTCTCTCTCTCTCTGGTTTCTTGGATGATCAGTAGTTCAGCGTTCAGAGAAGTGCATGAAAGTAATCCGAATATTTCTTTTCACACAGACCTTGAGGACATATTTTGGTGATGATGTTGCAGCTGCTTCTGATGATGATGGTGATGATGATGATGATGCGTAAAATGTCCCTTTGCACCAGCAACGTTGCCCGGTTTCTCCTCGCGCGCTCGGCTTTATGACGAAGCTCCGTCTCCGGGTCTCAATGGCCGCATGGCATCACGTTTAACGCGCCGGGTTTTTTATTTATTTATTTATTTGTTTGTTTGTTTCCTTTTCCACAGTGTCCTCTCCCAGTTCCGCGCCTGCTGCTCGTCTTTCTTTCCCTACCTCTTTCCCCTTCTGCTCTTCCCTCCTTCTTTCCCGCGACTGATGCACTGCACGGCGTTTCACGGAGAGAAATAAGAGCCGAGGCACGCGCCCCTCTCCCACCCCGCCTCCTGTGCGCGCGACCACCCACCAACTTTTATAGACTTATTTATATACTACACCATCACTATATATATATATATATATATATATATATATATATATATATATATATATATAATATATCTGTATCTCTGTGTATCTATATAATGTAAATCGGACTTGAGGAGTGAAAGTCAAAACTTCTATTCCTGAACCTTTACAGTGAAAGTGCTTGACGGGAATAAACACTGCTGCTGACTCTTTTCAGGGAAAAGTAACCAATTCAAGCTCAAAAAGTCGTTAGAATAAGTGATGTCACATGCTCATTTGCATATTAATCGAAATGTCGTGATAATTTGCATATCCAAAGGTTGCGTGAAGGAATGAGTTTCTAAAGACACGTCTCCAGTAAAGAGAGACCTTCTTCACAGAATAGAACAGTACAGAATTATATACTACCATATTCCCACTCCTGGAACTCTATTCTATTCTATTCTATTCTATTCTATTCTATTCTATTCTGTTCTATTCTATTTTGGCAAAACTTACATTCTATTTTTCTATTGTATTCTACTGTAATAAAAATTCTTCTATCCTACTTTGGTAAAACATATTCAATATTCATATTCCATTCATATTCATATTCCAGTGGACGAATGGTGTTCAGTGATTGGCCATGGGGAATCAGTGGTGATCAGTGATTGGCCATGGGGAATCAGTGGTGATCAGTGATTGGCTGTTGGGAACAGTAATGATCAGTGATTGGTTGTTGGGAACAGTGGCACTCAGTGATTGGTTGTTGGGAACAGTGGCGATCAGTGATTGGTTGTTGGGAACAGTGGTGATCAGTGATTGGTTGTTGGGAACAGTGGCGATCAGTGATTGGTTGTTGGGAACAGTGGTGAGGAGTGATTGGCTGTTGGGAACAGTGGCGATCGGTGATTGGTTGTTGGGAACAGTGGCACTCAGTGATTGGTTGTTGGGAACAGTGGCGATCAGTGATGGGCCATTGGGAACAGTGGCTATCAGTGATTGGTTGTTGGGAACAGTGGCACTCAGTAATTGGTTGTTGGGAACAGTAATGATCAGTGATTGGTTGTTGGGAACAGTAATGATCAGTGATTGGTTGTCGGGAACAGTAAAGATCAGTGATTGGTCATTGAGAACAGTGGTGAGGAGTGATTGGCCACTGGGAACAGAGGCGATCGGTGATTGGCTGTTGGGAACAGTGACGATCAGTGATTGGTTGTCGGGAACAGTGGCGATCAGTGATGGGTTGTTGGGAACAGTGGTGATCAGTGATGGGTTGTTGGGAACAGTGGCGATCAGTGATTGGTTGTTGGGAACAGTGG
>CM040977.1:2541190-2543690 GCA_022985145.1 Pangasius djambal | reverse complement strand
TACCTTCACCAGAGTATTCTTGACTTCTGTTGATGTTGTGAAGGGGATTTTCTTCACCAAGGAAAGGATTCTAAGATCATTCATTTTAGTTATCTTCCGTGGTCTTCCAGGCGTTTCGATGTTGTTGAGCACACCAGTGATTTCTTTCTTTTTAAGAATGTACCCAATTGTTGATTTGGCCACATGTTAGGTTTTTGCTATCTCTCTTATAGATTTATGTTGTTTTTTCAGCCTAATGATGGCCTCCTTCATTGCATTGAGATCTCCTTGGACATTATATTGGCAGCTCCCGTCGAACAGCTGCCAAATGCCAACTCAATACCTGATATCAACTCCAGACCTTTTATCTGCTTGATTTGTCTTGAAGTAACGAGGGAAGGGACCGCACCTGGTCAATTAACTTCTTGTCAGTCAATTGTCCAAATACCTTTGAAAATGGAAGTACTTTGCTTAAAATGGCTGTAATTCCTAAATGGTAAATGCCATATTTTTGTGGAACCCCTTAAAATAAAGCTGAAAGTCTACACTTCGATCACATCTTGATTGTTTTATTTCAAATCCATTGTGTTGGCGTATAAAGGCAACATCACAAAAACTCTGTCATTGTCCAAATACTTCCGGACCTATCTGTATATATTATATATATATAGATATATGTGTGTGTGTGTGTGTGTGTGTGTATGTATATATATACACATGTGTGTGTATGCATATATACTGTATATATATCCAGCATTACTTTTTTTTGCAGCATGCAACACAACATAGATTACACAACATCTTCACTCTCAACAGTTGGGAGAAATCTTCTAGCTGCAGTCAATCTGCATTTGTGTTTGCTTGGAACCAAGTCCCACATGTTGTTTTGGTCGACACACTAATGCTGTGTTTATACCATCCCAAACAAACTGCACAAAGCAGTCTATAGAGTGTGTAAAGCTGTCTATCCAAATAAAGAGCTACCAAATACGGACTCTTATTTTTGTAAGCCGATAATGGGATTTCACAGAATTTGTTGAGCTGAGTAACATTTCATATCACAAAAAAAAATGACAGGTAGTAGATGAATTGCAAGTATTTAAACTCCATAATCTACAGCTGACTCCTCTGCTACATGTCACACTTACACAATTCAAAATAAAAAACATCCACTGACTTCTCCATGTGTCGTTAAACATAAGCACTTGAGTCTGAAAGGAAGAATACCCCCCTGTAGGAATTTATGAGAGTTCCTCATGGCCTGCTGACCCAAGCGCTGCTCCTCTGTGTGTGTGTGTATGTGTGTTCAGCTTGTTCCCACATGGGGGGTGACTGCTCCTGCCGGAACTGGGGAACAATGACAAGAGTGACGCAGCGCATTGGCAAGCATTGGTCCCTGCTAAAGCTGGAATTAGTCGCATCCCTTTCGCTTCAGATAGCAGCCTTGCTGAGGAGAAAGAGATCAGTGGAGATAAGATAAGGATTTCAAATTCATAAGAAGTCACATAAAAAAAAATTTAGGACTAGAGGCCAAGTTGGTTACATTTTCTTATGATTTCATTCCTATGTTGCTATTTCTTGTTAGAATTTCTAGAAATTTTGTGTGGTGGTAGCTGAGGAATAAAATGATCCACCCATCATCACCTTTCCCCTCATGGATTCATTGCAAGTGTAAGAATTCACAGAAAAGGTAACATAGTATGGTATATGCTTTAAATCATGCGTAATTATGTATATATATATATATATATATATATATATATATATATATATATATATATATATATATATATATATATATATATATATATATATATATATATATATATATATATATATACAGTCAGGTCTGGAAGTATTTGGACAATGACAGAGTTTCTGTGATTTTGCCTTTATACACCACCACAATGGATTTGAAATAAAACAATCAAGATGTGATCGAAGTGTAGACTTTCAGCTTTATTTTAAGAGGTTCCACAAAAATATGGCATTTACCATTTAGGAATTACAGCCATTTTAAGCAAAGTACCTCCATTTTCAGGGGCTCTGGAGTCCATGTTCTCAAAATTCAAATTCTGAGTTTCCTCCCTGGAGATGCTTTGCCAGGCCTTCACTGCAGCCACCTTCAGTTGCTGCTTGTTTGTGGGTCTTTCTGCCTTCAGTCTTGTCTTCAGTAAGTGAAAAGCAGCTCTATTGGGTTGAGATCAGGTGACTGACTTGGCCATTGAAGAATATTCCATTTCTTTGCCTGTAAAAAGTCTTGAGTTGCTTTCGCAGTATGTTTAGGGTCATTATCCACCTGCACTGTGAAGCGGCATCCTGTCAGTTTTGTAGCATTTGGCTGAATGTGAGCAGAGAGTAAAGCCCTATACACCTCAGAATTCATCTTGCTACTTCTGTCAGCAGTCACATCATCAATAAACACCAGTGAGCCCGTTCCACTGGCAGCCATACATGCCCATGCCATAACACTGCCTCCACCATGTTTGACACATGATGTGGTATACTTTGGATCATGAAC
>CM040977.1:2498791-2541090 GCA_022985145.1 Pangasius djambal | reverse complement strand
TCAGTTTTGTAGCATTTGGCTGAATGTGAGCAGAGAGTAAAGCCCTATACACCTCAGAATTCATCTTGCTACTTCTGTCAGCAGTCACATCATCAATAAACACCAGTGAGCCCGTTCCACTGGCAGCCATACATGCCCATGCCATAACACTGCCTCCACCATGTTTGACACATGATGTGGTATACTTTGGATCATGAACTGTTCCTTTCTTTCGCCATACTTTTCTCTTCCCATCATTCTGGTACAAGTTAATCTTGGTTTCATCAGTCCAAAGAATCTTATTCCAGAACATGGGAAGCTTTTTTAGATGTTTTCTGGCAAAGTCTAATCTGGCTTTCCTGTTCTTGAATGTTACCAGTGGTTTGCACCTTGTTGTAAACCCTCTGTATTTACATTCATGAAGGCGTCTCTTGATTGTAGATTTTGACAGTGATACGCCTACCTTCTCCAGAGTATACTTGACTTCTGTTGATGTTGTGAAGGGGTTTTTCTTCACCAAGGAAAGGACTCTGAGATCATCCACTTTAGGTCTTCTGTGGTCTTCCAGGCCTTTTGATGTTGTTGAGCTCACCAGTGCTTTCTTTCTTTTTAAGAATGTACTCAACTGTTGATTTGGCCACACCTAAGGTTTTTGCTCTCTCTTATAGATTTATGTTGTTTTTTCAGCCTAATGATGGCCTCCTTCACTTGCATTGAGATCTCAGCTCCAGTCGAACAGCTGCCAAATGCCAACTCAATACCTGATATCAACTCCAGACCTTGTATCTGCTTCATTTGTCTTGAAGTAACGAGGGAATGGACCGGACCTGGCCAATTGACTTCTTGTCAGTCAATTGTCCAAATACCTTTGAGCCCCTGAAAATGGAGGTACTTTGCTTAAAATGGCTGTAATTCCTAAATGGTAAATACATACCATACCATACAATACAATATATACAAATACAATGGTATATACATATATATACACACACACACACACACACACACATATATATATATATATATATATATATATATATATATATATATATATATACACACACACGGTTATGTGAAAAAATTAGGATACCCCATGAAAGCCTGCATTTTTTTTAACATAGTTAAACATATGGACATTTGATCTTCATTTTAACAATATTGAGAGATTCAAGTAATAAAACTAAACAAATAAAACCAAAGAAAAGTCTTTTTTAAAATGATCTGTAAAATGTATTTTAAAAAATCCAATTTCTTGTGAGAAAAAAGTAAGGACTCCCCCACATTTATTTGTACTTAAAATGGCTAAAATTACCTACAGGTGCATCACATCAGGTGCAAATTATTAAAACATCGTTACAGAGCATTTTGAAGGAGGCTCGTCTTATTTAAACCTCAGACATTTAGTTTGCTCTTAATTGTTGAAGTGAGAGGTATCACCATGGTGAGATCCAAAGAGCTCTGTAGGGCCTTCAGAAAGAAGATTGTTGATGCTTTTGAGTCTGGTAAGGGATATAAAAAGATCTCAAAAGAATTTGTAATCAGCCATTCCACTGAAAATCATTTACAAGTGGAGAACATTTAAAACAGAGCAGACCGCAAGATGCTTAAAGAAGTCTCCAAAAACCCTAAAATATCATCTCGGGACCTACAACAATCTCTTGCTACAGCTGATGTCAAAGTGCATGAATTCACAATCAGAAAGAGACTGCACAACTTTAATTATCATGGGAGGTGTGCAAGGAGGAAATCCTTTGCTGTCTAAAGGGCAAGACTGAAGTTAGACAAAGGCCAAGACTTCTGGAATAATGTGCTTTGGACAGATGAGTCTAAAATTGAATTATTGGGATACCATAACAGAGGGCATGTTTCGCGTAAACCAAATACAGCATTTCAGCAAAAGAACCTCATACCAACTGTGAAACATGGAGGAGGAAGTGTTATGGTTTGGGGCTTTGCTGCAGCAGGACCTGGCCAGCTCACCATCATATTATCCACTATGAATTCTACATTGTATCAGAAGGTGCTCGAGGAACATGTGAGACCATCTGTCAAACAATTGAAGCTGTAGCGGAACTGGACCTTGCAACATGACAATGACCCAAAACATACCAGTAAATCCACCAAGCACTGGCTGAGAAGTAAAAAATGGAGAGGTCTGGAGTGGCCAAGTCAAAGCCCAGATCTAAATCCTATGTAGAGGAGTTAAGGGATTGGTTGAGTACAGTCTCATGTTGCAAATTCTTCAAAATCCCTCTGAATGGTTAACAGTGAGCGTTTTAGTGTTCATCGTATCAGCTGACATAGCACACAGCATATATTTATCATACAGCTGATACTTACACTGTCTAAAAAGTCCCTAAAGAGTAATCTGAATTGGCATTTCTGAGTTCGAGATAGACATATAAAATCCAAAAATTCTTTCATTAGAGTATTTAAGTTGAACTATTTTCTTAAAGTGTAAGCAAACATATTAACAGAGAGTCTTCACAAACATGTGACTGGCAGAGTATATTGCATGTACTATTATTACATTTCAGCTTGTCTTACAAGTTCATTGATAGGAAATGAATCCTTGACCCTCTGGACCCGCTTTGCAGTCCAGCATTTCTTGGCATTTTTTGTGTCCAGCATTTTTTGTTTGCTTGTATGATACCTGTTATTAGTGTGCTTTAGTCATCTGGATATGAGGCAAGTGTGTGTAGCTTCACATAAAACTGATTACAAATGACGTAAAAAGTTTTTAATTTTTTTTTTTTACAAACTTCTTGTCAGTGTGGGAACTAGATAAATAATATTCCTCTTTAATTTGACATATCTCTATAGGCGAGAACTCTTCCTGACCTGTATGCGTGAGTGTGAGAAGTGTTTTCCACAGTCTGCAGCGCCACAGCCGGCAGGTCACATGCCACATTTACAGCGTTTAAAGGTGGAAACATGTTGAGCTTGAGATAACACACTTTTAGTACTCCTTTGTTTCAGCACTGACACTCAGACACAATTAACTGACCAGAAGAAAAATGTGCAAATAGCTCCCAAGTGCTAACCTCCATATGTGTGTGTTTGTGTTTATGAAAAAAACTTGATAGTGAAGACTGGCATACGAATGCTGCACCAAGACCATCTACTTTGTTTCTCTCTGATATAATTTAATAGTTTTCTACTTTTGTGAAACTGCTAGTGGAATGGGTGTATAGCATTGCTTCCACACAACTCCAGTGTGTCCGGTTCGATCCTAGACTTGGTTTGCTGTCTGTGTGGAGTTTTTCATGTTCTTCCCATGTCCTCTGGTTCCTCTGGTTTCTTCCCACCTCCTAGAAACATGCCACTGGGAGGATCAATTGTGAATGTGTGCACACGGTGCCCTGTGATGGACTAGCGTCCCATTCAATTTGCATTTCTGCTTCATGCCCACTGTTCCTTGGGATGGGCTCGGGATCCATCAGGATAAAGAATGATATTGGGATTCAATCCAAAAATTAGTCCATTAGTCCAAAAGAAAACATGTTTTTTATCAACACTTTTGTATCGCTGTACATTTTGAAAAGTCAGCTTTACGCTGTACAATTTTTGGCTTAATTTTGCTGAAGCAACCTAAAAATCACAGATTGTTAAAGAATTCTTTGATTTTGTTAGTTGAGTTGAGATCGGCAGTCTTAGAACACATAATGTGCCAATTTTGTGCCATTAAGAACAAAGATGGCCAAAGACAAAGTTCTGGTAGTGTCAGGATATTTCTCAGAGTGAGCCAATGGCAAAATATAAACAAAACATGCTAATAGACAAAAAAAAATCCTTATTACCTCAAGCTCACTTTGAAGAATGTTTCTATTTTCTGCACACACCCGGATCACGCTGATTGATGATGTAGTAATTTTCTTTTAATCACAGGTCTATCATTCGAGGATCTTCATCGTATGATTTAACATGGAGAACATGTTAGCACACAGTCGGTTATAGATTTTGCCAAGATTTTATTGTACAGTGTGATCAGTAATAATCTGAAAATCGCCAGCCTAAAACCGGCTTAAGTGAATTTGAAGAACAGCATCTGCTCATTGACTAAATCTAAATGTTTTAAAAATGTGTGAGGATTAGAAATACTGACACGATCACCAACAGTGTTGAAACCCACTCACTCTTTTGTAGCTCCCAGACGAAAGGAAAGTGAATTTAACGCGAATTTAAAGCGAGCAGCTCTGTTTGATGTGCGGCTCACCACTTCATCAAATGTGTCAAAAAGGTTGCGTGGGAGGTCAGAGGATTCTGAGGCATTTGACCCTCGCACCATTGACGTATTTGCCTAGCAAATTACTCTCACCGAGCGGGTTCCCAATGTGTGTGTGACAGCTGACGCGACCCATACCCTGCTTCCTACACACAAACACACACAGAAGAAAACGATGAGGAACGAGCGAAACCGAGAGTGAAAGAGAGCGTGTCACTCCACCACTGGCCTGTTTTCATTCGTATGGAAATCAGTCCTGGGAAGTTTACGTTTAAGCTGCTGAATGAGGATTAGCATGACTCCCCCTCTCCGTTAAACACAGCAATTACAGAGCATCCATCTCCTTCAGTCTGACAGCCTAAGTAAATATATACCGTCTGAACAAAATCACACGCAAATTCAAACATCTCGGCTAAGATTTCTGGCTTACACAGTCCGCAATTCAGCCATTGCTCCCCCTCTCCCTTCCCCACATTTGCTCTTGGCTGAGGATTTTGAACACGGCTTGGCTGACACTTCAGTCAAATTCACTGAGCGACGTATATGACGTAAAAATGGTTTAGTGCACTTCATGATATATGGCTATAAAAATAAGTCTTGAATTGTGAAGGAATAAAGCACACAGCCACAGTCTTGTAGTGTAATAATGTAATGAAATTCCAGGTCATGGGCCTTGAGCCCAGGGGACATCAGACTGCAAAACTGCTCTGCGGGTTCGTGTTTATACAGTGCCAGGATAGGAAGGAGAAACGAAGCCTCAGACAGCTTGTATGACACAGGCTGATTGATAATTACATTTATCTGGACATTTTAAAGAACCCTGATTGAAATCTGTTAAAGAACACCATAGGATTTGTTTTTTATAGCACTATCCACAATCATCTCAAAGGCAGCAAGCAAGCCTTTGAATCATGATTCTGGGTTTGTTTTGGGGAGTGGGCTTTCACAACTGAACTGTGGATCGATGGGGTGATTCCATATACTGTATCACTTTTGTGCACGCAGGTTGGCAAAACAGTTCATCCATTTTGCAGTTTTTGTTTTTTTTCATTTGGTACCAACACATAAGCAGTGAAGAACAGCACTTTTTGGATGCAGGGCATGTCATCATGTCATCAATCCTCAGAAAGTGCGTGTTTTAGATGGGACCGGGAGCTCATGCATGTGGAGTTTAGGACAACAAGAGTGAGTTCTAGATAGGAACAGGATTTTCTAGCTCTCAGGATGAGAACAGCAGCCTGGGGGCCACAGGAGTAAGATCTGGCTAGGATGGAAGCAGAAACCTGTAGCCCTGAAGCTTGTAGGAGTTGGACCTGGTCTTGCAGACTTCAGGAACTTGTAGGCCTTTAGACGTCATGTGTAGAGGATCCTGATCTCAGGGTGGGGGAACAGGCACCATTAGGTTTCAGGATGGTGGAAGTAGGAGCTTATAAAATGGTTGTCCTTGAGATAAAATGAATGCATGTAACAATCTATCTCAAACTTCCAGCATCTCCACAGGTGAAAGAAACTTATTTTTAGATTCTATCTTACAATTATGCCGTTATTGATTTTCTTTTTTTATAGATTCGGTTTTTCAAATGCCTCTTTTAGTTTTCGTCATTCCCACAGTGAATCCATTTTACCTTTTTAATGTAAATCCATTAAGTCCTTTTGGAAAGAGACTCAGAAATGGCTTTCTACAAATAAATAAAGACAAATAAAGGCTTCTAATGCTTTTGTTTGAATTTTTTTCTTGTTTGTTTTTTTTGTCTTTTAATGTCCATTTATTTTTATTTTTTTTTTTTATTGTCATTTCCATTTTCTTGTAAGCCCTTGTTCTGGCGGCTGCCCCAGAATTTGATTGTATATTCCTTCTTGTGTGCAATTAAAGCTAATTTTCGACTGTGGTGAGCAATAATCAAACTTAAGCTGAACAAAAAGCTCATCACAGCCAAACTCATTAGCAGTAAACTGGGTCACCCACATTGAGGAAACAGACCACGCTGCCCGCAATTTACCTTTTTGCCTTCCTATACCTTGCTCTGCATTTTCCTTACAATAACAACAGCTTAATTGTCTGCAGCTGATTCCCATCTCCAATCAATTCAGCTTCAGCTTACTCAGATAGCAGGACTAAGGTAGTCTATATATTGCATGGCAGAACCAAGGCCACACTATGGCTCAGGTTTTCTCAGCTCCAGGGGTCTCATTTATCAAAGTGCATGTAGAACAAGTTCTATTTCTGTGCATAAGAAGTGCCAGTACACATTACTTACTAAATTGCTGTGTTTGTACATGGCCATGCTCATTTCCATTAAGAAATGCCTCCAAATTACCAAATATGGTAACAACTTATCTATAAAAGGCCCAGTAGCCTGCTCATGGCACTGCTTGTTGTGGACGATGTAGAGCATGCCAAAAAGTGAAAAAAGTAAAAAAGAAAAACAGTGAAGTACACCAAACCAAAAAAAAAAAAAAGTTTTATTGTACACTTCTGAGAGTGGTTTGTCTAAGAAAGAAAATAAATCGTCCATTTCCAATCACAACTTGCTAAAGTCATTGTGAGGTTCTGCAAACTCACAAGACACAAATGTTCCACCTTGCCACTTGGTGATGAGATTTAAGAAACTCAACTGTGCATCACAGGTTACCTGCATAGTGGCCATATGTGAATTCCTCAAAACTGGGGGGTTTTATTGCTGCGTTGTGCAATCTGTGGCCCCAATTAAATTTTGATAAACTGCTATGGTGTGAACATCCCTCATTATTGGTGTCCATTATTGTATTTCTGCTGCTGTACTTGGAAATGTATTGTATATTGGATCCTTAGATGTGCCAGTATCATTTAGAGAGCTCCTCATAATCAGTTTACCTGCGACTACACGTTGCTACAACTGAGGGTAGGGTAGGTTCTGCATACTGCACGGTCAGTGTTAGTTTGAAATATTCTCATCCTTACACACAAGATTAACTTGATAAATCACAATCTATGCATAGAAACATGGCAGGATTTATGCACAATGTTGACAATGGAGATCTGGTGACACACTGACTTTAACAGTTTCAAGGTTTCCAAACTCCCAAGACAACTGGGTCACAAACTGGTATACAAAATGGTATTTGTGTCAAAGAGAATGGGGTCCACTTGTGTTACCAAAATGTGATACATATTTGGAGAAACAGCCCGTTATAACCCCAGTCAGGCAGCTAACATTACAACTCTCAAATCTTATGCAATGGTGGCAGCAGCTGCAACTGCGAGTGTCATCCGAGCTACTAAATCTTGCTTGCATCACCCGGTATACTTTGGTACAGTTTGGTACAGATTACATTGCATGAAATCCAAGAAAATCCAACTCTGATGCTTTTGATACTGATTGTATTTGTCTTTTCAGATTGCATCTGGCTTTTTTAAATAAAGTGTTTATTGATGCTTATACCACAGCGTGGTAAAGTCTACGCTTTGTGGTTTTTTTCGGTAACTCAACAAGCTGCATTTTTTTTTTTTTGGTCTTATGAGGTTCAAGTGAAAGAATAAAGAGAGGCTGGTGAGAAAGAGGAGTGGTGTGGTGTAAGAGGACAAAAACTCAAACAAAGATGTGTTGTTTAGCAAAGCGTGCTAATAGTAACTCCACTTCACATCATTGATTATTTTCCTATAACAGCATGCCCCTGAATGTTTTATTCCTCATGTAAGGTTCTAGGACTGCATCTTCATAGTGTGACCATTGTCGGCATTACTTGCACTTACATTGGAGGTGATTTGGTTAAAGTAATATCATCGCTTATGCAAAAGCAGCGGCAGCTGCCAGCTTCTAAAACCCTAAAGTGCTCCTAAATTTTGCTTGCATCATATGAGCATCTTACTCACAGATTTCATGGAGGTTAGATCTGTTCATCAGGAGATCTAAGATATCAGAGCAAAAGCTACGCCATGTGTAACTTCATAGCGTTCGCTGCCTACTAGTAGTGACTCGATGGCTGACACATGCAGATTATGGATATCTGATGCCAATGAGAAACTGGGACCTTGGGTCTTAATCCTTAGGGGCTTTCAAAGTTATCTCATCCATCTGGTATGAGATAACGTTGCTAACAGAGAACTGCACATAGCTAATCTACTGTAGACCCGTAAGTGAAAAGAGAGAAGGAAGCGAGATGTTGCTTGTATTGCATTAGTGTCGGTGACAGCAAGAATGTTCTCTCTGGGAGGGAATGTGACCACATCATTTTATATAGAAGTTATGCAAGACAAGTGTAGAAATATGAAGAAAATATCGGACGAAATCAAATATGCTCTTGCCAAAGAAAACGATTCAAAGGGCACCACAAGGACAGAAACTCCAATAAAACAAGGGCCAACTCAACGCCTCCGGCGCCATGTTTCTTTACTCAAGACACCTCTTCTGGCTTTTTTGGTCTATACTAGAACTTTCTGGAAAACAACAAGATCTTCACCCAGCTGTATCAGCATAATGTTTTCTCACTGGGAATTTGATTGGCAGTTCTCTCCATGGGATAGTATGGCAAACTGGGCAAAATATACAGATTTATTTATTTATATATGCATATATTTATATTTTTCATGAAGGGAAAGTGGATAGTTTGTTATCTAACCTAGACAGAGATATGAGCTGGAGTTCTCCAGTGGGCTTAAATTCCTCAAAGGCTACAAGGGTAACTCAATACATTAGTTATTCTTTACTGGATCTTTGATTTCAAGGTGGCGTTATTTCAGGTTGCTAACATAAAATCAATAATAACCACTGGTTATTTGATTCTTTAATAAATAAAGTGGCTTGACGTGGAATTACGATAGGGAGCCAGGCTGTTTCCACCGACATGTTGCCAGTACTGATAAAGGAGAAGGTGCCTAATCTGGAACTGTTCTTTTCCAGCCAGCGCTGCTAAAAAGAAATCTCAAGCAAGCAGATAGGAAAAGCAGAATTTTCTCCACAAAGCCCCTAGTGCATGTCTGCGGACAGTCCGGCTCCATGTTAACGGCATAAATGATAAAAACACATTGGTTGAACTGATATTTAATTGCATTCCGGTTCATAAGCATACTTTACTGCATATAATAATAATGAAAGATACTTACTGTGTATTTACTGTTGATTGTAGACACTTCTACAAAATAAAATTCATCAGATATTAAATTCATTGTTACTAACTCCTAATATGTACATTTTCATGAAAACCACATTTCTTACGCAAATGATTTATGAATAAATTTGTACATATCCATTTTAATTAATTGGGTCATTTGATTTTCGTGTATTCAGACAGAAATTAAAAATAAAACAAATTGTTTCTTGTTTTTATTGTTGGAAATAGCAGAAATTACATTTAAAAGAGACTTCTCTTGCTTCTTAAAATCATGAGATCAATTCTGAAATGATTCAAGATTATTATCTAGCTCTTTTGGGGGTGGGAAGAGACCAAACATCCTTATGATTGTGGAAAAGGAAATCACTTTTTTTTTCTTATGTATTTGCTATTCCTGGCAATAAATGTAATTTCTTTTTCATTTCTCCTGCCTGGATTTTGAAACAGTATTCAAGTAACCATTCATTTTGTATTTTCTTTTTATTGACATGAAAATTGCATGACCGAAAAAAAATCATGGATCTTACAGCGAGACGTTATACATGTAAGGTCACTAGATTATTATCTATTATTAGTTTTACTATTATTATTAAAAATGATGTTGTTATTATTATTAGAGAAAGGCCCACGTCTCATTACGTAAATGTCTGACTCTCACAGTAGGATCCATCTCTTTAAAATGGTTCTCAGAAATAGGGCCATACTGATATTATATTATTTAAAAGAATTCTACTGGCCAGAATTAAGACCACACATGAGTTATTCTGGTGTTAGCTATGAGTATTCTGTGCTCTTTGGGTGCTTTTCTGAGAGTTTAGTGCCCTTATCAAAGTGTTGACAAGCTGGATCCGGGACAAATGTTAGCTGTGCGTAATACGCACTCATGCATACATGCGATAGCACGCTGTATGCTAAAGCATGTGGCTCAAAGACTGAATGTGTGTTTTCATGACTCCCCTGAGGCCTTATAAAGTCCGTGCTGAGGGTTAGGCAATGTCTCATTAGCTGAAGTGTAGCTTTAATGGAGTGCATATCATTATAAGGGAACTCTTGGGAGGTGGTTGTGTCCTGCCAACCCCAACACATACACACACACATACACACACACACACACACACACACACAACTGGCTCTGTTGAAAAGGTCTAGTCCTGCAGCAGCTCCCATGTGAATGGGACAAAATGACCCTTACAGAATGGCTAAGGAGAAAGCAAGACAAGGAGACAGAAAGAGGGAAAGACAGAGAGGGAGAGAGAGACGAGGTATGTAGGCCATTTCCCATGAACGTTTGCCAGGTTCTGTGGGTCTAATCCTTTGGGAGAAACAGGCCCAGTGTGTTTCAGGACTCTGCTTAAGTAACAAGAAATTCTTGCCTCAGTCTCTAATGGGAGTGAATGAGCTAATTTTTTTTCACTCTTTCCCAAATGCTGTTGTCTCAGATGGAAGATTTCTAAAGGCCTCACTGTATTAAAGCAGAGACGACGTCTGCAGAGACGACATTTGCGCAAAAAAAAAATTAAACCTGACATCGTGAGCTTACAAGCTTGCATGCGCTCTGCAATTTTGCTTTGCCTGCAGGTGGCGCTTTTTACACTTCATAACAAATTCCAGCAGTACAGGAAGAAAATTGCCTGCTGCAAACTGCAGGTAGCCTAAACAATGGCAATGCAGGAGTTGTTTGACGTACACAAACAAATGACGGGACACGAGAAAGAGGAAGAATTGGTTATTTTTTTTGTTCCCTATTATCATAGAGAAAATGAAGATAGAAATAAGACACAGGTGTTATGTGAGTATATTAAATAAATTGCAGGATAGCATGGAAGATTAGCATGGAAGTGATACATATGCGATGCTTGGAGTGAATCGGTTTGGGCATGCATCATTTTTAACGACCAGTCACAGGCTCAGTCATGTAGTGTGTTCCTCTGCAGTCCACCCAACTGCTATGTGCATGACACGGCAAGCGAAGCCTTCGATCATCATCCGTTTGCTCCACAATTACATCATGCTGTGCGTTGAAGCCAGCCGAACGTTTTCTCTGCAGGAAATATGCTAAGGCTCTAAAGTGTTTTCACAAAACTCCAGATAACAATCTAACCCTCTAATATAAACTTTTAAGTTCTATACAAATTATATACAAATTTTCTATTTAATATCAGTGTAATTAAGGATAGGGAAGCACATTCTTGTAAAAATCTCATGGATGCAGCTCATCTACAAAATTATGTTCTGATTTTTGGTTCTGAAAATTAAAGAAATATGTATTTTGAGGAAAGTGGGTTCGAAAATACAGTGTGGTTTAATGTGTTTTCGCTTCACTTAGTGTGATTCATAAAGGTAATAAAGGAAAGTTTTCATGTATATCATGATGGCACACACAGTACACTGACATATACAGCTTCAGAAAGTATTCAAACCTCTCAATTTGTGTGCAGTTTATTATGTTATAGATTTAATTTAAATATATACTTATGGATTTTTTTGGCCACCAGTCTACACACAATAATCCATAATGACAAAGCAAATACAAGCTTTTAGAAATTTTTGCAAATGTATTAAAAATCAAAAATTGAAATCTCTCACTTAGATAAGTATGAAGACCCTTTATTCAGTACTTGGTAGAAGAAACTTTTGGCAGCAGTTACAGCTTTGAGTCTGCTTGGGTAAGTCTCTATAATAACCTGGATTTGGGCAGTTTCTCCCATTCTTCCTGCCAGATCCTCTCAAGCTCAATCAGATTGGATGAGGAGCCTCTAAGGACCGCCATCTTCAGCTCCCTCCGTAGATGCCCTAGTGGATTCAGGGCTGGGTACTCAAGGACATTCAGACAGTCCTGAACTCCAGCCACTCCAGGATTGTCTTGGCTGTATGCTTCGGGCCGTTGCCATGCTGAAAGGTGAATCTTCACCCCAGTTGCTGACAAGTACCCCTACAGCATGATGATACCACCCCATGCTTCACCGTAGGGGTGGTATTAACCAGTTGATGAGTAGTACCTGGTTTTTGACAGCTGAAGCACTTGAAGATCAGCCCAAAAAGTTCTGCCTTTGTTTCATCAGACCAGAGAATGTTTTTCCTTATGCTCTCAAAGTCTTTTTTAGGTGCCTGTCATATACCTTTCACTCAGGAGTGGCTTTTTCTAGCCATTCTTCATTAAAGCCCTGACTTGATGGAGGATTTCTGAGAGGGTTGTCCATCAAGCAGGTTCTTCCATCTATGTGGAAGCATCTATTAGGGTGGACATTGGTTTGGCTGGATGGTTAGCTCTAGGCAGGTGATTCCAAACTTCTTCCATTTCACAATGACGGGCTCAATCACTGTGCCCCTGGGAACATTCAAAGCTTTAGAAATGGTTTTATACCCTTGCCCAGGTGTATGTCTTGACACAATTTGATTGCAGTGGTCTACAGAGAGTTCTTTGGATTGGTATTTGGTCTGACATGCACTGTGAATTGTGGGACCTTATACACACAGATGTGTGCCTTTCTAAATCATGTCCAATTAAGTACAGTATATTTGCCACAGGTTGACTCCCATCAAGTTCTAGAGACATCTCAAGAAAATCTATGCAAACAGGATGCACCTGAGCTCAATTTGGAGTGCCAAAGGTCTGAATACTTAGCTAAATTAGTTTCAGATTTTGAATAGATTTGCAAAAAATGTCTAAAAACATGTTTTCATGTTGTCATTACGGATTATTGTGTGTAGAATAATTTAATCCATTTTAAATTAAATCTATAAAACTATAAAATGTGCAAAAATGGAAGGGGTCTAAATACTCTCCAAACCCACCGTATATCAGGAAACAAGCTTTTAATGGATATATGAAGCAACTTGGCTGTTAAGTGGGCGGAGCTTAAGCCTTCATTATTGTTGCTAAAAATGAGTGGACAGAACAGTAGAATAAACATATGTCTGTTGAGTTTTGATGTTTCTATTATTACCATTTTTATTACTAGAGCAAACATGTTCAAGATGAAATTTATCCTAAAATCAGAAAAGTGAGCCTGATCAAAGTTGTCTTTCTACCTGCAGTGTCTTGCCTAAAGATTGTAGTCAAGTAAGGAATTTAAAAAAGAATAAAACATGTTAACACACAAACCATCAGATTCTTGTCAGGCACTATTCTGAGCCAAATCAACGCTTTCTTTTGGCAGGTTAATAAAGGCGAAAAGAGTCGATTTGGCTAAGCCCACAGTCTCCTTTAAGATCAAAGCAAGGACTTGAAGTCCTATGAAGTGGTTACACATCATTTTCACTTCTGTAGTTGTTTTTTTTTTTTTTTCACACTGTTACACAACATTTTTTTTTTTGAGTCGAGGCTCCAAGACTGCTTTTCAGAGATGGTAATCAGCAACACTGGGGCAGCTCCGAAAACAATTTAGGCTCTCTGTACAAGTAGAAGTCTGTGAGCATTGACATTCAGGTCGAGAGAGACAACAAACCACTGATGAAGCAAGAGCAACAACAACAGAACTTTTGTGTTCTTTGGTTTGAATGAAAGGGTTACAGCTTTTCTGTTGTTTGGTATTTGGTGGAAACATGGACTTTGAACACTTAAAAAATTTATAAATTATCCATGCAGCTGCTCATCTGTCTTTATTATTCTTATTATTCGTATATAACAATAATCATTATTAATCTTAAATGAATGTAATTAATCTTAAGCCTAAGATTCATAATCAGCACCAGGAAGTGTTTTATGTTACTATGGATGAATGTGCTTCCACGATGCACATATTTCTTCTGAATGAACTTCAGAAATGTAAAACTTATCAGAATGGGGTCAAGTTGTCACAGAGCGGTTCAGCGGTTCAGCTCTTAAACCCTTTTTGACCTCGTAATGAACTTAATGACACATGAGGAATGCTAATAATGGCAAAATGCGTACAGAGACATATTCATGTCAAACAGGATTAGAGGTCATGTCTAAACAATTGTGATACCCGTGATGGCCGTCCTTTTCTGTGTTAGCTAGTAACAATAACACAAGATAAGTCACAAGAGTCCCTGAGTCATTACTTTGGTTTGGCAGAATTTCAAAAGAGCTTCAATGCAATGACATTTACTGTGTAGATTTGTGTCTTCACTTTAGGTTTTGATTTTGCTGATTAGGCCAGTCCAGCATGGCCACACACCAGTCTTTCAGTGTAGGAATCCATACAAATATTTTAGATTATTGCACTTTCAGTAAGTAAAAAGAAATGACATCAGTGAGTTCCCAGTAAAGGACTTGTACTTTATTACAAAGAAAACTTCCAGCCATGTATAAGAAATGCCAGTCAAAAGGTTTTGGATCCTGGGAGTTTCTGATGTGTTTTTTTTTTTTTTTTACAGTTTAATCTTTATTATCGTCACAGACGAAATAAATACAGAATAGCAATTAAACAAGGAAAGCCAAATCTTTGTGGAAAGTATTAACAGCTCACTCTCAGATCCTTATTCCACTCTAAAGGAGTGCTTTAATAATGGCATTAATGGAGAGTAAACTCTATAGATAATAGGCTCACAGTCAGTGCTAGTATCAACTATTAAACATAAATATATATGGCTAAAGTGCCTAATTAGACTGATAGACAGATTATGGCCTTTTCTGAGTAGATTAGAAATACACTATGTTGCCAAAAGTATGTGTACCCCTGATCATTACACGTTGGATGGAAGCACATAATTGTATAGAATGTCTTTGTATCTTATAGCATTACAGTTTCCCTTCACTGGAACTAAGAGGCCCAAACCTGTTCCAGCATGACAATGCCAGACTTTGGGACATCCCAAAGGTGTTCAGTGGGGTTGAGGTCAGGGCTCTGTGCAGGACACTCGAGTTCTTCCACTCCAACCTTCACACACCATGTCTTCATGGAGCTCGCTTTATATACAGGGGCACCGTCATGTCAAAACTGTAGTAACAGTTTGGGGAAGAACTGCATATGGGTGTGATGGGCAGGGGTACACAAACTTTTGGCCATATAGTGTACCTCTTAATCTACTCTGAAAAGGCCAAAATCACTGAACACCTTTGGGATGAACTGGAACATCGACTGCACCCCAGACCTCCTCGACATCCCAACATCAGCGCCTGATCTCACTAATGCTCTTGTACTGTACCTGAATGAACACAAATCCCCACAGCCACCCTCCAACATCTAGAAGAGTGAAGCTTATTATAACAGCAAAGGGGAATAAATCTGGAATAGGATGTTCAACAAGCACATATGAGTGTGATGGTCAGGTGTCTACAAACCTTTGGCCATATATAGTGTAGATTTATTTATTCATCTTCAGTAAAATTAATAAAGATTCATTAGGATTACAGTGGATCCGGAGCCAGGGACAATGAGACAGGAATACAGACTAGAAGTGAAGTGAAGTGAAGTGAAGTGTGGCCAAGTAGGGTGACCCATACTCAGAATTTGTGCTCTGCATTTAAGACATCCAAGTGCACACACACAGCAGTGAACACACACACACCGTGAACACACACCCAGAGCAGTGGGCAGCCTTTTTTGCTGCGGCACCCGGGGAGCAGTTGGGGGTTCAGTGTCTTGCTCAAGGGTCTCACCTCAGTCGTGGTATTGAGGGTGGAAGAGAGCGCTGGTCATTCACTCCCCCCACCTACAATCCCTGCTGGACCTGAGACTCAAACCCGTGACCTTCGGGTTACAAGTCCAACTGTCTAACCATTCTCATTTCACTAAACATTTAATACTAGACATTTCTTATTTCACTTATCTGTTCCTTGGTTAGATTTTGTTTTTAAATTTTAGAGCAGGGATAGAAAGTAACAAACTACATGTACTCTTGTTCACTGTAAGGATATAATTAAATCATAGTATTTTTACTTTTATTTGAGTTTTTTTAAACAAAATATTAAACTTGGCTACATTCATTTTTTATCACTGTTACAGAGTTTTAAAAATGTATTTAACACTGAAAGACCGTAAGCCAATTAAACGAAAGTAGGGGCAAATTTTAAAATAAATCATTTTTGAGACCTAATCAAAATAAAGCAGTTTCTCATTGAAAATCTACACTTTAGGTTCTAATTGCTTAGTTAGTCTATCTTCAGTTTTAAATGTTTCAAAGGAGATCATAATCTGCAATTAACGTGAGCCAAAACCCACAGGTTGGATGTACAGGTAAGGATGTACATGTACAGGCAAGCCATTAGCTAGCTGAGTGAGCTAGACTAGCTAGCCAGTGTGAAAGCTCTGTATTAAACTTAAGGTGACACTTTGATGTACTGCAATGACTCCTTGTTGTGTTAAATACAGTATATCTAAGCGCTGCTACAGCCTATAGGTAATACAGGACGATGTGGAAGGGCCATCTTTGCTAGACAGATAATGAAATAGCTAAAACATTTCTGAATGAACAAACCTAGCATGCTACTGAAACCCCAACAGAATCTGGCTAAGCTTGCTAGCCAGCTAACATTACCTTTCATAGTGTTGATAATGGAGGTGGTGTTCACTTCAGAATAGCTCACAATTCAACAATGCCTTCCTCAGATATAGAACATTTTCAGATTAGACTTGTAAAAAAAGCAATTTGGAAAGTAATTTCTCAATTTCACCAGGCAACTCATTTACTCATACCTATGGGAATCGTTTCAATACAGTGTGTTTTGTACATTTTCCATCATTGAACATGAGGTCCTTTAAGCAAATGTGACAAACAAACAAACAAATAAATAAATAAATTTTTGACTGGTAGTGTAGGGAATATAATTGTTTATTAGGTTTATAATACATTTCAAGCCATAAATATGTTTGCTTTCAAGTAGCATTGTAGAAGGCCAAGTTCGTTTAACTCAGCTAACTAAGTAAACTCTAATAGAAGCTAGCATACCATGCTAGCTAAGTAAGATAATTGCTATTGGAATTGCTGGAATTGCTATCTTCATAATGGGCATTGTCTTGGCGAGAAAATAAATTACACTATTTCAACCACAGTGCTTCTGCAATAGACTGCTGACTCAAATGAATATGAATGTAAATGTACTGGGATCAGTAAATTTCACGCAGGAAAACGAAAGAAACATTCTGTGGATGGATATATTTCCAGCATCCAATTACACTTACTTAACTAGTGCTGTCAGGACTGGTCATGGCTAGATTAGGCAATGGTTCTTGCAAAGCAGTGTGCTTTTTTGAGGTAAAAAGTTAATCTTGCAGAACAAGAACAGCCTTTCTGTCTCAGATAAATGTGTCTACTGCTCTTACGCCAAGCCCAGATGCAACAACTGTTACTCACTGAAGTTGTGCTCCTGTTGTTTAGCGGGAGGTGAGTGATTCATCGGCCTGGTGCAGTGCCAACACAGAGGTGTGAGCTCTCCTCCATGTATATAAAAGCAATTTCCTTTTAAATTCTCATAAATCTATAAACATACAATGAGAGAAGGTTTTGCCTTGAGATGTCATGACTTTAATTTATCGGGATTCAATGATTGGAAACATCAGCTCAGTAAGATGACAGAGAGATGGCGTTTTTTGGAACTGAACTACAATATTCCCTAACCTAAGGCTAGTTCTGTCCCTATTTCCAATTAGTGGCTGTGAAAATTGAATGCAGGGACAGGGAACCACACTGAAAGCTCTGTAGTGTTCCCTGTCAGTGTCCTGAATGTGACCTGAAAACTGCACTGAAAACTAGCGCTGAGTCAATTACCAACAGTTCGTGAAGATGCATGTTATAGCAGGACTTATAGCAGGACTTAGTAACCTGGTCAGGGTGGTGGTGGTTTAAATTAGGATACTAGTTTGTTTTATTTTTTATTGTTTATTTTTTTTAGATAGCCTTTAAAAATGCCGTTGACAAAAGAAGAACGTATTGAAATCATTCTCATGGCAGGATCGAGAAGCTGTAGCAAGGTTGCAGTGGACTTTAACAGGAAACATGGCAAGAAAAATGAGATAATTGTAAGTCGCTCTGGATAAGGCCGTCTGCCAAATGCCATTAATGTAAATGTAAATGCAAACACATCACACATGACACTATTGCCAAAATTATTAACTAATTAAAAAACACTAGAATGTTGCGGAACAACCGAGAAGTGGATGTCCACGTGGTGCTGGCGAACATTGTCCCCTATGTATGGAGACTGTTGGGACACCCTGTATATTGGGGAAAAACAACCAACCAAATTTGTTTGAAATATTGTGGGCAGTTAAAAAAAAAAAAAAAAAAAAAGATTTCCTCACGCAACTCTAGTTGAGACCAATGAGGAACTGGAGTGATGTAGCTGAGGTCAAGGAACTGTCAGACTCAGAATTCACACAACATACAAACACTGCTGAAAAACATTTGGTTTAGACCACACCTAAACCAGAAATCCAAATACAGATAAGAATATTTAGAGCACTAAACAGATACAAGCAGTGTCAATGTGTTACAGCTCATGTTCTCTGAATGCTCTTGCAATGGTCCAGTGTCTGGTCTGCCCAGTTCCAATATTTCCCTCCAGATACATAGAACTTTTACCTGCATGCGGTCACCCATCTGGGTCTACATTCCATCTCGGTCACTTTGGATGAAAGCATTTTCCAAATGAAATGCTGTAAAGTTAAACGCAAATGATTGGAACCAACTTTATTTCCAGGCTCGACTCCAGACTTCCCTCATTCTCCTGTAATGAGACTGAGTTAGAGACTTAAAACCATTATGTTCTGTCTAGGGCACAAACATGCAGAACTTTTTGAAAAACAACTGGTCCTTTAACACTTTATGAATGAATACACTTTTAACATTTAAGAAAGGAGTCTCCAGTGTCAGTATAGAAAAGCTGTAACTTCAAGTTTTATGACAAGTCTTCAAGACAACAATTTGTAGCAAGCTGCTTTTTTTTTTGTCTTATCAACTTCAGGAGAAAGAAAAAAGAGGATGGTGAGGGATGGGCTGCTTATAGCTGTTTATAGTGTAACTGAGAACAGGAGCTAAATTGTTTGGTGGACAAACAAATTACTGTAGTGTATGAGGAAGTGGGGATTTGGGGACAAGCTGTTATAGGAAAATAATAACTTTGGAGTGGTAACAGTAATTTCATCGCACCATCCTGTTATTGATAATTTGACAGGAACAGCATGAAACACAAGGTTTTATTCTTTAATTAACTACTTCGATCCTAAGGCAAGGTGCTACATGTAGAGACAACAATTTATAACATTTTTTTCCTTACATATTGAACACGAGTCTGTATTAATTTTTTAAGCTCGTTGTTCCATATGTCCAGAACACACCATGGAAAAACCATGGTATGACTGATAAAAACCAGCCTGTGACAAAAAGCAGCTTTAAGAAGCAAGTGGCCAACAAGCGCAGCATGATGCAGGAGATTAACAGGTTCTGATCTAACAGCCCTGGTGCTTATAGTGGCAAATTGGCTTCAGGCTTTGGAATGCTTTCCGCAGCACAGCTCCAACATATGGAACATGTATAGGTTTGGCATCCACTATGGCCTTGCTTTTTGTTCCAACATGACATAAAATTCCTGTCGATTTGTGCACTGCACTTTACTCATATATTTGGGTTTTATATTGCCACATGTAGAGTCTGTTCTAATAACGGAAATGGGAAAAGAGGGGTTGAAAATAGCACTGGTTCTTAAGTTCTTAAGTACTTAAGTATTTAGCATGTCCATAGTCCAAGACTGCTTACAGCAAGTGTGTCTGGTTCATATACGAGAAAACCTACCAGACAGAAAAAGGCAGCTTCGTTACGCCCGGCTTGCGGTTCAATTTGTGGACCCGAAGCAAAAATTTCATATATGCTAATTACGTGGTTATTAAAATTAGTGTGTTTGTGTAGGACTTGATTACTTCCTACAAGGGGAAGACATTCTGCGTGTGTCTTTTATGTGTTACACATGTTGTGTGTTTTACAGTCTCAGCTCTGTGTATCTTAATAGAAGACATCACCATTTGCAAATATAACTGCATTCACATGTGTTTCGCACTGTGCTTGGCCATCAGAATTTGGAGTTTACTCAGAATTGGGAGTTTATGGTGTCCTGCCTCTGCCTTCTGTGCATGGAGTTTGCATATTCTCCCTGTGCTTTGGGAGTTTCCTCCGGATACTCTGGTTTCCTCCCCCATTCCAAAGACGTGTGTTGTAGGCTATCTGGCATTTCCAAATTGTCCATAATGTGTAAGTGCGTGTACAGTTGTGCCCTGCGATGGACTGGCACCCCGTCCAGGTTGTCCCCCACCTCGTACTCCGAGTTTCCCTCGGATAGGCTCTAGGCTCCAGGATAAGTGGTACGGAAAATGGTTGGATGGATAGTTGAATCAAACTGATGTAAATCCTTTTTGTCGTGCACTATGTGACATGGTTTGATTGAATGTAGACTTTGGAAACACCAACATTCTTCACCAGACCTCAATCAAAACACCAACACACTCACCATTACAAACTAACACTCTCTATTAAACTCCAACATGCACCATCAAACACCAATACACACACCGCCAAACACCAACATTCTCTGTTAACAGCCAACATTATCCATCAAACACCAAGAGATACACACAAACGTCTTACTACCTTTATGAGGGCTTTCTACTGACATAATGATTACTGTATCTAATTAATGCTTTTCTACACCTAAATCTATATATAACCTTAACCTCAGTAACCAAAAGGAAACCTTTCTGCTATTTTAGTTTAAAAAAAGATAAGTTTTCCTTATGAGGACCAGCCAGATATTCCCACAAGTTCAAAACTGTCAGATATTCTTCTCCATCTGGGAACATAAAAACATAGGATACTGATTTTTGTCATTTATAAAAAAGTCTGTACCACAGGGATGGCGTGCTTACATGCTAACCCATTTATCACCAACTAAGTGATTGTTGGCATTTATAAGCTCATCTGTTTGGGGGAAAAAACAACAACTATACACCAATTTAATGCAATAATCTATGACCAGCATTTTTAACAAATGTTTAAATGTTAGCCTGCATTCTTTGACTCTTTGGCCTTGATTTACTTGATAAACAATGCTTTTACACAAACATTGAGGATGTTTTTGTCCATTGTTCTGACGTGTTTGTGAAGAGTGGTGGAACACTGTTAAAACCAAGCTCCTTGGGAGCCCTTAAAACAGTGTGCAGGCATTCTTAGCATTTTCTCTCTCTCCGTGTCTGTTCACCAGGCATCTGTTATTCATTTTCACATATGCATGAATAACACCGTGTCATAAACAACTCTGCCCTCCAAAAGGGCGTCAAAAAGATGGAGCATGGCGACATTTGGAGCGTCCTTCAGCAGCCGCTATTTCTCCAGAGGAGTGGTCTTGTGTGTGATAAGCCATCTGAGGACTCAGATTTCCATGTATTTGTGTTTCTAAGGCTCATCTGCTGAATAGCTGAGCCATGTTTGTTGGTATTACTGGATGTGCACGCGAAGCCCAATCCCTTCTCACAACAAGAGCATCTGAGAGGGTTGAAATCTGAGCTGGAGCGAATCGGACCACCTTGGTTCAGAAAAGATGAATTTCATATATCTTATATGTGACAAAATGGCTTGGGGAGCATCTTCATGGCTTCTCATGTCCAGTCCAAATAAGCAGTACAGTAAGGTCCATTCTTTAGCCCCTCGGCCCTCTGCAAATAAATTCCCAAACCTTGTAACTCCCATCTGGTGGCTTGACCTGCCGAACACTGCCGCTGAACTGCTCCATATCCATCACAGCCTTTTCTTGGCAATCTGCTCAGACATATGGGGGGGTGGGGGGTGGGGGATAACTTGGGTCTTTCGTGCCTAGAAATAGTTGATAAATACTCAATTTCAAGCTCCCCTGCAGCCTGCCAAGAATCAGGGGCAGTGCAGTTCAGAGTCCCTGAGGGAAGTGTTGCTATGCAGACTGTCTGTGATTGTACCCGCAGTCAAAGAACCCCATTACCCCTTTAAACACCTACCCCTTTAAACACTGTGCACACTTACTGGTCACATTATTAGACTTTATTAGCCTTGTTGGTGACATTTTAGGTGTAGTTACAAACTAAAGCTTATTGGTTTGTGTGTTAATTTGTGTGTCTTCTGGTTTTCCTCAGTTTTATCATCACTGTTGGCTGGATAGTTTTGATTAGAGGATTATTTCTCAGCCCAACACCAAACACACTGACTTATCACTAACATAGTCAGTGATTTAACATCCAAGTAAAACTGCTCAACAGCAGCTCTGACAGGTTTACATTACTGCTCGTTTTTAATACGCTGTCGCTTCTATACTAACAGCTCTTTCACCGTGACTTGTACGGATATGTACTAGGCTCCACATAATCTAAGCCCAATAATAAACAGATTTTAAGACGTGTTGTTAAGTAACAAAGAAAATAATGGTTTATAAATGGTAATATGAGGCTGTATTCAGATTCAGTAAAGTACGTCCAAAAGTTAGGTCGTTATATACAGTATTGTGGGAAAGTTGCATTTTCAGAGGTAGGTTAAGCATCATCATTTGTAAATCACCTGCCTCGAAGGTTGCTCGATTTTTCACACAAGAAAAAGTTCAGAATCGTGCATAAGTGAAACACACTTCAGTTTTACACAAACTCCGCCCACATACTTAACTCCCACATAACTTCTGAATCACATTTAAGTGTGTAGGTCTGAGGTCCGAATGCTGATGTGCATAATTTTGGTATTAAATCATCACTAAGTGAACTTAACACAACTCTATATGGCCCCTAGTGACATTTATTAAACATTTATGTAAGGAGTCTCGGGTGTCAACTGTAAATTTAAGCTTTTTAAGAGTATACATGTTGTGGTTTCTTGTTCACATGACAAGCTGCATTTTTTTTTCGTCCTATTAACTTTAAAGGAGAGAGAGAAGAGAAGCTTCATCATACCACCCTGTTGCTGATTATTTGCCTATAACAGCATGACTCCAAGAGATTTATTCCCAAAAGTGGCCTGTATCTCTGGATGAAGTCATTGCACAAGGATCTAGTTATTGTTGTTTGCTTGATGATGAGTTACATTGCATGATTGCACGTCTTATTGGTTCATTGCTTGACTTATTGGTTCTGCACAGACACAAAACATCTTGTGATCATGCAATGATGACAAAATTCAGTAAACAACAGAAGAACCAAGGTCGCATTAAAAGCCCAGCAGGTAAACCAAAGAGATACGGCTGCTTGGAAATAAACAGCTCCATAAACAAACTGTGTTAATAAGCTGTGATTTTAGTTTGTCTTCCAAGATGTCATGTGACTCCCGCCATAAGGTTTATTGCTTTATACTTTCTTTTTTTTTCCCCCACTCTCTGGTTGTTATGAATGATCTCATTTTATGGCTTTCTTTTCTTTTAATTGAAGTGTGTGTTTTTGAATGAAAGAATGGCGTGGCCTTGTGAAAGTAACATTCAAGTGTGTAGCAGGGGAGTGTAAGTGTGTGATGATCATAAAAATGGTTGTAGAGGGTGAGCTCAGGGTGGTACACTTTGGTGTAGTAATGCTTATTTCCTTGTTTGATTCCAGATGACAGAATTTCTATTAAAAACAAAAATTAAAACACAGATTTAATGGTGTTCACTACAGGCAGTGGGTTGCAAATCCACCCACCTTGTGTGTGTGTGTGTGTGTGTGTGTGTGTGTGTGCGTGCTATAAACTTCAAAGCAACCCCACTCAACTTGATATAAAGTGTTTATACTATAACCACATCTATATATTTCGTAAGAGACCAGAAATGGTATGAAAATGTGTCCAGGCCATTTGTCATCACCACAATGCATTTTGGCTTTGCAAAGAAGAACAAGTGCGGTATTTTAAGTACTTTTGCATACTCTCCCACGAGATATTTTGTACTGGTTGCTGTGAATTTGGAGAAGAAACTGGCAAATCGATTCCAAAAATAACCCAGGACGTTACTCAGCACAGATGGCAAACAGGGCCATGTGTCTTTATTTCACCCCAACAGGTCTGAGAACGATATAGAAGGATTCCACTGTTTTGGCAAAAAAAAAAAAAAAAAAAGATTCAGACTCTTTCACACGCACTGTTTCCCATGACTGGGATGAAAATAGTGAAGTATTAATGATGATCTAAGCACTTCAGAGCGCTGCAGCGTACATCAGGGTGATATGACAGCTGTGCACTTGAATTTTGCTTTGATTTGATGAGGGCTTTTTGAGTTTTATTCCTAGTTATGTGTAATACAGTACATAGAATCAGAATGAGCTGAAATGTCATGGCCTCTAGTCGTGTAAAACAAGCACCTATTTTAACTTTGTTGCCCTTTAAGATGAAATTTGTTTTATTCACATTACTCTAAGATGATGTTTACTGCTGACAACAGTACGACCCGTGCATTTACTGCTGAACCTCAACTCCATTTTATCATGTGGAGACATGTTTGGTTGAGGTCTCTATAACAGCATGTCACAAAGAATTTTATTCCTCTTAGACCACAGTAATTTGCCAACAATGACGTTGTTTTAATTAAAGAATGACATTTCGTTCTTTTTATCAGTTTCCGGTTACATTTAATGTTGTGGAATGTCCACAAAACAATTTAATTCCTCTTCTCACTTGAACATGTCGGAAAGTGTAAAGTTACAAAGCACTGAAACTGGAGACTCCTTCCACAAATGCTACTTCTTTCATAAACATCTCCTTAGGGAAAACGTCACCATATAAAAGACTGAATATATTTTCAACATAAACATCCGTTTATGTGGAGCGTCCGCCGTGCAAGTCCTGCGCATGAGCTGTTACTATAGAAACAAAGAACAAAATGCTGTGGTATAAGAGGAATAGAATGCTTCAGGACATGCTGTTATTGGAAAATAATCAACTTCAGGGTGGCATCAGTAACTCCGCTTCATCACACCACCCTGTCGTTCATTATTTTTCTATAATAGCGTGACGCAGAGCGTTTTATTTCTTATATATTGCAAGCAGGAGCCATTTTGTTGTAGTCAACATAGATATGAATTGTATTGAGTTTATAATGAGGCTCTGCACTTGGGCTGTGTAAGTTGCTTTGGTTTAAGTGTGCGAGGAATAAATAAATGGAAATGTTGAGCTGTTCCAGACATGAGCAAGACAGTGAAGCTACTGTGTTTTGTTTTATAGCACAACCGACTACAAGAACTGGAAATTCATAATGTATAACATCAAACTTATGCTTTATTTGAGCCCTAAATGTGTCATGGTGCACATAATTTGCCATAAGTCAGTGGTGTCTTTGGGGTATTAATAAACAATGATTTTCGAGGGCTAGTAAAGCCTTCTGTGGAGGAAGTGGACATCACATTAAAGTATACATGGCTTAGAAATACATTCCAGTCCCATAATTTTCATGTCCGGGAAGAATCAGCATTTTTAAATACAGCTAACAAAATAAAAAATTGTGAAAGTGAATGCTCGGTGTGGAAACCAGACCACGCAACTGTTTTCAATTTGAGTCCCTCTCATTTTTAATTATCTCTCGCAAACTGAGGCCTGCCTGTGTTTTACAGAAAAAAAAAAAGGAAATAGCTTTGCAGAGTGCTTACAGAGTTTAGACCAGACCGATTGCTGTGAAGCGAACAAGATGAATCCTGATATGGTACTAGAAATATTCTGCACACTAATTAATCATGGTGAAATCTAAACCTTGGTATATCTTATTTTTATTATTATAATTTATTTGACGTATCTCTGTATTTGTGTATTTCTGTATCCAGAGTGACTAAGTGAAGTGTGTTTGTACTGATGTGTGCTCGGAGGGAAAATTAATTTGACACGCTAATCCGTCATGATTTAGGAGAGAAAGAAAGATAAATGATACCTTCAAAACATGTATTACTTATTTAGAGGTGAGAAATGGAATGAGTAAAGCAGTCAATTAACTTCCAAATTTATTAAACCTGCATATCATTGCAGAGATATATAAATATAGGTAAGCATAACAATGTCACATCAAATTTTATTTTAATAAGGAAGCTTAAATTGTTTCGTTTCTGGGTTTGTTTTAATACAAGATGCAGGAGGTTTTGTGTGTGTGTCTCTGTGTGTGTCTGTGTGTGTCTGTGTGTGTAAAACAAGCTTAACAAACTCCACATTATTACTCAAGCCTCCAGCCCCCAGCGACGCACTTCCTGCCTTATCGCTGCATTTTTGTGTGAGGTCCAAATCAATCTGTGCCTTCCAGAGAGCAGAACTGAGAGATGAGAGGGCGGAAGAAAGTGCAAAAGTTTGCATCCCTCTTGTTTTTTTTTGTTTTTTTTATTACAAAATGAATTAAAAAGCATATTTTCTAGTTTGTTTAAGATTTATAACACATAACATACAGCCTGAATATTATAGCAATGGAGCTGTATTTATTAACAAGCTCTAAATTTGGCACCCAGCTCATTTTTAGGGGGGAAGAAATGTAAAATATAAATGTAAATACTCCAGCAGCTGCATCTAATAGCAGTTTGCTTTATTAGCAAGCTCAGACGTTTGCATCCTTGTTTGACATTCTCTAGTCAGTTTATTTATATGAGCATCATTAAGGTGCCTAATGACTTAAACCAGTCACATGTTCACTTTGAGTCTTATTTAAAACAAAGATTTTTTTTTGTTTTAATGCTCAGGCACTTCTGCTGCGAGTTAAGATCTAGTATGTGAAGGTTCTAAGCCAGACAAGAGGATAAAAAGATAGCAAAGTGTTTAGGGAGACTGAGACAGTTAAAGCCATCATTCATAAATGGATGAAACACAGAAACAAAGTGTAGAAGAAATGTAATGTCAGATAAATTCTCCAAAAATCTAAAAGAAACATTAGGAGAACCGAAAAAGTCCCTAAAGCCAAGAGGAATCTTATTTTGATCATTTCATTCTTTAATATCTTGATATTTATTCAGGTTAGAGTCACTGCTTTACTAAAAATAAACCACCTCCTAAATAATATGTGCTCCCTGGTGGTCCGTTTCCATTGATGGATGGGGTAGAGAGGTGCCAAAACTTATTTCATGTATCAAAGTAAGTGGAGCTGATATACTGGCCGAACATTGACTGCGTATTATGCCACAGTGCTGTTGACTGCTGGATTCTGATTGGTCAGAAGATGTTGATAAATTTAAGGTTTATATTAACACGCTCGTTCTAATATATCATCTTTCTATAGTAACAGCTCATTCGCAGGGACTTTAAAAAGTGTGTGGTGAAGTTTTCTGTAAGGAGATACTTTACATTAACTTAACATTTACGGAAGGAGTCTCCAGTGTCAAAGGTAAAGCTGTAACTTTAGGTTTCCTGACATCTTCAGGACAGAGAGGTTTGTGCTTTGCTTCAGGATGTGCTGTTATAGAAAAATAATCAACGTCAGGGTGATGGCAGTAACTCCGCTTCATCACGCCACCCTGCAGTTGACTGTTTTGCTATAACATAATGTCCTCTAAACTCCAAATGCAGTCGATCGGCCACATCATGTTTTCGGAGTTACGAGCCTCATGTAGCTAACAAGTAATGGAAATCTCTCCTCTCTGAAAATCTCTCCTGTAAATATATATTGTATTTATATTTCACGTTCACCCCTCAGGATGCGGCTTTGGGTGTCAGCGAAGCACCGAACTGTAAACATTCGAGATATCTTGCAGCTCGTCTCGTTGGCGTGTGTACGCAGAAGTAACTGGACGTTTCCTCTGATGACTCACGCAGCTGCTTTTCTGTGGAAACACACTGGAATCTCACAGTGTTTGGATCAGGGAGGAAATCTGGGAATGCCAATCTGAAGCAGTCATTCCTCCTGAGGCACTTTGGCACTGAGATCACCACTGTTCTTTTTCTGTTGCTGTTTGACCAAATCCTGTTATGTGATTTGTTTATTCGGCTGGAGCAGCATCTCAGATGAACATTAGACAGATTAGAAGATTAGACAGACGGATATGTCTATACAACAAAATCAGGGTCAACACTGTGCAGATACTGTATAGTTCATATTTTCCACAGTAGTTACAGTTACTTATTTATTTATTTATTTATTTATTTATTTATTTACTTATTTACTCACTTTAGGCACAGTTCTAACACTAATAACCGAAGTAGGCATTTTCTCCCCACAGAAATATACTGCATGTGTACATGTGTGTTTTCTGAATTTAGATGAATGGATGAATGGATGCCTATGTGCTGATGGTTATTAATTAGAGATGAGAGTTAACCAAATTCAGGAGTCACATTATCTGAAAGGATTGTAACAAAAAAAAAAAAAAAAAAAGCGCACATTACATTAGTGTAGAACAAGTACAGCTGTAACACTTACTTATTATTATTATTATTATTATTATTATTATTCTCCTCCATTATTTAATGACATGCTTAATATTTTCCACAAATTCAACTCTTCATGATTTTTTAAAACAAAAATACAAACAAACTGATAATTGATTACATTTTTATGTATTTACGTATACATCTACTGTCAGATATAAAATATAAACTAATAATTTTGACTGAAATTAAATGAATAGATGAATGTATGCCTGTTTGCTGATAATAATTTTAGATGAGAATTAACCAAATGTAATTCAGAGTAAATGGAGTTCCTGAAAATAAAAAAAAATAAAGTCAGTCAGTAAATAAATAAATAAATAAATAAGGTGACCTTTTTTTTTTAGCTTGGAAAACTTAGACAAAGGATAAGAGTAAACATAGTGAAAGGATCGGTTTCCTGGATTTTGGATTTTCATTTCCTGATGCTGTTTTATATATTATTTTTTTATGTTTATACACATTTTGTGATTTTTTTTTTTCACGTTTTTAATATGTTAGTTATTATTAGATTATTATGACACAGGCGTAATGGAACGTGAGTTTGGACGGATCATTGCTAAGCACTCACAGTGATCCCGATGAATCATTGTTGTCATTATCAGTAATAAAAGGCATAAAACAACCGGTGTCCTGCTGTTATAGGAAAATAATCAACGATGGGACGGTGTGATGAAGCGGAGTTGCAGATGTAACAGCATGTCCCGGCCATTTCAGTCTCATTTTTTCATTTATTAAAGAATGAGACGTTGTACTTTTTATAGTTTATAGATTGATTAAAGTTATGGTAAAGTTTGAAGGTTGAATTGTTTGTTAGGTTATTCAGGTAATACAGATGACATATTCAATCAAAATTAATATAAAAAACAGCAATCACCCCCCCCCCCCCCCCCCCCCCTTCATTTTCAATGACAAAACAAGTCCGTTTGACCCTGAGAAATTATTGTACGTGTGCCTGAGATGAAAACATGTGTCTTCATGATATGTCTCCAACACAACATCATAACCTGGCTGGTAGGAATGTGCTGATCAGCTGATTATCTCCCTAAGCCAAGCAGGTGTCCTTATGCTGACCAGCATCATTAGTGTCAAAGAAATCGTCTGAGTCCTGCCTCAATGACTGCCAGCCCATTGCAGCTGCTAGTTATGAGATAACTGTCTTCCCACCACACTGGACTTTTTTTAGTCCAGCCCTAACTGGTCAACAGAAGACATCTTATCTGCTGCCATCCACCTGTCTCTGACCCACCTAGAGAAACAATTGTATGAGGATACACTTTATAGACTTCAGTTCAGTATTCATCAATCATCCCACAGCAACTGATAGAAAAAGCTAAGCCTGCTGGGCTTGAACACCTCGATCTGCACCTAGATCCCGGACCCGGGTCTGTCAGGATCTGAAACACCACCTCCAACATCACCGCGCTGAACACCGGCGCTCCGCAATCCACTGCTCAAATCACATCATTACGTTTGCTTATGATACTCGCAGAGAACAAACCCTGAGGCAGTCAGAACACTCAGCACACCTCTCAACACTCACCTGGACTAGTCAAACCCTTCCCAGCCCCACCATCGTACCACCATCACCGCATGCCTGCACTTTATACTGCTGCTATGGAGCAATTTGTATTATTATGGAACGCTTTTTTACTTGCTGCTACACTTTTCATCAGTCAGTGAAAGCTATATTTATTGCTATATTTATGACCAAAAGATTCTGGACTTACTGACCAGTGTTAATATGCCTTCAGTATTTTTCTCGTACTTTGTATGGTTCAAAATCAGTGATGGTTTTGTAGGCATCACTTCTCAGGTGTTTTTGAATTTTCTGCACTGGTTCTCCTATAAAACACTTTTCTGTCATCCTGTCTAGTTAACATCCACTGTCCTTTATATTTATTGTCCTACATATTTATTATGCCATGTATTTATTGTATATTTTGCACATCTGCACTTAACATAGGCTATATGGCAAAAAGTATGTGGACACCTGACCATCACGCCCATATGTGGTTCTTCTCCAAACTGTTACAAAGTTGGAAGCATACATCTGTGTAGAATGTCTTTACATGATGGAGCTTTACAATTTCCCTTCCCTGGAACTAAGAGGCCCAAACCTGGCTCCATGAAGACATGGTGTGTGAAGGTCGGAGTGGAAGAACTCGAGTGTCCTGCACAGAGCCCTGACCTCAACCCCACTGAACACCTTTGGGATGAACTGGAACACCGACTGCACCCCAGACCTCCTCGACATCCCAACATCGGCGCCTGATCTCACTAATGCTCTTGTAGCTGAATGAACACAAATCCCCACAGCCACGCTCCAACATCTAGTGGAAAGCTTCCCAGAAGAGTGGAGTTTATTATAACAGCAAAGAGGGAATAAATCTGGAATGGGATGTTCAACAAGTACATATGAGTGTGATGGTCAGGGGTGCACATACTTTTGGCCATAAAGTGTGTTCTTGTATACTTTGCTACTGTATTGTTATGTTTTGCTCCGTGGTCCTGGAGAAACGAAGTTACATTACGTACATTTCATTCCAATGTATACAAGCTATGTAGAGGAATGACAAGAAAAACCCACTTAAAATGTCATTTCTTCATGAAAAAAAATCATTAATTTCATTTATTCATCTTCAGTAACCGCATTATCCTCATCAAAGACCATGCCTCTTTGACTTCACAACAGAGGCATCAGTGGTGTGTTTGTCAATGCCACAGTGTGTGTGTGTTTGTGTGTGTGTGTGTGTGTGTGTGTGTGAGAGAGAGAGAGAGAGAGAGAGAGAGAAAGAGTTATGTGTCCGTGTGAATGATGAGCTGAAGGTCACGGTGTCAAAGTCACACATGGATATCCGTCACATGTCACTGAATCTGGTGTGTATGACGCCGGGGTCAGAGGTCACAAAGAGGGGCAGGTCTAATGGTGTCAGTGCAGATGGATAATAACTCTCGCTTTCGTTCGGGGGGCAATTAGGGATGAAAAACGGTGTCTAAATGTGTTTTCACGCAGCTCGTTTATGGAGTGGAAAACAACATGGCATTCCATCTGTTACACAGTGCCATGAACGCTGCCATGCCTGCAGTGCTTTATATTGAGAGAATGTGGTGAGATATTTTTCCTTCTCTCTCCATCTCTCTATCTCTCTCTCTCAGAATACTTATTTAAAAGTTCGCCCAATCAGAATCCAGAATTCAACAGCACTGAGGTATAAAGTTCTCTCTGTCTAACTCTTTCACTATTAGTCTTCTTCACTTTCATTCTTTCTCTTCTACTCACTCTCCATCTCTGTCTCTCTCTTTTTCTTTCACCAGACTTTCAAACTCCCCTTGACTTCCCATCACTTTTTCTCTCTCTCTCGCTCTTCGTCTCAGGCTCGCCTGTCTGCTCAGATGAGTAACAGTCGTCTGTGTGATGATCTTTGAGAAGGCATCCGCGATCCTCCGCTTCCCACAGAAGCTAAATAAAGATGACGAGTTTCAGGATGATGTGTGTGAGAGTGTGTTCAGCGTTGGCAGTTCCCAACTGCTCGCAATGTCAGAGTCTCTCAGGGAAAAAGAGTTCTGGCCTGATGACAACACACTGCCACTCTCATGCCATCAGCTTCCACGGCATGGCAGCTTCAGTGTGTGTGTGTGTGTGTGTGTGTGTGTGTGTGGGTGAGGAAACAAGGAAAACTGTTTTTAAATAATTAAAGATCCAAAAGATTTCCTTTTGGCTACTACATTTCCGTGTTGCATAGCACTGTGTGTGTGTGTGTGTGTGTGTGTGTGTGTGTGTGTGTGTGTGTGTGTGGAGCTGAATCACTAATATGTCATGTTTAACCAGTTTGAGCAGTAACCCAACTGCTGTGGAAGCGTCTGGGAAATCCACTTGGATGTTTGCAAATCTAATTGTCACTAACTTGTGTAAAAAAAAAAAAGTTCTGTGAAGTCACTTCAAATACAGAATTATTTTGACCCCATTTTTAGGGAATACAAAAAAAAATAAAATAAACACAGATTCTGAGAGGTGCCAAAATTGCTAACAAGAAAAATCTATCAGGCAGAAAAAGAGAGAGAAAACAGAACTTTTGCACAAAACAAAAACGGAATGGATTTACAGGGACATGTATGTATGTAAACAGGGACAAATGTCCAGTGGGAGTGCTACTCCCTCCATTTTTTACTGACCACAGACACCACAGTTCCACCATCCTGGTGTAAAGCAAAAGTAAAATCTAACAAATGCACCGTTCATCGTCCTTTGAAAAGAGATGCATTGCCGTAACAAGGGGTCAAAAAACGTAAATGCTACTGCGAATCTGTAAATGTTGGCACCTCTGGATTCTGATTGCTGTACGTGAGAATCATGAGGTTAGATCCAGCTGTGCTGTTGGCCAAAAATTCATACAGTTGAACGTGTTTTTTTTTTTTTTATTGTTTGTACTTGAATGCAAACAGAAATGCATGCATTAATTAAAACGATCAAAAACGAGGAGATTAAAGAACAGTTTCTTCCCACAGGCAGTCAAATGCATAAATCCTCCTTCTTCCCTCCTTCTGCTCCCAAGCATTATCGAACAATAACCAATGTCTCAGGTCTACAAATGCAATAATACACACACACACACACACACACACACACACACACACACACACACACACACACACCACACTGCATATTTGCACTAATCTGTAAACACCTCATACATTCATAGAGTATATAGCAACACTGTGTATACTGTATTCTGCACTGTTGTTCTTGTCTAATTTGCTCCAGTGTACACTACACTATTTTGCACTAACCACTGTATATATTACGCTTTGGAATACCTCTCTTCTTGTGTATTTATTTTATTTTTTCGTTAATTTGTATTTGTCTATTATGCCAAAACCTTGTGAGCTGCTAAACAGTCTTTCTTTGTTCAAAACAATGACAATAAAAATCTATTCTATTCTAATTATGCCATTACATGCATTGCATTTATGCCATACTGGCACTAGTAAAAGTCTTATCTCATAGGTATAAGAACAATATTACACAAAAACTAATAAAGAAAAAACATACTTTTTTATATTTTGTTCATTTGTACAAAATGTTTACAAAATATCCATATAAAAATTTTTTTTTTTACTTTCAGTATTATTTATTCTATTAATTTCTATAGTGCTTTATAAATAATGCTTATTATAAGTAATATTATTGGTCACGTGGGTGTTTTTATAAATCATTTGTAGATACTTGTAGGAAAGACTTTTAGGATTAATCTACTAAATACTCCAAAAAAAAAAAAAGTAGTCATAATGCAAACAAACAATCACCTAGAGCATGCTTATTGCACCAGGACGGCCATGCAGAATCAGAACAACATTAAAGAGATTTTACTGTTTTAATTTTTCCCCCATCCTCCCTCTTTCAGTGCAGTGCCAGATTGAGAGCCCTGTTTCGGTACACCCGTCCTGCCTCCACTGAGCTTCTCTGGGAAAACTCAGTTTCTAAAAGTCACCACAAGTGTTTCCTGCATAGTGTCAAGATAGAGACCATAAAGGCCTCATTATGGTCATTTTTACCCACACCCCACCCCACCCCACCCCCCTCCCCTGTTCCCATTCTCCGCTGGTGGGATAAAGGCCAGGATTTGTCTTTTTGCCCTCCCGGGCTAATCTAGGGTGTGTGGCCAGGCCATGTCATGACTATCCAGAATGTCATTTTTCATCTGTGTAACTGCTAATTGTGGAAGGAAATGCACTGGCAGGAAAGACTGGCAGATGGCAAAAGCCACGGGATGGGCTAGAGGGACCATTCTGATCCTTTTTTTTTAACAGAATCAGTCCTAAATCACCTTAAAAATACCTAAAACCCTTAAAAAACACCTTCAAAACCTGAGAGAAAAGATGAAGGTTTATATTATGTGTAATAAGACATGCAGGAAAACGCTTGTGTGATCTGTAAAGTTCACGGCAGGTCAGTGTAATCCATCACCCGGAGTGCTGAGGTTGGAGTGATGGCGGTGATGGTGATACTAACCAGGACAGCAAACTCTGAGATAAGAGGAGCTCAGCGCTAATTTGGCCATTGAGGAATGACAGGTGCTATGGAAAGAGCTTTGATGTTGCGGGTCAATGCCGATCGAGTTCACTGCCGAGGTGAGAGAGTTATTTAACTGAAATCTGTTTGCCTCGCTTGACACCAAAACCTTGCATTACTTCACCGAGGACCTGAAATATGTAATACGCAAGGAATAAAACACTCTATAGCATGGTCATATAGGGAAATAATCAATGACGGAGTGGCGTGATGAGGTGGAGTTACTGTTAACACACTGATGTTGTGTTTTATTCCTCTTTTACCGCAGCAATTTGCCAATGATTCATTTTTTTTATCCATTTATAGTTAAATTTAATGATGTGGAACATGAATAATGTATAAACTGCCGTTCTCTCACCAGCCTCCCTATACTCTCTCTCTTGAAGTTAATAAGACTTTGACTGTTGCAAAGCACTGACACTGGAAACTCCTTCCACAAATGATAAATAAACACATTCCTTACAGAAAACATCACCACATCACCAATTTACACATGCTTTTTAATTAGCTTATGTTGAGCATCTGCCGTACAGGTCCCTGTGATTGAGCTGTTACCATAGAAACTATAATGTTTCTATGTTATAATGAACGGGCACATTAACATAAAGTATATTTCAAAATAGTTTCAGTATTTCCTGCGATGTTTAGTTCAATCATATGAAAGTCGTAGAAACATCAAAAAGAGGTCAGGGGAAATGAGAGAAGGATTGGTGACACGGTCAAACCAAAATGTAGAATGAAACACCTAACAGAAAGAGATGTAAGAAAAAATTCTTTCCCAGAAATAACGTAAAAGCTGTCTGCTTCCTCCAGGTATTTTTTTTTTTAAAAAAAGTGAACGATTTTTGCCTTCAGTGTTTCCTGCCGTATTTAATTCAATCCTATGAAAGCCGTGGAAACATCAACAAAGAGGTCAGATGCAGTGACATCAAAATCCTTTTCCACTGGAAGGAGGAAATAATTAAGATTAAAGCATATTTCCTCTGTGCGGGAACAGCTGCTTTAGTGTTGCTGCTGTGGAATGTGAAGAGAGACACAGACACACTAAACTCTTTCCTGTGCTGCCATCTTCTGATCAACATGGGTTCTGCAATTCCAATATCCAATTGCTTCTGAAGTCCATGTTATTTTATTATTTTTTTAAATTATTTTTTAATTTTTGTCAGTTCAGCTGTGACAGAGCTGGGAATTGTACGACTAGAACTGTCAAACACAAATGTGCGAATACCTTTGCATTCAAGTGGGATTGGGTATTCAGGATATTGTGTAAAGATTCCATATGAATGGGCTACTTGATTGATCGATAGTTCAAAAGCAGATAGATAGACAGATAGATAGATAGATAGATAGATAGATAGATAGATAGATAGATAGATAGATAGATAGATAGGAGTTTAGCAAAAAGGGTTCTTTGGATGGTTAAGGGTTCTAGCATACAAACTGGGTCCACATGGAATGTTTTCTGAAGGGATGCTACAGTATGTAGAAGGGTGGATGGATGGATGGATGGATGGATGGGTGGATGGATGGATAGGTGGATGATTTGATGGATGGATGGATGGATGGATGGATGGATGGAAAGGTGAAAAATGGATGGATGAATGGATGGACTAATGGACAAATTGGATGAGTGGATGGATGGATGGATGGACTAATGGACATACAAGTGGATGATTGGATGGAGGGATGGACTAATGGACATACAAGTGGATGATTGGATGGAGGGATGGATAGATGGATGGATGAATTGATGGATCGATGGACTGATCAAAGGATGGATGGACGAATGGACAGTCAGATAGATAGATAGATAGATAGATAGATAGATAGATAGATAGATAGATAAATTGGCATAGGGAACATATCCTGAACAGTTCCACAGTATTCAACCGTACCGTGATTATTATTTTGAAGATCATTTATCTCATTTCTAAAAAGTATACATTTCATTTCTGTCTGTATGTGATAAGGGAAGCAGTCTTTGGATAATCCTGGATACTGTTAGGTATAATTTTGACTATAACAGAGCACAGGTTTTACTGCATCTCCATTTCAAATTAAGCCATTTGCAGAGAGAACAAAGACTTCCTCCAGACAAGTCAGAAGATTATTTTAAAGCTGTGGATTTTCTGAAGAAATGAAGCAGGAGCTCATGTTGCTGACCTACAAACAACCCACTGTGAGACAGTGAGAATTCCTCTGATGCTCACTTATCCTGTTTCCTGCCCTGTTATTCTGTAAACTTAGTATACTACACTACAGATTTTACTGCAGTTACTCTCTGGCTTCCTACACACACACACACACACACACACACACACACACTGCCACCACCACATTTGTGGGCTCACAGGCCAAAGAAAAAAGATATATATGACTCTTAAACAACTTAAAACTGCCGATAGTCACTTATCAGTGCTCCAGCATGTCACATGCCTCATGAATCACTCTCACCTCTGTCTCTTTATGCCTTGTTTAGCACAACTATTTAAGTTCTAGTTTTTCAGCACCTCACCATCAAGCTTTTGTTGTAGTTGTTTATTCTTGTGTGTGTTATCAGTCTGTATGTCTCTTGCCTCTTGACCACAGTTAATGTTTGTAGTTCTCGTTTTCACGGTTTATTTTGTTTTGGTTGTTACACAATTTACACAATAAATTATCTGCACTTGCATCCATGACAACCCCACAAAAATCAGGCCAAAAAAAAAAACAATAGGTACCTCATAAAATCAGACCATATTCCAAAGGGTATCCCACAAAATTCATGTCATATAAATTTGATAAAATTCTACAGGATAATCCAATCAATTAATCAATAAATAAATAAAGTAAGTAAGTAAGTAAGTAAAAAGTAGAAAACACATAAAATCAGAAACATTTTAATGATTAATCCATAAAAATCCAATAAGAACTCAATAATCAGAACATGTTCCTGTGGTTATGCCTTAAAAAAAGAATAGGAACCCCATACAATCAGACCATATTCCAAACAGTATTTTTTTATAAAATGTATATATATATATATATATATATATATATATATATATATATATATATATATATATATATATATATATATACACACAATCAGGTCCAGAAGTATTTGGACAAAAAGACAACAGAGCTTTTGTGATTTTGCCTTTATACACCACCACAATGGGTTTGAAATAAAACAATCAAGATGTGATCGAAGTGCAGACTTTCAGCTTTATTTTAAGAGGTTCCACAAAAATATGGCATTTACCATTTAGGAATTACAGCCATTTTCAGCAAAGTATTTACATTTTCAGGGCCTCAAAGGTATTTGGACAATTGACTGACAAGAAGTTATTTGACCAGGTGCGGTCCATTCCCTCGTTACTTCAAGACAAATGAAGCAGATAAAAGGCCTGGAGTTGATATCAGGTATTGAGTTGGCATTTGGCAGCTGTTCGACTGGAGCTACCAATATGAAGTCCAAGGAGATCTCAATGCAAGTGAAGGAGGCCATCATTAGGCTGAAAAACAACATAAATCTATAGAGAGAGAAAGCAAAAACCTTAGGTGTGGCCAAATCAACAGTTGGGTACATTCTTAAAAAGAAAGAAAGCACTGGTGAGCTCAACAGCATTGAAAGGCCTGGAAGACACAGAAGACAACTAAAGTGGATGATCGCAGAATCCTTTCCTTGGTGAAGAAAAACCCCTTCACAACATCAACAGAAGTCAAGAATACTCTGGAGAAGGTAGGTGTATTATTGTCAAAATCTACAATCAAGAGACGCCTTCATGAATGTAAATACAGAGGGTTTACAACAAGGTGCAAACCGCTGGTAACATTCAAGAACAGGAACGCCAGATTAGACTTTGCCAGAAAGCATCTAAAAAAGCCTCCCATGTTCTGGGATAAGATTCTTTGGACTGAAGAAACCAAGATTAACTTGTACCAGAAAGGAACAGCTCATGATCCAAAGTATACCACATCATGTGTCAAACATGGTGGAGGCAGTGTTATGGCATGGGCATGTATGTGTCTGTCTCAACCCAGTAGAGCTGCTTTTCACTGACTGAACACAAGACTGAAGGCAGAAAGACCCACAAACAAGCAGCAGCTGAAGGTGGCTGCAGTGACGCCTGGCAAAGCATCTCCAGGGAGGAAACTCAGAATTAGAGTTTTGAGAACATGGGCTCCAGACTTCAGGCAGTCATTGACTGCAAAGGATTTTCATCCAAATATTAAAATTATGGTTATATTTACAATTATGTCACTTTGTCCAAATGCCTTTGAACCCCTGAAATTGGAAGTACTTTGCTGGAAATGGCTGTAATTCCTAAATGGTAAATGCCATATTTTTGTGGAACCTCTTAAAATAAAGCTGAAAGTCTACACTTTGATCACATTCAATTCAAATCAATTCAATTTTATTTGTATAGCACGTTTAACAATGGACGTTGTCTCAAAGCAGCTTTACAGAACATAAGAAACAGAAAAACATGCAAACAAACAAAAACATGCAACAGTCCTAGATGTCCTCCACATGTTTGCTCTGTGCCTGTGTTCTGTGAGATCAGATTGAGCAAAAGTATGGATGGTCTAGGTGTACTCAGGACTGGTTTGAGAGCCACTGTTCCAAACAATAACACCAACTGAATTCCGACCATGCACAAATGACAAAATTATCCCTAGTGAGCAAGCCTGAGGCGACTGAGGCGACTGTGGCAAGGAAAAACTCCCTTAGATGATATGAGGAAGAAACCTTGAGAGGAACCAGACTCAAAAGGGAACCCATCCTCATTTGGGTGACACTGGAGAGTGTGATAGAACAATGTTCTACACATGTTGATTGTTTTATTTCAAATCCATTGTGGTGGTGTATAAAAGGCAAAATCACAAAAACTCTGTCATTGTCCAAATACTTCCGGACCTAACTGTATGTATATATATATATATATATATATATATATATATATATTGTGTGTGTGTGTGTGTGTGTGTGTGTTTGTGTGTGTGTATACTTATATTATGAAATTTACATGGAATTCCAAGTCAATTTTCGTGGGCTACCCTTTACAAGGTTCCAACTGTTATTATTATTATTATTATTATTATTATTATTATTATTATATGGGATAACCTTTGGAATATGGTGTCATTACTATAGGTTGTTGTTTGAATTTTATGGGATAACCTTTGGAATATTGTCTGAGTTTATGGGGTTCCTATTAGGTTTTGATAATATTCCAAAAGGCATCCCATAAAAATCCAATAGGAAACCCACATAATTTAGAACATATTACAACGAGTAACCCATAAAGATATATATTGAATAATATTCCAAAGTGTATGCCATAAAAATCCACTTGGAAACACATACTGTACAAATTGGGTCATATTCTAGTGGGTAACCCATAAACATCTAACTTGATTGTGACCAATTGGGAATTTCCATGGAAATTCTATTAAAACGTAATGGAAATCCATTCGGCATTATAATGTAGTGTAATGTGATGTAATGTAATGACAATTCATGTAGTTGAAAGTTGGAAGTAATAAGATCTTTGCCAGTCAATTTTGAAAATTAATTGTGCAGTCTGTTTAACATGAAGTCAGTAAAGAGAGGCTGCTATATGGGGAATATCACTCTCTTTTTTCCAGCCCTAAATTTGAGCGGCTGGTGAGTGAACGACTGCTGCTGTAATGTAAATAACAACAGGAACTATCTTGTTTCGTGGATGTTCCACAACCTTAAAAAATGTAATTGTATAAAATGAATAAAACACTTTGAGATGTTCTATTATAGGAAAATAATCAACTGCGGGTTGGTAACAATAACTCCACTTCATCACACCACCCCATAATTGATTATTACTAGTGACAACATGATAAGGAGTGTTTTCTTCCTTAACCTACCAGAAACAAAATGCTCATCATCATGAAAAATCAAATGAGCTAATGGCTTATGTGCAAACAATTTCCAGATTTTAATTTAGGAGGCACCTTTATGCAGAGTAACTTGGTTGAGTTTTATGAGCCTTACTCTCTGATAGAGTATGGGTCTTAATTGAACTTAAGATTAAACTCAAAACAACCAACCACAGTCCACTTCGCCCATCGGCAAACACGTTTGCATTTCGTTTACTCTCAGATTTCAAATTTAAGCGCAGTAAAAATTTTTATTAAGGAGTTTAAAATGTTTAAAGTCCAAAAGATAAAAAAAAAAAAAAGACTGAAAACTTTAATCACATTATACGAATATCAGCATATAATACAGGAATCACTGCCTTGGTGAAGTGCTTTGCACTTTGATCTACACTTTTGGGCAATATGACTTACACAAATTAAATGATCAGCAAACTCAGGAACTGCATTCACTCTGCGTCAATCTAATTAATGCTTGACCTCAGCTCTGAATCCCAGAGCATTTTCTCTATACCGTTATCTCCACTTCCTCTCTCCTCCATGCTCCCACATGCCCCCGCCGTCTGTCGTTCATAAAAAAAAACTCTTTTTAATAATTGTAAATCAGAAAGATCTCATTTTCTTGCTTCTTCAGAAAGTGCTGTCAGAAATGAACTTTATTATCCCATCAGGAAAACACACACACAGGCGCACAATTCGGAGAAGGGCTGCCTGTCTCATTTCCCTTTGCTTCCGGAAGATTCCTCTCTTAATTCCTGAGAAGCGAAGAAACAGGAGATGGCTTATTATCCTCCTCCACTGGTGAGGCTGTAATAATGAGAAGGCAGCACTTCTGAGAGCCAAGGCTCATCTGGAAAGACGGGACATTGATTTTAATTAAACTCGGAAAGGCTACATTTGATTTTTCCAGTTAATTCATAACACTGGAAAGATGGTGAAGGCATGCAGTCTGACAATTTAATTATCATATCAGAAGGAACTAGCAGCAGTGATAAAAGCTTTTGCAGGATGTTATAGTGTGTTGTTATGAGGCATTTGCTCATGCAAAAACATACAAAACTTTGTGTGTCTCGAACAGATACTGTATTAGCTAGAGTGATACCGCAGCGCTGTTGAATTCTGGATTCTGATTGGTCAGAAGGTGTTGATTAATTTTCTATAACAGCAGCTCTGACAGTAGTGAAGCTGCAAATCACAGGTTTACTGTATATTAATGTGCTCGCTCTAATACGTTAGCATTTAGTATTAGGACTTGTACAGTAGATGCTCAACGTAATCTAAGACAAATAATAATGGATTAAACAAACATGTTACTTAAGAACCCAAAATGTGTAAACGTTGATATGGTGAGGTTATCTATAAGGAGACATTTATTTTACATTTAGAAGGAGTCTCCAGTGTCAGTGCTTTGTAACAGTCAGAGGTAAAGCTGTAACTTTAAGTTCCCTTTCAGGAACTCGAGCTGCGTCGAAACGCTATGGGAACGCCCTCGCGTGACCGCGCTCTGAATCACGTGTCTAATCCGTCCAATGGATGGGCGAGACGTCACGGGCGGGGTGACGTAGCGACCCGGAAGCATAAAGGCCCGAGCGACGAGCCCCGCGTTAGCTTACTGTGTTTCAGCAAGCGCTCTATGTCATATTGTTTGTCTTGTCTGTCTGATTTTGTTCTTTATCCGAAGCATGCCTAAGGCTAAGGATAAAACTAAGGGCGAGAGCAAGCAGCGTTTTAGGCTGTGTGTTCCTCCCTGCCCGCGATATATTACGGGCGGGGATACACACA
>CM040977.1:2481534-2498691 GCA_022985145.1 Pangasius djambal | reverse complement strand
GTCCTTTGTTCCTCCTCAGGATCTTGCTCGGCCAGCATGGATCTGGTATAGTGATAGATGAGTGGATTGTAAACCAGTAGAAATAAAAGTACTTCTATCGCATCTGGTAATAGCCGTGGTTAATAGAAAAAGAAACTAAATTAAGGAAAGTCCAAAAAATAAATAAAAACAAACAAAGCGTGGTCAGAGAAGTTGTGACAGCAGCTGACCTCAACAGCAGTTGATGACAAACATCTGAACTGTGAAGAAAAACCCCAAAACAAGCCAGTGACATCACAAACAACCTCCACAAGGTAGGGGTGAAGGTATAACAATCCACTGTTCAAATATATATTTAGTCATAATACATGCACCTTGCCATGCTACCGTGTCAAACGTACATTCATGTCAGCTACTGCACAGGGTTTTAATCAATAATCTTCAACCATGAGGTATCAACCATGATTGGATCACTGTCTGATCACACAGAATGTGATCAGGTGGCTGAATGCTTAGAGTCAACGTTCTTCTACAAGCTAGATAATGTAGTTCCACTTAAACAAAAAATAATTAGAGAGAAAAAACTAGCACCCTGGTACAACGATCACATATGCACATTAAAACAGACCACTCGAAAATTAGAGCGTAAATGGCGTCAAATTAAATTGGTAGCATTTCAAACAGCTTGGAAGGAGAGCCATCTAATCTATAGAAAAGCTCTTAGTGCTGCTAGATCAATGTATCTCTCCACCCTAATAGAAGATAATAGAAATAATCCTAAATTCTTATTTAATACTGTAGCAAAATTAACTAGGAATAAGACCACAACAGAAACACGCACACAATCATTATATAGCAAAAAATTCAGACCATAAATTTAAAACCAGACAATTTGATAACTAACTCTGTAGACAATGATATAACCATAACAGATCAGTGATTATAATGTTTTACTCCCCTTCAAGAGACCGAACTAATTTCACTAATTTCATCATCAAAATCATCAACCTGTATACTAGATCCTTTACCTAAGTATCTTCAAACAGATAATTCCAGAAGCAATCAAACCTCTTCTAAAGTTAATCACTTCTTCCCTTAGCATTGGCTATGTACTTAAATCTTTTAAACTAGCAGTTATCAAACCCCTGATTAAAAAACCTGACCTCAAACCTGTCAGTTGTCCAAATATAAGCCTATATAAAACCTTCCTTTTATCTCCAAAATCCTAGAAAGGTTTGTAGCACAACAGCGAATACTTGCATAGGAATGACATTCATGATATGTATCAGTCAGGATTTAGGGCTCATCATAGCACAGAGACAGCACTGGTTAAAGTGGTAAATGACCTACTATTGGCCTCTGATCAGGGTTGTGTCTCCTTGCTTGACCTTAGTGCAGTTTTTGATACCATTGATCATGCTATTCTCCTTTAATAGCATAATATTGGCCTATTATAGTTTAATAGTCAAGTCAAGTGGAGTTTATTGTCATTTCAGCCATATACAAGTACATAGTGAAACGAAACAACGTTTCTCCAGGACCAAGGTGCTACATAAGACAAACACAGAGCACCACAGAACTACAGGGACTACATAAATTATACGAAAAGTGCACAAGTGGAAACGTGCAGACGCACAAGACAGAACAAGACAGTACAATGACTACAGCGTTGACCAGTACGCAGTTCTGTTTAAAGTGACCAAGTGACAGTAGTGCAAATATTACAGAGTTTGATATAAATAGCTGAAGTAATGTAAACATAATGGTGTTATTTTATGTGTAAACATAATAGTAGCAGCAGCAGCATAAAACATGTGCAAAACGTGTAAAACGTGTGCAGGGAGGATGCTCAGTTGTGTGTGTGTGTGTGTTCTTCCTTCAGTCCAGTTCTAGGTATTGAGGAGTCTGATGGCATGAGGGAAGAAACTATTGCACAGTCTGGTTGTGAGGCCCGAATGCTCCGGTACCGTTTACCAGACAGCAGGAGGGTGAAGAGTGTGTGAGAGGAGTGTGTGGTGTCATCCACAATGCTGGTGGCTTTGCGGATGCAGCGTGAGGTGTAAATGTCCGTGATGGAGGGAAGAGAGACCCCAATGATCTTCTCAGCTGTCCTCACTATCCGCTGCAGGGTCTTGCGATCTGAGACAGTGCAATTCCCAAACCAGGCAGTGATGCAGCTGCACAGGATGCTCTCAATAGTCCCTCTGTAGAACATGGTGAGGATGGGGGGTGGGAGATGTGCTTTCCTCAGCCTTCGCAGAAAGTACAGGTGCTGCTGGGCTTTCTTCGTTATGGAACTGCTGTTGAGCGACCAGGTGAGGTTCTCCGCCAGGTGAACACCAAGAAACTTGGTGCTCTTGACGATCTCCACGGAGGAGCCACCAATGTTCAGCGGAGAGTGGTCACTCTGTGCTCTTCTGAAGTCAACAACCATCTCTTTAGTTTTGTCCACGTTCAGAGACAGGTTGTTGGCTCTGCACCAGTCCGTTAGCCGCTGCACCTCCTCTCTGTATGCTGACTCGTCGTTCCTGCTGATGAGACCCACCACGGTCGTGTCATCGGTGAACTTGATGATGTGGTTCAAGCTGTGCATTGCTACACAGTCGTGAGTCAGCAGAGTGAACAGCAGTGGACTGAGCACACAGCCCTGTGGGGCTCCAGTGCTCAGTGTGGTGGTGTTGGAGATGCTGTTTCCGATCCTGACTGACTGAGGTCTCCCAGTCAGGAGGTCCAGCATCCAGTTACAGAGGGAGATGTTCAGGCCCAGCAGGTTCAGCTTTCCAATCAGGTGCTGAGGAATGATTGTATTGAATGCTGAACTGAAGTCTATGAACAGCATTCTAACATAAGTATCTTTATTGTCCAGGTGAGTGAGGGCCAGATGGAGGGTGGTGGTGATGGCGTCATCTGTTGAGTGGTTGGGGCGGTAAGCGAATTGCAGGGGGTCCAGTGAGGGAGGCAGCAGGGTCTTGATGTGCCTCATGACGAGCCTCTCGAAGCACTTCATGATGATGGATGTTAGTGCAATGGGATGGTAGTCATTGAGGCAGGACACTGAAGACTTCTTTGGCACAGGGACAATGGTGGTGGCCTTGAAGCAGGTCGGAACAACGGTGCTGCACAGGGAGGTGTTGATGTCCTTGAAAACATCTGCCAACTGGTCTGCACATCCCCTGAGCACCCTGCCAGGAATGTTGTCTGGTCCAGCAGCCTTCCGTGGGTTGACTCTGTGTAGAGTCTTCCTCACGTCGGCCGTGGTTAGACACAGCACCTGGTCATTGGGAGAAGGGGTGGTCTTCCTCGCCATCACGCCGTTCTGTGCCTCGAACCGAGTGTAGAAGTCGTTCAGCGCATCTGGGACGGAGGTCCTGTAGTTGGTGATGGTCTGGATGCCCTGCCACATGCGCTGCGTGTCTCTGCTGGCCTTGAAGTGGTTGTGGATTCTCTGAGCATGTGCGCGCTTTGCCTCTCTGATGGCCCGGGACAGTTTGGCCTCACTGTTCTTAGGGCCACCTTGTCGCCTGCTCTGAAGGCAGAGTCTCGGGTCCTCAGTAGCGCACGTGCCTCTGCAGTCATCCACGGCTTCTGGTTGGAGCATGAGGTGATGGTCTTGGAGACGGTGACGTCGTTAATGCACTTGCTGATATAGCAGGTCACTGATGTCGCGTATTCCTCCAAGTCGGTGAAGTCGCCGTCAGTTGCCACTTCCCTGAACATGTGCCAGTCAGTGTGTTCAAAACAGTCCTGAAGAGCAGAGATGGCTCCTGCTGGCCAGGTTTTCACGTGCTTCAGAACCGGTTTGGAGCGTCTGACTAGCGGTCTGTATGCTGAGATTATCATAACAGAGATGTGGTCTGTGTAGCCAAGGTGGGGGCGGGGCTCCACTCAGTACGCGCCGGGGATGTTTGTATAAACAAGGTCCAGCACGTTCTTCCCTCTCGTTGCAAAGTCCACATGCTGATGGAATTTAGGGAGCACTGACTTGAGATTTGCATGGTTGAAATCTCCGGCAACAATAAACAGTCCGTCAGGGTTTGAATTCGGCAGCTCGCTAATAGCCCCATACAGTACAAAGAGTGCCTCCTTAGCATTAGCACTGGGGGGAATGTACACACCGATTAGGAGAACAGTAGTGAATTCCCGTGGTAGATAAAAAGGTCTACATCTAACAGTCACAAACTCCACCAGCGATGAGCAGTAACTAGAGACTAGCACAGAGTTCTTACACCATTCCGTGTTGATGTAAACACACAAGCCGCCGCCGCGAGCCTTACCGCACAGAGCTGTGTTTCTGTCGGCACGAAACGAGGCTAGCCCGTCTAACTGAATGGCGGCATCCGGAACTCTGTCGCTGAGCCATTCTCTAAACTCACGCCGCGTAGTTTGCTGGAGTCAGATGTAATCCAGTTTATTGTCCAGGGAGCAGACATTGGAGAGCAGGATGGACGGGAGAGCCGGCCGGCTAGGGTTTGTTTTTAGCCTAGCACGAACCCCCGCCCTCTTGCCGCGCTTCTGCTTTCTCGCGCACTGCTTGCGTCGTCCCCTCCCCCGGTCACCGGCCACCGGTATCAGGCAACGCCGAGGGTTGGAGGCCTGGTCCCCGCAGCAAGCCGAGATCGCATAGCTTCTCCACCAGATCATCCTGCAGAGTGGCTGTATTGTTGTTTCTGAAGTTTATAAGTGTCTGGCGGTTGTATACACGAACACCGGTAGCTCCGATGTCCATGTGTCGTTAAAAAGTCGGCTTAAGGACGAAAAAAGCACCATTTTGTATCCGGAGTGGCCGCTGCGTGCTACTGCCGCGCCGCCATCTTGGAGGGCCATGAATAATAATAATAATAATATTGGCCTATACTCCATCAACTTTGATTTGAATAAATTGTAAAATACATACATAGATGTATTATAGATTTAGAAGGTAGCCTATTCAGTGAAGCAGATAGTTTTATATATATTGCTCTGTTTTAGCTCCACAATTCTGACACTGATTGCACTCACAATTGTCTTTAATATGATGACACGAGGAAGAAACCTTGAGAGGAACCATACTTAAAAGGGAACCCATCCTCTTCTGGGTGACACCGGATAGTGCGATTATAAATCATTCCCTTCTATAACTGTGTACTATACGGACAAATGGTGCAATTGTGCAACATCATAGTGGTAAATTCATCATAGTTTTCACAAGAAGTCTGGTTTGTTAAACCTATCCACTGTCCACTGAGTCCTGAGTACAAAACCGCTCACGGCAACTGCAGCCCCAAAGCCACCACAACAATCACAGTACAACTCCTCATATGAGATCCCCAAGCCATCTCCACGGCCCCCAAGCGGCACCATCCCCAGCAATCCATACTGCAGTGCAAATACTCTTCCACAACTGTATACTATAGAGTATTTATTATGCTCTTTTTCTTTAGATCTGTGTCTGAAAAAGATCATCAGAAAAAGTCAGGCTCTTTTCTTCAAGACGTGCCTTTTTGTACTTGTAACATGTAAGCACTGATATCCATCTTATTCATATCAATCCAGAAAAATAAAAAAATATAAAAAAATCTATTAAAAAATAAAAGCAAAAGGTTTTGTCCTTCACAGAATGAGGGAACAATATAGCAAGTTGGAGTACATCCAAAACCAACAGTCACCAAGTAATGTCATGCTTGAGATGAAAAGTACAATGGAGTGTGACAAATTATTGATACTTGTCTGTGCATATTTACATATAAATCCTTTTCCTTTGAACCTGTACATGCGTCATCAACCAAAGTTTCATGTTATTTGACTGCAACATTGGCGTGGCAACAGACGTTCAACAGCAGGAAAAACAAGTTTTATATTAAGGTTTAAACTTGCATAGAAGGGAGATGATGCACCACCACTCCCGGTGATAGAAATGCTATCGAAGGACCACAGTCTCCAAACTGCTGTATTCTTACAACTACAAACTGCACACCCTGAAATCTAACTATTTTCTCTGGAGATTTCAGTCATTGTAGTTGAGTAGGACAATAACATTTTGGAATAGAACAATAGGCATTTTACTTTAAAAGCACTAAACTGTGGAAACATAAGTGAATTTTTATAATCCCACTATCTGATGTTTTTCCTTACCACTGTCACCGCTAGCTTGTTCATTAGGAATCTAGAGCTACATCTATAAAACTGCTTTGTGAGAATGTATTTTGTTAAAAGAGCTGTATAAATAAAACTGAATTGAACTGAGTAATCTGAATGGGGCACCCAGAAATTCAAATTAATTATCTGTATAAGACAAGCCTGACAATTTTCCCAGAGTATGTGTTAATATCCTTTGAACTTCACAAACTCCAAATATGACTCTTAATGTACATAGTGATAATTACTTGACTTGCTAAAGATTTACACCTGCTATGTGACTGCACATTCTGTTTGTGCATTTTGTTCTGTTCTGAAAATAACACAAAAGTCAGATGACTGTGAAAAGTCCAAGCCGTGAATACCATAACATCTCTGCTGAATAAACAAACAAACACCTTCACCACAGGCCACTTTGCTTTAATTTACAAGAGTAGGATATTACACCAAGGTTGAAAAACTGGTGCAGCCAGAACCTGTAAAACTTAATCCAGCTTCACTCAGCTGCTGACAACTAACAAGATCGATTGTTCTAAAACCCTCTCTGACATCACACTTCATCTCAAAAGAACTCAGTCGTCCATCCAGATTTTACACTGGCCATCATCCTCTGAGGTAAGATTTGAGAACAGCTGCAGTAGCAAAAGAGCTACTTAAAAACAAACAGATGAAATCTGTGATCCAGTTGTCAAGAAATATTTGGGGACAGGCACTATAGGAAAAAAAAGTGACTCTTCAGTCCCCTGTACCATCCCCACTCCTCACACCCTGAAAAAAACAACACTAATAATCATTCAATACCATTAATATTCATGCACCCTTAACCACTGATATTGGATAAAGAGCAATGCTGTAGATTGCATCATAGCACTAAAACAGAAACTTCATTAAACATTTTATAATGTTACACATTGAAAATAGAAATAAGAAAAAGAAATGACACCCTGTCTGAAAGACTGATATTTTGGTGCAACAAATATCAATCCCAACGTTGTTACATGTTCATTGGAAGTAATGGTAATATATTAAATACTACAACGTTTCTAGTTAACTACTGCCTCATTCTGGTTAACTGCTACCGCATTCTGGTTAAATATTGCAGGATTCTGGTTAAATACTGAAGCATAATATTTAACTACTGCCAATTCTGGCTAAATACTTACACATTATGATACATTCTGGTTGAATACCGATGAATTCTGGTTAAATACAGACAAATTCCAGTTAAACACTTTGAAAAAAATATTTTTTGCCAGCTGTTAGTTCAGTTGTTAGCTCAGATTTTTTTCTGTAGGATGGTTAAATAGGGGACAGTGGGTGACAGAAACCCCCATCAGAAGGTGTCCACTAATTTCCCCCTCCCACCACAATCTTCCTTTTATAGACAGCACTGCCTATTGGTAACCAATCTTCATGTAATCTTTGTAATTAAGAAAACACACTCCTCTTATCTCATTAATTTCTTATTTGTTATCAATAAAAATGACAACTTTGATCAATTGAACAGTGTGCATTCTCACTAAGACCTGAACTATCCATTCTATTAATAAGGACAGTAATTATTAAAACTAGAAGGTTAAAGTTCATGGATGAACTTTGTTGTTGGAATGAAAGAGCTAAAAGAGTTCAATACTAAAAGGTTAAAAGGCTACACATTTAGAATATATAAAGATTAAAATGTTAAAAATGTTTAAAGGTTAAAACATGAAAGGTTAAAGTGTTATAAAACATTAAAATGTTGCTATGCTATCTCAGCTGGTTGCTAGGGTGATACTAGGTGATTGCTATTCTATTCCAGTTGGTTGCTATGGTGTTGCCCAATTCCCCATGTACTACATAATGATCAAGCTTCATGTCTGTAGCTCTAACGGTTTGTTCTGCGTGACCTTCTGACTAATAATAAAAGCACCCTGAAGTCTTCCCTGTGGAACAATGACACACTTCAGAGTGTTGTTATGCACCAAATGTAATTTCTAAACACGCTAAATATTAAATATTAAAGCATCTTTTTGTCATTGATTTTAAAATGTTTGACATTTAAGAGTTTAAAGGTTAAAAGGCTAAATGTATATAATATGTAAAGGTTAAAATATTCAAATTGTTGAAACATTTAAAGGTTAAAATGATAAAATACTAACCGCTGCTATGATATTCCCGATGATTGCTAGGGTGTTGTTAGGTGGCTGTTATGTGGTTCCAGGTAGTTGCTATGATATTGCTACTAGGTTACTATGATAATCCAGTTGGTTGCTAGGGTGTTGATAGATTCCCCATGTACTAAAGAATGGTTAAGTTTTTTGGAGCTTTGGTAAATGGCAACCATAATTCCGATATGTCCCAAAAGCACAAGCACTCCATTCTTATATGGGATCTATGCCTGTGCTGAATTTCACTCTACATCAAAAATTCTAACCCATGAAAACACAACAAATTTTCCAAATAGAATAATACTAATTATAGCTTATAATAATTATATGCTAAAGTTCATGAACGAACTTGAATGGTGGCTTGAAAGAGCCTACTAAACATGCTAAAAGAATAAAATAATTTGTAAGAGAAGAAGCAAAAAAAAACCCAGATTCTATTTCTTCATTACATCAATCAAGTAGCTTCCAAAGAATTCAAGAGAAAGAAGAATCATGGTTGCAGGGTAAGCCGTTCAAATATTATGAGCCTTTATTCCATTTTTATATTTTTGATGGGATTTAGACAAAGCTTTCCCTTAGGACAAAGTCATTTACTTATCTACAAAGATTGATAAAAATCCATCATTGCATTGCTGACATATGCTCTCACTTCCTGTTTGGTGACTTCACCATCAATATATATATATATATATATATATATATATATATATATATATATATATATATCTCGATATAAAAAATATGAGAAACAACTTTTGTTTGGGTTTGTCTCCTGATGGTTAGTTGACAAAATTTGTGGGAGAAGAAGCAAAAAACAATTTATGTTAAAATTCAAAATTGCCAACTTCCTGTTGAGCAGTACAGAAGTTATGAGCATTTTCAAGAATTTGCAAATTATATTGTCACCTTGAGGCAAATTTAGACAAAACTTCTTGGAGGCCATTAGGATGGGTTCCTTCAGTTATCTACACAGAGTGGTCAAAATACATCACACAGTTGCTGAGATATGCCCTCACTTCCTGTTTGGTAGCTTTACCATCAAAATTGTTTGTGTTGTGGCTGAACTGTCTCGTACATCAAAAATCTAAGAAACTACTTTTTTTTGGACTGGTCTCGCAATGCTGCATGTCAAATTTGGTGTTGAATGGACATAATTTGTAGGAGAAGAAGAAGCTGTGAAGGTGAAAATTGCTGTGAAGGTACCTAAGACTGTCCTCTATGACTGTGCTAAATTTCATAAAAAGCGTGCGTGTTCTGTGGGCTGCCATTGACTCCCATGTGGAAGTAGAAGAAGAGGAAGAAGAAGAATAGTATGCTGGCTCTGTCAAGCCAACATAATTAATATTTAGTTATATAAAGAACATTTATAATGCTACTTATAATTTTTATTATTTATAATAATTTATATCACAGCATGTTTGAATGCTCAAATCTGATTGGTCATAAAGTGTGCATTATTTTTGTATAACAGCACAGCTCAGACAGTAGTTCCGGCTGTAACATGAACGATAGCTTTATATTTATGCGCTCGTTCTAATTCATTATTGTTTTGTATATAGTAACAGCTCATACACACGGACTTGTATGGCAGATACTCCACATGATCTAAGACTAATAATAAACAGACTTAAAAACTGTGTTCTTGTTTTACAAAGAAAAACCTATAATTGTTGATATGGTGACAATTTTTGTTAGGAGACATCAGTTTAACACTAATGGAAGGAGTCTCGGTTATAAGCGCATTGCAACAGTCATTGCAAAGTCTTCAGGACAGAGGAGTCTACACTTTCTGGTTTCTTGGTAAAATGACAAGCTGTGTTTGTGTGAGAGAGGGAGCAATCCAAACAAGAGAGAGAATGAAAAAAAGAATGAGGCTAGTGATAACTGTTTATCATGACTATAACATAAGTGAAAACAGGAACAAACTTGTGTCTCAGATGTTCCACAATATTAAATCTAAATATAAACTGTTAAAAAGTACAACGTGTCCATCACAATATCCCAGAGAGTTGGATGCAATTGCAGAAGTCTTTTATTATAAAAAACTAAAAACAAACAACAAAAAATAAAACAAAGGAATAGCCTAAGGCAAGGCAAAGAAAAGAACTCAACATGAAAATGAAAAACCCACTCATAGTACAAATAGACCATGACATAACGGCAACAACGCAAACAGTACACAATGCTTCACAACCAATGAGGGAAAAACACAGAACCTAAATAGGGACACTAATTAGAGGAACACAATCAAGTGTGCACAAACGAGGAAGGAAGTGGAACAGACAACAAAAAAAGAATTTAAAAAAATGTGAGTGAGGGTGCCCTCTGGTGGTCTGGGGGGAATTGTCCATGGTGGACGTGTCATTCATTAATAAATGAAACATTATAATTTGTTGGCAAATCACTGTGGTATAAGTGGAATAACATGCCAGACCATGCTGTTATACAGAGCTATTCAAATAAAAATTGAATTGAATTGGTTGAATGCTTGAATCTGATTAGTCAGAAGGCATGTGTAGAACCCTGCTGTATGTGGGAGGGAAGGAGGACTTTTTGATAAAGCTTCATGCTCGCATTTATTTTTCACCGTGCTTTTCAGCGCACTTTCAAAAACTCAACCAACTGAAAAGGGGCCTCCTTTCCATCCACAGCCGATGCTCGACCACGCTGCCACAAGAAAATTTTACTGTAATAAATAACATTACATATCCAAGATACATGAGTGTAAGAAAGGCTACTAGATTGGAAAGTGCTTGGAATTTGGAATTTCCAAATGTTGGCGGATCTTATAGAGAAAGCTGAACAACAAAATTCTGTGGCTCTGTATTGTATATCATAATCACCTTGACTCTGATTGAAAAGACTCTTTTTTGCCTTATGTTCTCTGAATGCAATGACACAAATTCTTTCAAGGGAGGTGTTGCAAGGGTGTTAGCAATTTTGTACATTAGGCAAGAAGTGGTAAAATAAACTAAATTATCAAACAAAATGTGACATAATAATGTGACAGTTGATGATGTGACTGGTGGAGGCTGATGAGGTACTTAACAAACTCACTAAATGGAAAAGTTCCCATGACGGCATCTGCTTCTTCCTCCCAGGTTTTGGCACCAATGTATAACCCTGGTGAAAAGGAGGTATCACTAGCTTGCAGCTTTTGCCCCATTCAAAATCAAGGTTCAAGTTCAGGCTCTGCCCTTGTGTGTGTGTTTCCACTCTTTTTCCAAGCACACAGAAACACACATAATTATAGTAATAAGGCACAGGTGAGAATCATCACACGCTACCTGCCAGTTCCCCTGCCTCCTCTCTGTCTGCAGCTGGTGCTTGACCACACCCTCGCTGCCACAGTGTGCATTATCTTTGTACAACAGCATGGCAAGGACAGTGGTTCTGGCTGTAACATGAAAGATAGGTTAATATAAATGAGCTGATTCTAATATGTTATTGTTTCTATAGTAACATCTCATACACACAGATTTGTATGGTGGGCGGTTCACATAATCTAAGACTAATAATAGATTGTTTTGTTGTTTAACAAAGTAAAACATATAATCATTAAAGTGGTGATTTTTTTAGGAGTCCAGGAAAAAGTTCTTTGTAACCATCAGAGTTTCTCAGCACAGGAAAGTCTTCTGGATAGGGGAGACACTTTCTGGTTTCTCAATAAAATGACAGGCTGCATTTGTGTGTGTGTGTGTGTGTGTGTGTGTGTGTGTGTGAGAGAGAGAGAGAGAGAGAGCTCATCAAACTCACATTAAAATATTATCTAACCATGTACTTCCTCAACCATACTTTCTCAAATTTTTAATTGTAGGTACTCTCTACAATAACTATAACTAAAGGTTATATTTATTTTACCAAAGTTGAAAAAACTGCTAATAACCACGAATATTCAATTCAATTTCAATTTAATATTTATTTATATAAAGCTTTTAACAGTGCCCCAAGATTAATCTTGAAAGAAACCTGTCATGTGTGCATAATAGAGCAAGTTACAAAAAATGAAATAAACATACTCAAAGTAACTTCATTAGAGATAAACCAAGCAGAACTCATAACACCATGCTTGAGAGGAAACTGGTATTCATACTGGCCTGTGCATATTCAGCACTTACAGATAAATACATTTCCTTTGAACCTGCACACATTATGACATGTCAAAAAAGTTTATCTCAATGCAACATGGGTGTGTCAGCAGAAGAATAGCAGGCAAAACAAGTTTTATGTTTTAGTTCAACACCTTCACCACCACTTTCAGTGACAGAAATGATAATGAAAAATGTACAGACTCCTGTATTCTTATTTGTAATCTTTGTAACATGTTTTCCAAGATTCACCTCCCTGAACTTAATCATTTTATCCTTCAATAAAGATAATTACAGTCACTACAGTGAAAAGCCATCCTGAAAGCTAAATGATATAGAGCTCACAGTTTGTCCGGATTTGACTACACAATCTAGAAATTCTTAATGTCAATAGATGAAGGGCGGAATGCTCCACATATTTGTTCTGCTTCAAAGCACAACAATGACATACTAGGCAAAAGAATTAGTTCAGTTTGTGGATGTCATATTTTCAGAAAGACCTTGCTAGAAACTTCCCTTGAATCTCAGTTCTAATTATAAATCATAAATTTCTTGTTTCACTTTGAAGATCATAGAATACACACATGAAAACGAAACTCTTTTGTCATTTGTCTTTTTAATTGTGTATTGTTCGGCCTAACTCACATTGATGGATGACTAAGGGTGTTAGTGCTGCAGGTCAGAAAAATGCTTAAGCGAAAATGTCTTTTAAAAACACAGTATGTGACTTTACATTTTTAACCAGAACTCTTCAGAATGCAAAGTTTTAAATGATGTCATTATTAGTAATAGACACAATTTACAAAGTTTGGACTGATTTATTCATTTATTGTTGATAGAACAAGATAATACCAGGGATATATTTAAGTAATTGTGCTCTGTTAATATACTTAAACATTATATTGGGGTATTTATATATTACTTAGGTATTATATTAAGTACTCTCACTCAACTGGTTTGATTCAAGGATAAATCATTGTTCAAACACAACTTACTGTCTACATTTCAGTCATTTCATTTAAGCATCCAATCAAGTACAGTCCCCTCTGAAATTACTGGAGTGGTAAGGCCAATTCTTTGTTTTTGCTGTACACTGAAGACATTTGAGTTTGAGATCAAAAGATGAATTTGACATGATAGATCATTTCCTGATATTTACATCTACATGTGTTATACAACTTAAAACATGCCACCTTTTGTTTGAACCCACCCATTTTTCAGTTGATCAAAAATACTGGAACACACTGACTGACAGGTGTTTCTTGTTGCCCAGGTGTGGCCTGTTAGATTGTTTAAACAATTAATAGCTCTGAATGTCTTCTCTTGGGTTGAGCCCTGGGTTTCACCTGTGAAGACCAGAGAGCTGTTTATGGGAGAAAAGCAAGCCATTTTGAAGATGAGAAAAGAGGGAAAGTCAATCAGAGCCACTGCACAAGCATTGGGCATAGCCAATACAACAATTTGGTATGTCCTGAAAAAGAAAGAAACCATTGTTGTATAAATAGGTCAGCCAAGGAAAACAACAGCACTTGATGACAGAAACATTGTGAAGAAAAACCCAAAAACAACAGTCAGTGACATCACCAGCAACCTCCACAGGGCAGGGGTGAAGGTCTCACCATCCACTGTTCGAAGAAGACTTCAAAAGCAGAAAAATAGAGGCCAAACCACAAGATGCAAACCTCTGATCAGTAGTAAGAATCAGAAGGCCAGATTGGAATTCACAAAGAAATACAGAGATGAGCTACAAAAGTTCTGCAACCAAGATTAACCTCTACCAAAGTGATGGAAATTTGTTTAAGACATCTAGATGTACATATCAGGCAATGAAAGCTGAAATTCTGATCTATCTTTTTATATTCATCTTTTGATCTCAAACCCAGATGTCTTCAGTGTATAGCAAACTCAAAAGAACTGGTCTTGTGTTCCAATACTTTCGGAAGGGACTGTAAATTAGTATAGGGTCAGTCGGTCTTTTTTTTTTTGGAGCGATTACCTCTATGTGTTGGCATCGGGTCCCTGAAGGACTATTGGTTATGCCACGATGCACTTGCTGCCATAGCCTGGGTTCGATTCCCAGCCAAGGAACCAACCCACACACAACAATGCACTCCCAGTGCTGGTCCCAAGCCCAGATAAAATTCATCCAGTGAAAAACTAATATGCGGACCAGCGATCTGTTGTGGTGACCCCTAATGGGAGCAGCTGAAAGAAGAAAAACAAAATCTCTATGTATTGGCATTGCAATACCACCATTTTGTTTATTTCACTTGGTTTATCCATGACAGCCACCTTGTGTCATGGCACACAACAAATTTTGGTTATACAGCTGTTCACAGAACCTCAGTATCTTGGCTCAGGATGGTCTTAGCTCCTCTATCTTTATCTTAGCTCCTTGGAACAAAAACTGATCTCTAGAACACATTACAAGGAACATGTACATATATAAACATTTTGCACATTCTAATTTAATGCTCACAGTTCCACTTCTTCTTCTTCTTCTTCTTCTTCTTCTTCTTTCAGCTTTTCCCTTCAGGGGTCGCCACAGCAAATCATCACTCTCCACCTATCCCTATCTTCTGCATCCTCAACACTTGCACCCACTAGCTTCATATCCTCATTTATTACGTCCATATACCTCCTCTTTGGCTTCCTCTTCGCCTCCTGCCTGCAGCTCCATGTCCAACATTCTCCTACCAATATACTCACTCTCCCTCCTCTGAACATGTCCAAACCATCTTAATCTGGCCTCCCTAACTTTGTCCCCCAAACGTCCAACATGAGCTGTCCCTCTGATGTACTCGTTCCTAATCCTGTCCAACGTCGTCACTCCCAAAGAGAACCTCAACATCTTCAGCTCTGCTACCTCTAGCTCTGACTCCTGTCTCTTCCTCAGTGACACTGTCTCTAAACCATACAGCATGGCTGCTCTCACCACTGTCTCGTACACCTTCCCCTTGATTCTCGCTGATATTCTTCTATCACACAGAACTCCCGACACCTTTCTCCACCCATTCCAACCTGCCTGCACTCGCTTCTTTACCTCTTTCCCACACTCTCCATCACTCTGGACTGCTGACCCCAAGTACTTAACCTCCTGTACCTTCTTCACCTCTTCACCCTGTAATCTTACTGTTCCACTTCCCTCCCTTTCATTCACACACATGTACTCAGTCTTACTACGACTGACTTTCATTCCTCTTCTCTCCAGCTCAAACCTCCACCTCTCCAGGTTTTCCTCCACCTGCTCCCTGCTCTCACTACAGATCACAATGTCATCCGCAAACATCATTGTGCAAGGAGACTCCTGTCTGTCCTCCTCTGACAACTGGTCCATCACCATAGCAAACAGGAAGGGGCTCAGAGCCGATCCCTGATGCAGTCCCACCTCCACCTTGAACTCCTCTGTCTGACCTACAGCACACCTGTGGGGGCAGTCATGGCCTAATGGTCCAAGAGTCAGACTTGTAACCTGACGGTGAACCCGAAGGTCGTGGGTTCGAGTCTCGGGTCCGGCAGGGATTGTAGGTGGGGGGAGTGAATGACCAGCGCTCTCTGCCACCCTCAGTACCATGACTGAGGTGAGATCCCCCAACTGCTCCCCGGGCGCCGCAGCTAAAATGGCTGCGCACTGCTCCGGGTGTGTGTTCACGGGTGTGGGGTGTGTGTGTTCACTACTGTGTGTGTGCACTTGGATGGCTTAAATGCAGAGCACAAATTCCGAGTATGGGTCACCATACTTGGCCACATGTCACTTCACTTCACTCACCACTGTCCTGCTCCTCTCATACATGTCCTGCACCATTCTGACACACTTCTCTGCTACTCCTGACTTCCTCATACAGTACCACAGCTCTTCTTTTGGCACCCTGTCATACGCTTTCTCCAAGTCTACAAACACACAGTGCAACTCCCTCTGACCATCCCTATACTTCTCCATCAAAATTCTCAGAGCAAAAACTGCATCTGTTGTGCTCTTTCTGGGCATGAAGCCATACTGCTGCTCACAAATCTCCACTACCTTCCTTAACCTAACTTCCACTACTCTTTCCCACAGCTTCATTGTATGGCTCATCAACTTTATCCCCCTATAGTTGCTGCAACTCTGCACATCACCCTTATTCTTAAAGATCGGCACTAATACACTACGTCTCCATTCCTCAGGCATCTTCTCACTCTCTAAAACCCTGTTAAACAAACTAGTTAAAAATTCCACTGCTGCCTCTCCTAGACACTTCCAGACCTCCACTGGGATGTCGTCTGGACCAACTGCCTTTCCACTCTTCATCCTCTTCAAAGCCTTCCTGACTTCATCCTTTCTAATCTTATCTACTTTCTATTCCACTGAGGTCACACCTTCTACTCTGATTTTCCTCATTCATCAACTCTTCAAAGTACTCCTTCCATCTCCTCTGTACGCTCTCCTCACTTGTGAGCACCCTTCCATCTCTATCCTTAATATCTCTAACTTGCTGCACATCCTTCCCATCTCGATCCCTCTGCCTAGCCAACCTGTATAAGTCCTTCTGTCATTCTCTAGTGTCTAACCTAGTGTACAACTCGTCATATGCCTCCTGCTTGGCCTTAGACACCTCCCTCTTCACTCTGCACTGTAACTCCTTGTATTCCTTGTCTATTCTCCTTAGTCCTGTCCATGTCCCACTTCTTCTTGGCTAACCTCTTCCTCTGGATACTATCCTGAACTCCCTCATTCCACCACCAAGTCTCCTTATCTTCTTTCCTCCTTCCAGATGACACACCCAGCACCTTTCTTCCTGTCACCCTGATCACTTCTGCTGTAGTTTCCCAGTCATCTGGCAGCACTACCT
>CM040977.1:2421323-2481434 GCA_022985145.1 Pangasius djambal | reverse complement strand
CTGCAACGCGGCGGGATGGTCCACGCCCCTCACCTTTGTCAGGTTTTATGACCTGGACTCTCAGGGCACGCCTGGTTCCTCTGTCCTGGTGCCTTAGGCCTGTTTTCGGTGGGCAGGGACTTGTAAGTCCGGCGGCGTGGGCATTCTCGTTCCCATAGCGTTTCGACGCAGCTCGAGTTCCTGAAAGGGAACGTCTCAGATTACGTATGTAACCATGGTTCCCTGAGGGAACGAGACGCTGCGTCTCGTTGCCACCCTTCCTGCGTCCCTGCTGCGCTTGCTTCATTTACAGTAAGCTAACGCGGGGCTCGTCGCTCGGGCCTTTATGCTTCCGGGTCGCTACGTCACCCCGCCCGTGACGTCTCGCCCATCCATTGGACGGATTAGACATGTGATTCAGAGCGCGGTCACGCGAGGGCGTTCCCATAGCGTTTCGACGCCGCATCTCGTTCCCTCAGGGAACCATGGTTACATACGTAACCTGAGACGTTTTCTGACATCTTCAAGACAGATGTATTTACGCTTTGCATTTACTTGGTAACGTGACCAGCTGTGTGTTTAGGGATGGCAAAGGAACAAATGGCATTTGTCGTAATAAAGACACATGGCTTCAGGCACTTACACTGCTTTTATGAAATAAAATGTCGCTATTTTGTTGCTTTTCTGCACAGCGCTACAATATTTTAACATTATGAAACAATAGGCCTGAACACACAGCACTTATTTAATTTGTTAGCTCGTGCAGTTCTAATAAAAACGCTAATACTATTATTAATAATGATTCTGTGTTCAAGAATTTCAGCTCAGAATTTCTGTCCAATTATTAGAAATAAGAAAGAAACAAAGAAAACACCTCATTAACTTGGAATTCCAAGTTCAGCATGTGACGTCATGTCAACATGTCTGCTCACACCGTCAACAGTGAATAACATATCGCATCACTACTGTAAATGAGTTTATAGTACTATTTATTTTAGATCAATCAACATATACACAGTAGTTGATTAAATCTATAACACAGACCATAAAGCTGGCTGGTTGGTTTTGACGAAGTAAATATTAATCATAAACTCATGATCACTAATGTTAGCTGGCTAGCTTTTTGCCAGCAAAACACGCACTTCCATGGAGGCACCCATATTTTTCCCACTTGTAGTAAAAACTAAAACAATTATCTTTAGATCATTTGTAAAATAAGACGCAGTAGTGGCAGACCTTAAAATGGACGGTGCACAAATCCTGAAGCATGACAATGAATATATCCTGAGATTAGGGCTGGAGTAAAATCTGTGCTTGGTAGACTTTACCTTTATCAGCTCCCTTTCATGGCACTAGCTGAAAATTATTAATACACAATCCTGCTTAGCTGCTTTTTGTTGTTTATTTTTTCCTCACTGTGTCTCTTCATAGTGCTAAGCTATGTCAATTATGCTCAAGGCCTTCTTTTTTCTGCACAGCTTGCTCTAAATATTGAGATTCCCATTTTAAACTGCTTAATCAACGCTGATAGTTTTGACATTTGATATGAAATGGCGCAATAAAAAGCTGTCACTGATTGTTAACCACTTTAAAATTTTACTTGGCCCTCATTCTGCTTGTTGCTGCAGCCCCGCTGTCGGCCATCATTAGCAGATGCCGCTCACGCTAATGAAATCCAACGGGGAGAAAATAGCAAATGAAAGAAAGAGACAAATGAACCTGGTGTCACTCTTGAAGAATAATGCTTGATTCACTGCACAGTAAATTGCAGGAATAAATGGCTGGATTGATTGAGTAATTTGAAAATTCATCAGTGGCCAAGACAAGCTGTTTCACATCGTCACTGCTGCACCTGCTTCAGACGGTTAATGTGTTATTTTAGATGAATTCAGGGTTCACGCTTTAGAATTTAGAAAAATACACAGTTTTAAATATCCAAAGAGCTTGCTGTTTGTTTTGCAGTGGCGTTATGTGTGCCTCTTAGATAAAAGATCTTTTTTTCTCAATTAAACAAAAGGGTCAATGCTGTAATACCAGACTCATGTATTGTTTCCCCCATTCAAAGGGAAATCATGGACAATCTTTTCTATGCTCAAGCCAGTTAACCCCCCCACCCCCACCCCCCCCAAATTTAAAAAAATAAAATAAAAATAAAGTGTTCCTGCAGACAAAACAAATGTTCCTATGTCCATGCAAGAGCAGGTAATCCATCCACCCTTCTATTAGCTGGTAAAACATAGCCCTCGTAAAGAATTGGATTTGGTGGCTTTTGCTAGACAGAGATCTCAGGAACAGGCTGAAAGTCAGTCACACATGTGGTTGGTCTCATCCCATCTTCCTAGACATCTGTCTACTGGTCTGTTAGAGTTCTTGCTTTTATCTCATCATCCAAGGTTCCACATTGTATGGCTGAGAATGCCCAAAACTTCCTCACATACTCTTCCACAAGACCAACCCATCCAGTGTGTCCTAAGGTACCAACTACCCCATTCCCTTGATCAGGCTGCCTGCAATGCACCATCCACCAGCAGAAGAGCAACATGGACAGGCATCAAAGACCACACCAACAGCCACACAAGACCTCTGACAATGGCTTCAAATAAGTTAATTTAGGACATATTATCTGTAGATTAGAACTACCAGAATCATACAGAATCTCATCAACCTTCTATGCTCCATTCAAGCTTGTTCAGGAACCAGCACCTGGAGCTGAGCCACCTGTTCCAGAGGGCAGACCAAAGTACCTTGTCCAGTCCCTGCTGGATTTCAAGGGGCATGGCCATGAGATAGTTTGCCTCGTGGACTGGGTGGGGTAGAGTACGGAGGAACACATTTGGGTATCTGGAGAAGACATTCTTGACGCCATTGTATTCCATTGTAAACATCCAGTCCAACCCACTCCTGAGGAAAAGCAGTAGGTCCCACTTCTGCTCACGTACCTTATTTAGCTTTTTTTTTTAAAGTCTTTACCATATGGTGAAATATGAATCTCTTTCACAAGAATGATAGTTATTAATGATATTTATCTTGAAATCTCATTCATGATACAACATAAATGCTTGCATTGAAATACCTTATCCGTTTAAATGCATACAATTTGGCTGAATTCCCTCTAATTTTGTAATATTGTTACATATCTGAGTGTGGTATTCTCTTCAGTGATAAAAACCTCGGCATTAGTAAGTTGGCCCTGAGCCTTCCTCGCTGTTGCTCTCTTAATTTTTTCCCCCTGCTGTGATTGATCTCGCTCTCTGCATCTCCCCGTGGCTTTGCATGTGTGACGGATCAATTTGGTCACGCTTGTCAGTCTACGGCTTAGAGGTATCATGAAACTCTTCACTGAAGATGAAGGGGGGGGGAAGCGACTGAATATTCAGTCAGCATCTACTGCGTCTCCTTCCTCTCATTGCTGGGGAATAGCCGTGTAAAAACGCCATCGGTTTGACAAGAACAAGCGTTTTAGTCGTTGAGCAGCCTCCTCCCGTGTAGTGTCAGTCAAGCAGAGAGAATTTAGCAAGGGGATAGGGGGCCTGATCATGCCTGTTTTACAAGTCTTATAGCACTGCCGGAGGATTGGTGAAGCGAAAACATCCCACTATTCCCAACAGAACTGCTGAACGACAACCAAACTGTGAAGAGATCCAGACCACAAGTCCCAGTAAGCTTCTCTCGAGTTCTAAGTGTATCAGTTCAGGTATTCAGGCATCCAGGTCATTTCGAATTGTCTGGTAGCAGTCAGGTCAGGTACCTGAATTTGTGTTGCAATCTCAAAGGTGATTCATTGCTCATTAGTTGTTCCACAGTAGCTTGTCTGTGTATGGCCTACAGCCTAAAACAATTCTCTTGATCCTGTATGGGAAAAAAATGTAAAAAATATTTCACAACACAGAGAAAAAAAAAGGGGGAAAAAAACTTCCTGAAATGGAGCTACAAAGGACGAAATCACAGGAAGAACCAGAACTCAGCATCTTCCTCTAACCAAACATTGCTTCAACGCTCTTCAGAGTCTTTGCTAAAATACGTACTAGTATTTATGACAAACTGTTTCCTGTTTCTACAAAGCCTACAGTAGAAATCTGTGATCTCATTAATATAGGAAAATCTAGCAACTGAATTTTCTTTGCTGTTGTTGCATTTCATGTTAAATCCGCAGGGAATATAATGTAAAATTGAATGTTTATATGATGCCAAACATATAGCGTTACATTAAATGAGGAAAAAAAAAACTATATGATGAAAAATATCTGAAAGAAAAAGTCTGGGTGGGTGTGGCCTAATATTCTAATGAGCATACTTTTACTTGCTATGCCTTTCAAGCAGAACTAAGCACAAAAATACAGTAGAGAATCAAGATTGCTCAAACTTACACATACATTTGTACTGTATAATTCTACCAAATGAGAACTTTATCACAGTAAGTTACACTCTTCAGGTTAGTTTTTATTCGCTAATCTGTTGTTGCTTGGTGGTTGCTCAGATGTTAGATTCTAGTGAGAAGATGTAATTTTGCTAAAGATAACATAGGGGGACAAGCAACATCGTCCTTGGTATTGGGTAAAGCTTGTCTAATTATTGCATTTTGCAACCATGACTCTGTGTTAAAACTTACTTTATCGAAAGCAAGAAAATGTTTACCATTTGTACACAGATAACAGAGATCTACACCAGCTTACTCACAATGAACTAAATCCAACCCGCAATTTTTCTATTTTTCAATCAGCGGAGAAGTTTGTGTTTGTCTAAAGCAAGAAGTTTGGTAAAGCAACATTCTTATTCAGATCTACTTATGTCGGAGTGGGCCCTGCTACCAGTACACACACTGAGTGTGAAACATCATTAGTTCAGCAGTCCTATCAAAATCCGATCATACCTGGGGGGCCGGAATGGTGTAGCAATGGAAATTGTGTTGGATTAACAGTGACAACAGTAAAGCATGTTTATAGTACTCTGGCTATTTTTACAGCTATTTGTATGCTACATTTACTAAGCCAGTGCAAGAAAGCACAGAAATAGTTGCTCCACAGAAGAAAAAAAATAGTGTAAAATGGATTTCATTCTCTTGGACATATTACAAGACCCCAATACTCCCAAGTGAAGCATGGTTGTGTGCAATCAGTGATATAAGTTACATGTAACAGCCAAGCATTCAACTACGTCACCTGACGCCAATAAGCGTCAGTGTAGTGTCTAAGCAGAGCCCTCTCATTAGACACTATACTATGTGTAATATGATATAAAGTATATACAGTATATTATATGACCAAAAGTATGTGGGCACCTGACCATCACACCTTTACAAGCTTGCTGGAGATCCTGTTCCAAAACCATGGGCATTAATGAGACTATAATAGCCTCCACTCTTCTAGGAAGACTTTCTACAAGATGTTGGAGTGTGCCTGTGGAAAAATGTGAGGTCATTGGCACTGATATCCCGACACATAATTCTTGTGCTGATGTTGCATCCAGAGGCAGTCTGGAACTCTGTAGTGAATGATGCAACAGAAGATATGCGCTTTTTACTTGCTGCGTGCTTCAGCACACAGCTGCCCCACTCTGTGTGTTTGCATGGTCTACGGCTCCATGGCTGAGATGTTGTTACTCCTAGACATTTCTATTTCACAATAATAGCACTTACAGTTGAATGGAGCAGATCTAACAGGGCAGAAATTCCGCAAATTGACTTGTGGTAAAAGGTGGCATCCTATGACAGTATCACATTTAAAGTCACTTAGCACTTCAGTATAACCCAAGATTGTAAGACAGCCATTGTAAGACAGTCAACAAGTCATCAACATCAAGACCAACAACCTATCAAGTGACCCAACAACCAGCATATCAACTAGTTTTAAACAATATGTCAACTGTTTATGGTTGTTGGATATGTAGTAGCTTGTGTATAAATGGTTAATTCATCCAAAGTTCTATCACAGTTTCAAATTCAGTTCATGTGAGCCCTATTAAACATTTTTATGACGCATTATTGAAAGACAGAGAAACATCAGTTGGCGTGTTGTTGAGAATCAATTGCTGCTGTGAAAGTCTATAGACGGTTGGGAGAGCATTTATATTGGACTATCCACATAAAATGTTACCCAGTTTATTTTATAATACAGCAGCATTTGTTATTAAAGGTTCTACATTTAACCACTTCGTCTTTAAGAGTATAAGGTTCAGAATAAGATACAATATTTGCTTACATCTAAATCTATATTTGTATATGTGTAGATATACATGAGGCAAACACAACAGCTGCTTGACTTGAGCTTTTGCAGATTCACTCTGTGGTGACTGAGTCAGCTGCGTTATTCAGATGCGTTAATCACAAATATTCCCAAATGTTTCCACTGCCATTTCAGGACAAGATGTTGCTAACTAGGTATCTAAATTTCTGTAAATCCATTTTGGTCACAAATGAGATCTTTATTATTGCCTACGAACTCTTCTTTGGGACTATCAGGATCAAGTAGAACGCTGTAAAATAATTGATGGTTTTTGCAAATTAATCTAAACACTGCTAAGTTCTGTGGGAAGAAGTGGAGGTCGTGTGGTTCGTTTTGCTCACACAGGTGCAATTATGAGTATTTATTAGAGTTTAATCACTACTTATTTATCCGTTGAAGCCCAACACATAAGCAATAAACCACTCAGTGTCATGCTGTTATAGGTAAATAATCAAGGATGGGGTGGTGTGAAGAAGTGGAGTTACCGTTAACATCCCAAAGTTGATCAGTTTTATTCTTTTTAAATCACAAGAATTTGTCAACGCAAACATTTTTAAGAATTTATTCAAGAATGTAACATCATACTGTTTTTTTGTCAGTTTATAGTGAAATTTCATGTTGTTGAACAGCCATTAAACAAGTTGGTTAATGTTCTCACATGAAGATGTCTTGAAGATGTCATAAAACTTAGTTACAGTTTTACCTCTGACTGTTACAAAGTGCTGACACTGGAGACTCCTTCCATAAATATTAAATAAATATCTCCTTAAAGAGACAGCGTGATTTTTTTATTAGGTTTAGATCACGTGGCGCGTCTGCCTGTTACATCCAGCTCCACGTCCGATCCAGTCCAGACATTACAAGGACTTTAACACTCCTGCTTCCTGTTTTTCAGTGGATTTATTATAATTATTCAGTGGATTTATTATAATTATTCAGTTCCTGTGAATGAGCTGTTACTATAGAAACGATGAAGTATTAGAACCAGTGCATTAATATAAACCTGTGAGTTGAAGCGGCACTACTGTCAGAGCTGCTGTCATAGAAAGTTAATCAACACCTTCTCATCCTTCTGACCAATCAGAATTGAGAATTCAACAGCTCTGTGGTATAATCATTATTAATTAAGAGCTTTTGCAATTAATGAATTCATTGTGTGAGTAGTATTTTGAAAGATGAAACACTTTCTGTTGAAAGCTCTCACCTTGCCAAAAATCAGAAGCTTCGGATAACACGAGAGCTGAAATTCAAAACAGAGTTCTAGTTGAAATAACGCAGCTCTTAGTGTAATGAAGAGAGATCAGCAAAACACGGGTCTTATTATGAACTGACTTTTAATTAATATCTGAGAGATTTGATTCTGGACTGAATAAAATCTGAGCCTAGAGTTACTTTTTATCCCTGCTAAAAGCCTTCATTTATTAGAGGCGGAAATGAAGTGGGCTTCAGTGACATGCAATGATGTTCATACAGATGTTATGTCTATTAAAAGAAATGTGTGTTATTAATAAGCAGCTTTAATAGTGCAATGTTTTAGCTGTATTATTTTATAACTCTGTATCATATGTGACCCTTTGCGATTTAACTTGCAGTACAGGCTGCTAGAAGCAGCAATTCATAACACTGCTCTAAAATAAAAATAGTCAAGTGGTGGAATAATATCTCGTTAAATTATGCGGTTAGCATCTGAATTTACAAATAAGCACAGATAATGATGATAATGGAAGGGAAAGCGGGCTAGGGCGGAAACGCTTGTCGTTTTTTTTCGCTCTCTGTGCTGATGGTAATAAGCGGTGGTTGCGGCCTGTGGACCGTGTCCTTTCTGTCTTGTTATCCCCACTCTAAATCTCCGGCATCTTGGCAGGCCCGGGCCATGTGTATTCCCAAACAGACTCCCTAACTACCTCCCACGCTGCTAACCAGCATCATGACACACTCGCTCCCTCTCGGCTCACCGGAGCCCGCTGGCTATATTTAGAAGGACTAATTGGGTGTGCTAGAAATCACAGAGTGACACCTCTGAAGTTGAAAAGAATCTCGAGTGCATTGTTTTCGTTTTCATTTCCTTATTTTCTGTGTTTTTTTTCTTTTCTGTCTTGTTTCCGCAGTGCAGCTGCACAACAAGGGCTCGGACGCCTTTCCAAGTGACAGCTCATTTAATGGAAAAAGTAGAGAGTGACGAGGAGATGAAGCAGTGTTGCTACAAATGACTCGCTTGTCCCGTTATTACGAGGGCTCTGGGCAACTTCAGTCTCATAAGGGGCCTCTGGAGCCCGACGTTACACTCATCACTGCTCAAATAAACAATGCCAGTGTTTCTTGTGTGTACAGAGGGATGCTCGTCGTCGCAGGTCAGCGTACTGAGATGTCTCAGTGTTGCCCCCGAGAGAGAGGATCACACCACTGTCTAATCCCAGAGGAACGGTAACATGAACGGAGTTCCAGTTTTTTGTATGAGAAAGTACTAATTCAAAAGCAAACTAAGCATGTAAAAGTCAAAGAATATATCAGTTCACATGTAGTGGAAGTGTTTTTTTTTTTTTTTTGTTTTTTTTTTTGTAGGGAACAATAAAAGTCCTAACAATGCCTGTAGCATTTTTTATACTATTTTTATGTATTTGCTACTGAGGCTTCAACTGAGGCATAAAACATGTGGTGCTGTGCAATTATAGGAAAATAATCAGCAGCAGCGTGGTGTGACAAAGTGGAGTTAATGTTATCCCTCACCACAGCACATCCTAAAGTGATTTATTCTTCTTATACAACAGTAATTTGCCAACAGTTACAATTTTTAATTTGTTAACCAACAACGTCATACTTTTTATCTATTTTAGTTCCATTGAACAGGTCTTTTCCTGATCTCACTTACCTTATAGCAGCTATAAAAAGTCATGTCTTCACCAGCCTCTTGTTTTGTGTCTCTCTTAAAGCTAATAAGACAAAAAAACAACAAAAAAAACAACACTGTTTATCATGTTACAAAGAAACCAGAAACATAAACTCCCTTTTCAATGTCGTTACAGCTTTACCTCTGCCTTTACCTCAGACTCTAACTGCTGACACTGGAGACTCCTTCCATGAATGTTAAATAAATGCCTCCTTACAGAAAACTTCGCCAGGTCAATGATGACACATGTTTTAAATTTGTTTACATGGAGTCTGTGACATAGTCAGTCTGTGTTCACTCTTATTAAGCCTGTGTTTTCAGGAAGTATGTCCAAAAGAAAATGTACGTCTATTTTATCGTAAAAGTGCACTTTAAAAAAAACAAGAATCCAAAAGATTAGGCAAATTCAGTAGCAAATAAATAGAATATTTAATATATAATTTTGGGCATTTAAAAAAATATATATGATAATGAAGGAACACACTAAATGTGTTACTGATATAAATTGAATTTCTAGTCTTCTTGTACGCTGAAATCGGATTCAGACGTCTTCTGTTCTCTTTAAACTGCAGCGCTTGCACTTAAAAGCTCACACTGCACCCATATAATGAGCATTACACGTAACAGGCAAATGGAAATGAACAGACTGCTTTACACAAAACTATCCAAACTCATTTCTTGTCCCTTTTCTGCTCCGTCTATGACTTCCTGTTAGAATTTTCAGCCATATTAAGCGGTGATGCATGTGCACTGAGATCGTGATCTCAGCCGCTGTGGCCTTATTTTCTCTTGAACATACACACGCTGTCAATTACGCTCCGCAGACCGATGGTTTTTTTTTTGGCTTAACAGTGATTTTGCCCTCAGCATTATTTGGAAAAAGTGGCTCAGGATGTGGCCTAATGAGAGCGGACGAGTGACATCGAGTTACTCCAGAGGTCTATTTTACAAATATGTTCATATGTAGGAGCATTTTGGGATCATGTGATGTATCTGTTATTGTGTTATCGTAGTAGTTTACTCAGTCCGCCACCGAGATTGTCCATTTAACTTCATTCCTGGTTCAAAAGTCATTACGCAACGCTCCATAAATCTCACTCGATGGTACTTAAACCACAAATAGCCTATTTCAATGAGGACAAAACACAACCTTATGTTACAGTGCATTGATAAAGCAATTAAGTGACGAATAAATCAGGCAGGCCACAAACTCCTCGGCAACGCCGGATGCTGACTCACACAATCTTTATAATGTAGCTTTCATTTAAAGTTAAATAAATGCAAGTAGAAATGATATAACCATATCATCCATTTCAGAAAAAAAAATCACATACACTACACCTGTGATCATGTGTTTTTCACGTGATTACATTCTTTAAAAAAAACTTGTGTATATCCTGAAATGCGAAGTAAACACATCAGGCAAATAATATCGCAATATAAGAAACGTGTGAAAATAAAGTGAATCATTTGTAAAACAAAAACAAATGCACATAAAAATTTATGAATCATGAAAAAAAAACTTGAAAATAAATGAAATTGTGAGCAAATAAATCGATTCTTTGTTTTTTTTTTATTGGTAAGAAAATAAATGTGTGAAATCCTGTGAAGAATCACATTTGAAAATAACTGGATTGTTAAAGAATAAAAAAAAAATTATACATGTGAAAAAACACGTAAAAATAAATGACTCACGGGAAAGAATCACATCTGAAAATGAATAAGTTGTGTAAAAAAAAAATCATATGTAAAAATGAATGAATTATTCGAAAGCAAAAGAAACGAATCGTGGGTAAGAAAATCACATGTGAAACGAATCGTGTAAAATTCATGTGGAAATTACTGAATAATGTGAAAACAGCACATTTAAACATAAATGAATCATATAAAAGAATCATGCATGTAAATAAATGAATCATGGAAAAATCATATGGATACAAAGGAATCACGGGTATTAAAAAGATCACATGAAAAATACATGAATCATGGGAAAATAAGACTGGAAAATAAGGCTGTGCTTTCCGGGTGGGAGGGGCACACTCCCTCACCTGTCAATCACAGTGGAACTAACCAATCATGGGCGCATGTGAGCTCATGAGTATGCAAAAGAGGGAGGATAGCTCTTTCTTCTGAGTGTGTTATACTGCATTCAGAGTGAAGTTGCCACTTGTAATTCCCCGCTTACAACCAGTAAAAATTGGGGTTGTCATCACATTGGGGTGGTCTTTTCAACTACCAGTTCCTTCCCTGCTTACGGAGTGATGTCAAATCAACATGGCCGCTCACACTGTGAACAGAGTAAAACGTTTAAATGAGTTTATAGCAGGATCGGCTTACATCAGTTAACATACAGGCACAGTACCTGGTTAAATCTATATCACTGACCACACTAATCGCTGTTTTGAGAAGGTCATCATCAACGTTAGAGTTATCAGTAACATTAGCTGGCTAGCTTTTTGCTAAGCTACTCGCTGTTGTCCGCTGTTGCTAAGCTACATGTTATTGTCCACTGTTGTAGCTGTTCTGCGATTTCAGTATAAAATGTTGCACAAATGTTTGAACTTTACTACAGTAGAACAGAACTAATAGCCACTCAGGCCTGTAAATGTAAAAGTGCAGTTAAAGAAGTTTTTACGAGCTTTACGTGTTCTGACAGTGCAAAAAAACGACACACGTTCGTGGAGGCGTCCATGTGTTTTTCCCCCCACTTCGCACGTCGATCATCCCGAGGTGGGAAATTGTGTTATTATGCTATTACTGAATTATAGGGTGTACTTATTCTTTCCTACCTGGTTTTACTTTTTTGGGGGAAAAAAACTGCATATTGAAATCTGTTGTGTTTTGTTGTTGTTGTTGTTGTTGTTGTTGTCAGCTGAGGAGCAAAGTGCTACATGTGTACACACAACTAAACACAGAGCACGGTGCAGGAAGTGACGCAACACACACGAGACAACCGGAACGCTATTCGCATTTTCACAATGTGTATGTATTCAAAGAGAAAAATCTAGTAATGATATTGAATCTCTAATTTGCTCAATTTTTGTTGCGCGATGAAGGAAAACAGCTCGTCATTAGGGGTCAGTAGAAGCCTGTGACTAGACAGACTGCCGGAGATCTTCTCACCGCAATTTCCCCACATCGGAAACTCATCTACAGACACCTCAGTAGTTATTTTATAGTTCAGTTTAACATCATGCTAATTAGAAATCATTGCTTGTTTGACTGTGAAAAATTATTAGAAAAGTCATTTCCCTTTTATCATTTATTCTCTGTGTGACAACCTGGCACAAGATTTTTGAAATATTACTTACTTTTACTTACTTACTTTTAATATTACTATTACTTATAAAGAGCAAACACAATATCTCTGTAAGTTGTTACCTGTAGACTTTACCTCTGGGCTGGGAATCGATTGTTTAACTATCGACTCCATTTGTCTGAGTCAACAAAAAAAAAGTGCTTAGAGCTCATCCAAAAAACAAAAAGCTTTTTATACCACCGTGCTGTTGAATTCTGGATTCTGATTGGTCAGAAAGGTGTTGATTAATTTCCTATAACAGCAGCTTAGACTGTATTTCCAGCTAAATCCGTTACTATAGTAACAGCTCATTCACAGGAGCTTGTATGACACACGCTTCCCATAATCTCAGTCTAAAGTAAAGAAGTCTAAATTATAAAAACGTTATAGAACAAAGAAATGTATGTAATTGTTGATATGGTGAAGCTTTCCATTTAACATTTATGGAAGGAGTCTCCAGTGTCAGTGCTTTGTAACAGACAGTCAATTTTCCGACACAGACTTCACACTTTCTGGTTTCTTTGCACTTTCTCTGTCATGTCTACGCCGGAATCGATGTCTAACTGCCTCACAGCCTACAAACATGGGTGCATTGGCCTCTCATGTTGTGTCTCAAACGGCTCCCTACGGAGCTAGCTTGCTTTGTAAAATGTCAACAAAAACTAAAAACTTGAAAATATTTAAGTTTTATATGTCATATAAATTTGTTAGCTTAATCACACGCATTTCTGTCACGGCACTTCAATCAGAATCGTAGGCTAGACACTTAAATGTCGTTAGACTCAAACAGACCACATATAGAACGTCGAATAAAGTTAAAAATCGCTAACGTGAGTAATCATTTGAGAGCTACAACACAGATAACAAGCCGCTTACATTTGTAGACGGAAGTTGACTGAGAGTTTGTCCCCCAATTTTTTCGAGCTGAGAGGCTTCAGAAAACATGACGTCACTTCCAGTAAGGGAACATAGTGAGCATCGATGCTCCCTGGTTTTTGCGGTGCATTGTGGGATTTTTTAGATAGCGAGCGTTCCAGTGCACTGGAAGGATTTTGCGATTGAGACAGCACACTTAAAATGGCCGACTCCCTGATCAGCACCCTGACTACTGAATCACGGAGCTGACTGAGACACACCGTCATTCACTAACACGTTCTTCATCACCCGCCTACTGATCACACACACCTGGACCCAACCACTACTCACCTCTACATAAACACTCACCTTGCACTCAGTCAACGGGAAGTATCGGTTCGTGAAATTGTGACCTTTACATACCAACCTTTTTTTTTTTACTGTGTTTGTTCTCCTGGTCCTGATTGTTTTGCTACAGCTTTTGGTTTTGAGATTGTGCCTGTCCTAGTGTTTGCTGTTTGTTGTTCATCTGACTTTTTGCCTCACGTTCTGGGATTGTCTATCTGCCACCGTATCTGCTCCTGCCACCGTGACAGTAACATGACATGCTGTGCTTTTTTTTGTCTTATTAGCTTCAAGAGAGAAAAACAAGAGAGGCTGATGAAGGAAGGACGGTTTATACCTGCTATAACGTTAACATAAGAACTTTCCGTAACATAACCTTCCACAGCGTTGAATGTAGCTAGAATCAGTTAGCGAAACTTTAAAATCGGGTGGCTTTTTTTTTTTTAGTTCGGCCTGCAAAAAACATTTGCACACAAATTGACTAAAACATAGATAAATGAGGCCCAGTATTCTCACAACTGTAGTTGTCTTGTAGTAGCCAAGACATGTTTAATGTATAAAGTTTGCTTCTTTGGTTTGGCACTGGAGTTACGAGGCTAACTCTGCGTCCAAACTAGCCAGTGATAAGTCACTTGTGTTGCTTTGTCGTTTGTCTCCTGCGGGCGTGAAGTGAGCGCTACTGTCATCGCTCATGTGTGTGTACCGTCCGTCCAGCGTTTTTAGTTCCGATGAGAAAGAGTAGTAGCCAACATGTATTGCACACAACAAACAATATACTACAGTACTTTTAAAAATGATTCTAATACTTTAAAGTTACTACACATTATGTCCTAGGCTTTGGACTAGCTTTGTTAGCACATTAGCAGTGCAAGCTAACTGTACAAGCTACATACACTTACCACAACCACCATATCTATACATCATCTTCTAACTAGATAAATGCAAATTAAATAACGTACTACTTAGTGTGAAAGTTGTGTTTTTTTTTTTTTTATTTGCAAGGTTTATTTATTTTTTTTAGTTACATGTCAGGCGTCTTATTATCTATTAGCAAATTAGCAGCACAACCTAAGTGTGCTAGCTATAAACACTCTCCAGAGACACCAACAATCTCTGCTGCTTCCTTCCAAGCTTTATTTTTCTTTGACGTATATGACAGGAGAAGATGAAACCATGGTTCTATGTTTTTTTTTTCATTTTTTAAATTAAGTAGCAATTGCACAAAGGCTGAGTGAGGAGACAAAAAAATGTCATACGATGTCAATGTCAGTCTGTATTATTGTTCCGGGGAATCATTCGAGCCAAATATTTGGATTTGTTACTTTACCGTGCCATACCTAATTTTCATAAAGCTGAGAAAATCTCAACTCACATGTCGCTTGTTGCGCTGTCACTTTGTCACTTTGTCATTTTGTCGCTCGGCGCTTTCGTTGAACTCACGTCCCCGTGCCGTGTACGTACATAGAAAATGAACAGTCTCTTTGAACTTTGCTGCTGGCTATGTGACAGCAAGCTAATGTAGCTAACAAGGAGGGATTTATGCAAACTACATGTGTAAATCCTTCCACAGTGGCGTCTCCTCAATCAGCTTTGAGGAGTTAGTCTGACAAACATGGACAAAAGCACAAAATCACAGAGATAAAAAAAAAAACAGCTCTATCACTTTCTTCACTAGAACCTTCAGATGACAATGTGCACTGAAAAAAAAAAAGCTCATTAAGTGAATTTAATCCAAATGTGTACATCGGTTCCACGTAATTGAATTAAGTTACATTAACATAAATTGTGTTTGTAGATCCAACATAATTTAATCATGTATCTTCAAAGCCCTGGATAAAATCAAACTCCGTGTTCTCACCTGAACTGATGCTCGAACCCAAGTCCCTGGTGTTCTGCAACAACCACAGTACTGCTGTACCATCAGTGCCAAAGTCCCTGTGAGAGTTCATAATGTAATTGGATTACATTAATACTACATGAATTGATCATGCTCACTCCACATAATTCAATCAAGTAATTAGAAACCTGTTTAAATTAAGTTTAGTATAAGCAATGAAATCACGATTTGATGAGACATATTTTTACATGAACTGTACATGATATTTTTTCTTAACCACATATTCCATTTTTTTCAGTGTCGCTCCTATTTCTTTTGTATTTTTATGAATTTGCTATTTTATGCTCAGACAATATTGTTGGGCCTGGTTTATCTATTTTTAGTCAAGTTAAATGCTTTCGTAGGGGAAAATGAACTAAAAATTCCCACCAACTTTACAAAATTTTCAGTAACGGTAATTCTCTTCACACTCATGTGTATATCTAATTAGTTATAATCTATATCTAATCAGTTATAAATTACCAAGCACATTAGTGAGCATCCTTGTACGTATATAGATTTGTGAGCATCCTTATATTTATATTAATTTGTACTCCAGCATGATAAATGAGGCCCAGTGTCTTTTCAGATGAGTGTGTGATAAATTTAAACATGTAGTTTGCACAGCACTAAACTGGTAGCCATATGGTGTAATGTTGTATGATTTCGGTGTGGAAAGAGACCCTGATGGTGTTATGTGCTGATTTCACTATCTGCTGTTGGGCCTCCTGGTCAGAGACATTTTGATTCCCATATAGCAGTGAAGCAGCTGCTCATGGTGCTGTCTATAGTCTCCCTGTAGAACGTATGGAAGTTCTATCTTCTCAGGATTGCCGCAGGAAATGAAGGCTCTTCTGGGCTTTTTTTATGGCTCAGATGCAGGTAGTGAGGGTCCAGGTGAGGTCTTGTACAGTACAAAGTGCATAGCAGAAAGAACTCTACGGTCTCCATGGTGGAGCTGTCAATGTGTAGGAGAAGGTGTTCAGCCCAGGGCCTATTGAAATCTTCTTAAACGGGAAATCTACACAACATTATCCCAAAAGTAGCCGCGGTCCTGAAATTTGCTTCTGCAATTTTGCACTAGCGCTACAAGGCTAATGTAGTTAAGAAGTAAGAAAAGGAATAGATACAGGCTTAACATTGCTCCCAAATCCTCAGACATCTCTATACAGTGCCTTCAGTGACCTTTTCTACATTTTGTAGTGTTACAAACCGGAACCGAAGTTGAACTAACTGAGATTTTATGTCATGAATCTACGCAAAATAACCCATAATACTGAAAAGCCATATCTAGTTGTCCAAAAGTTACATCAATAATTACAGAGTTGATTTACACACCTTCTGGGTGTAGCGATCAGACTCCGCAAATCACCTCTGTGTAGTTCAGTCCTCTGAGGCTAGTAGATTTTTCTTGAGTAGAAGATTTTCAGAGATTTTTCAATAGCAGCTAGACCACAGCCTTTAAACACCTAGCAATTTGTCAGTGGGATGTACGCTATTTTATCAAGCTCTTGATTTGCTCTTTGGAATTATTAAATTAATAAAATAATGCCTGTGTTTTTGTTAATTCAATACTCTCCTATAAAGAAAATGTGCCCACGGTTTAAAGGATAACCAATAATGTGACCAAGCACTCGTCTCCTATGATTATAGCTCACTTCAAGTTGTCATAACTTTATTCATCAAAATTCAGTCCATGAGCTAAGCAAGACTCAAATTAAGATGCCTCATCGATGTCCTCCATGCGAAAAAAGGTTTGTGCACTCTAAAGAGATGAATTAATTTATGAAATATACTGTGAATTAATTTATAGTGTCATATTCATGTATTTAATATTGTCCTCGAATGGTGTTCCATGTGTTTTATTTACTTATTTATTTATTTTTGTGCATTTACAGCCATAACTTTAATTTTACTGTGACATTGTGGTTATATCAAACTATCAGAAGGTGGTGCTGGATTTAATACAGGTATGCTCCCTACTTGAGCTAATATCATGCAATAAAAATCATGCTTAAGTTTAAGTTTAGGATCGCATGTAAGTGAGACACGCCTCTGTTTCAGGGAAACTCTGCCCAGCTTCTGAGCAGTGCGTAAGTCCAAGCTCATGTCTGAGATCTGAATACCAGTGTGCACAATTTCAGTATTAAATCCTCTCTACACAAGTTTAGCTCAACTATGAATACAGCCCAAAATGTAAAAGTTGTGATTGCAGTCAAAGCCCAGGCCTCAACCCAAAAATCTGTGGCAAGACATGAGAATGGCTATTGATCCAAACTGACAGAACTGCCAAGAAGAATGGGCAAAAATATCAGGATTCAGCTGTGCAAAGCTGATAGAGAGATATCTCATAAGACTTGCAGCTCTAACTGCAGCCAAAGGTGGTTCCAAGGAACTCTTGGGTGTTGAATACTTAAGCAACCAACAAATGACTGCTTTTTTGTAACCTTTGTCTCGCAATCAAAAAATTGTGTTAGTGCGTACAACAAATGGTTCCATTTCAGTTCCCTGTTGTAACACTATAAAATGTGGAAAAGTTCAAGGGGGTTAATACTTATGCAAATTCCTGTACCTTTCAATTATATTATCATCCATATCACTTCTAATATACAGTAAAATCCTTCCCATTTTACAAACAATGTTAAACTGGTGGCGATAACCTTCACCACGCTTATGGTGAAGCATGGTGGTGGTAGCAGCATGTTGATTCATGTTAGTTAACACATTAACATAAACTTCCGGTGCTGCTGAGGGAACGCTGGCGCGTTTGGCTGCCGCTCCTCTTATCGTCCCTGTTTGGTTACATTATTATTTTCTGCACTCGATGTGGTTGTTATTTTATATACTTTGGACTGTCTGCACTCCACCTGGATTAACTTGCGGCGTGCTAAGGGGAATCAACTCTGTGGGCCGGCTGTGCATGTGGATCTTGTGGCATTGAGCTCACGGTGTGCTTCGGGGATTCAGTCTGGACTGGCCGTGTACATGGACTTAAAGACTATGGCCCTAAGGTACACTGCACGCCAACTTTCGAGCTTAAAACGGTCTTCTTATCGTTTACCTAAAGCCTCTTACGATCTTTATCAAGACGCTGGCTTGCTGCGTCTTAAACGAGACATACATCGAGGCTCGAGGCACAGCCTTTTTGTCTCATCTTCTCCTGATATTTTTAATTTTGTCACTACATGCCGACATAAGATTAACAGTTTGCCTTCTATTGGTGTTGATCATAGAAATTTAATATCTGTCCCCTGCGTGGAGGATAAATCACTGCCGTCTTCATCGCGTAGCCCGACCCCGGCTGCATTGTTTAATGCCCGCTCTGTGAATAATAAGGCGCTACTTTTAGCCGATCTTATCTCTGATTAAAAACTTGGACTTTTTGTTTTTAACTGAATCGTGGCATAAAGGAGATGATGAACTTCTGTTTAATCAGATTACTCCTCCTGGATTTGGAACTTTAAATCTCCCGAGGTCATCTGGCAGAGGTGGTGATATTATTATTGTTGTTTACAATCGGCAGTTCAACGTCAGTACTGTGATTATTCCTCAGTTTTCTACATTTGAGTGTTTGGTCTTAAGTGTCTCTGCTTCTACTTCTACAATCATCGCTACTGTTTACAAGCCACCTCAAATTAAGTCACATGCAGCTTTTATGTCTGATTTTGCTGACCTTTTGACAATGCTGACCCCGAAGTTCCACAGACTTCTTATTGTGGGGGACTTCAATATTCATGTGGACCAAAGTGACTCTGCAATGGCTAAGGGATTTCTATCATTACTGGACTGTTTTAACTTTTCGCAATTGGTAACAAGTCTGATGCACTGCAAAGGTCATACACTGGATCTTGTGCTTATAAATGGCTCATTTGCATCTCAGTTTTCATCTGTTGACATTGGTCTGTCGGACCACTCGGCTGTCTTCTTTAATTTGGAATTACATCGATCAAGTGTGCGTACCACTCGAACTGTAACATGCCAGAAGTGGAAATCTATTGATCAAACAGCTTTTTCGAACTCTGTTGTTTCCATTTTAGGTGATTTGCATTTAACATCTTTGGATGAGAAAGTCTGTTGAATAATACCCTTATTGCTAACTTAGACACTTTTGCTCCTCTTAGGACCCGCAAGGTTACTTTTGCTCGTTCTGGTCCATGGTATAATGACAATCTGCGCACTAAGAAGGCTGCCTGTCGGAAAATGGAGCGTAAATGGCGTCTCACTGGCTTGAATGTTTATTATCTAGCTTGGAAGGATCTTCTGGGTGATTACAGAGAATTAATTGAGACTGCAAGGTCTTCTTATTTTTCTCAGACTATTGAAAACAGCCAAGGAAACCCGAGACACTTGTTTCAAACTATAAATAGACTGCTTCAAGTCATTGCTGTTTCCACCATGCCTGTTTCTCAGCAGTTATGTAATTCATTTCTTCATTTTTTTCAATTCAAAAGTTAATGTTCATAAACATTTTCTACTACCTCATTTCACTGTTCACCTGAGTTCACTGGTGTTTTTCTTATTAACTTTCCTCAACTTGATACTGAGACTCTTAAACGGGAGGTATCTAGCATGAAATCTACCACTTCCTTGCTTGATCCTATTCCCACTAGCTTATTTAAATCTTGCTTTGATGTTTTGTGTCCTGCTGTCCTCAGTATTATAAATGACTCCTTACAGACTGGGGTTGTTCCGGCAGCATTTAAGATTGCTGCTGTAACCCCTGTACCTAAAAAAGAAAATGCTGCTCAATGCTCAAATTTCTCGTTTTTGGCAAAATGACTTGAGCGTATTGTTGCCTCTCATTTGTGTAATCATCTCACAGTTAATAACCTTTTTGAACCTCCCTCTTCAGTCGGGTTTTCGTAAATTCCACAGTACTGAGACGGCTTTGGTCAAAGTCAACAATGATTTGTTGAAGGCTTCTGACTCTGGTGCAACATCTATTCTTATTCTTCTTGATCTAAGAGCCGCTTTTGATACTGTTGATCACAGTCCATTACTTACTCGTCTTGAAAGAGTGCTTGGTGTATCTTGGACTGCTTTGAAGTGGTTGAGGTCTTATTTTACTGACCGCTCCCAGTTTGTTTCTATGGGTGGTTATAGGTCCGAGATTAGCTCTGTCTCCACTGGTGTTCCTCAGGGGTCGGTTTCAGGCCCTTTACTTTCCAACATTTATTTGTCACCTTTAGGCCACCTTTTGAGATCGCTCGGCCTTCATTATCATTTTTATGCCGACGATACATAGATTTATATACATTCAAAACCTCATGAGCGCCTCGACGTTGCTTATTTTTCTGACTGCATTACTGAGATTAAAACAAAAAAATAATTTCTTGTGTTTGAATGGTGATAAAACTGGAGTTATCATCAAATTTCAAAAGTTGGTTCTCTGTCCCTGACTCTTGATGGCTCTGTTTTGGAAATCCAGAGTCGAGTGAGGAACCTTGGAGTTATTTTTGATGCAAATCTGTCTTTTGATTTTTTTGTCCAGAGTACTATTAAAACCTCTTTTTTCCACCTCAGAAATATCGCTAGATTGCGTCCTATGTTAAATTTCACAGTCGCGGAAATGCTGATAAATTCCTTTGTCGTCTCACGGTTCGACTATTGTAATGCCCTTTTAGCCGGAGTTTCTAAATCTACACTCAACAAGTTGCAATATGTGCAAAATTCAGCCGCCAGGATTTTAAGTGGGACTAGGATTGCCAGTCATATTACTCCAGTGTTAGAATCCTTGCATTGGCTCCCGGTCAGGTTTAGAGCTGATTTTAAAATTATGATGCTTACTTTTAAAGCATTGCATGGCCTGGCACCACATTACCTTACAGAATTGTTACATCCGTAATTATTATTATTATTATTACCCTTTTCTGTCTAATCTCCTCTTTACACAGTCACTGATATTTGGTGGTTGGCCTTTTCTAGGCAGAGCCGCTGTATCCTTTCCATTATTTAATAGTGGATTTAATGTCACTCTGTGAAATGGTCAGTATTTGGGATTTTTTTTTTTATAAGCAAATCCTGATTGATACTTTTCCAGAACTTTGTCTCGTACTTTTTTGATAACTCCTCGGTCTTCGGGGTTCTGTTTGGGTATGTTCTGTAACAAACTCTGACTTCTTCTGCACACGGGTCAACCCCATTCAACTAATTATGTGACTTCTGATGGGAACTGATTGCTCCAGAACTAACTTAGGGGTGAATACATATACAGTCACAACTTTTACATTTTAAATCTATAAATAATTTTGCAAACTATATTCATTTTAATTCCAGGCTGTAACACTACAACATACTCATAATACTGAATTGAATTAAAAAGCTGTTGAGTTGAATTTAAAAAAAAAAAATTTAAGTTTCACAAATTTCCAGAAATAATCCAAATCGCTTGTGCACTTCAGAAAGACACTCAAACAGATGTTTCTGTAGTGAATGTGACATTTCTGTAGTGCACGTTGAGGCCATGGAGGCACGCCGGTGAGGGATTTAAACCATATTCAAACATTTACTCAGCACTTGCATTAACATGCATAACTTCCTGTCGTGTGCATCTGTGCACTCTAAAAAAAAAACACCTCAGCATGCTGATTACGTGCATGTGTCTACTATAATAATTACAGCGTTGTGCGTGTGTCCACGCTATGCTAATCCCAGAGTCTCAGGGGAATTTCGGCTGGAACCTGGTGGAAAATGGAAATGTGTGTGTATGCTATGAGGTTACACACCTCCCTACATTACACCTCCTCAAGTGCTGAATACTTTATTCCCCTTTATTCCCCGCTCACCCTGATGACATCATCTCGCCGTCCATGGGGACTCGCACACAAACACACACACACACACACACACGCTTTATCTGCCGTAATACCTGTGACCTTTTCCTGCAATAAGAGCGTGTCAGCTTTGCTTTAGAGGAGCAAAGGCGTGTTGATTAGGCCTGGGTTTATTTCATAGAACTCCAACAGGGGGCGACACAACACAACACAACACACACAACACAACACACACACACACACACACACACACACACTCACAACACAAAGCATAAAATACAGACAAAACACATCCTTTTTGCACCACACACAACTATATTTATCGCTGTAGTTTTATTCAAAACAAAATGGCGTCCAAAATTCTCCAACTCCAACACTGAGAACTATTTCTGCTTCACCGGTGATGAAATAAGTTTAATTTAAATTGTAAATTGTTATTACACACTAAGTACACCAGTGAAAAGCACTAGGGATTAGGAGATTAGGATGATAGGATGATAGTACAAAGATAATTAGGTGATATAAGGTGTTAGTCATTACGAGTGGAACAGTCTTATGTTCGCAACAACAGAAAGTGTTACTGATAAGTGTTTACGTGTTGAGCATTTTTCACTTATTACTAGCTGTGTAAAAATTACAGGAATTAAAGGAACTCATACGTGGCATATCTTGGCCGTGTTTGTTTTTTTCTTTCTTTTTTCCTTTCCATATTACTATTGTTCTAGTTTTTTTTTTTCAAGATTTTTGATATTTCCTTTTTTCAGGATTTATATATCCAATTTTTAGATTTTTGATTTTTTTTTTTTTTCCAGGATTTTTGCCATTCTTTATTTTTGATGATAGTTTTTACTTTTTGAAGATTTTTGGTCTTAAACTTTTTTGATTTTTTTGTAGTTGTTTTTTTTTTTATGATTTTTGATATTACCATTTTTTGTTTTAATTTTTGATAACAGGTTTTTCCCAGGATTTTTGATTTCACCATTTTTAGAAATTTGATGTTTGGTTTTTGTTATTACTGTAAGAAAACAAAGTTGACAAAGTACTGTGGTATAAAATAAATAAATCACTTCAGGACATGCCGTTATAGGAAAATTATCGAGTGTAACATTTGTAATAAGACTTACAAAGTTTCTGACAAATATCAACTGAGTGTGTGTGTATATGTATATATATATATATATATATATATATATATATATATATATATATATATATATATATATGGTATAGCATCAAGTCAGTTAAACTCCTGGGATATTGATCTGGTCAGTTAAGTAGCAGAGGCGGTTGTTAATCAGTTTCAGCTGCTTTGGTGTTAATCAAATTAACAACAGGTGCACTAGATGGGCAACAATGAGACGACCCCCAAAACAGGAATGGCTTTACAGGTGGAGGCCACTGACATTTTTTCCCTACTCATCTTTTCTGACTGTTTTTCACTAGTTTTGCATTTGGCTAGGGTCAGTGTCACTACTGGTAGCATGAGACGATACCTGGACCCTACAGAGGCAGCACAGGCAGTCCAACACCTCCAGGACGGCACATCAATACGTGCCATTGCCAGAAGGTTTGCTGTATCTCCCAGCACAGTCTCAAGAGCATGGAGGAGATTCCAGGAGACAGGCAGTTACTCTAGGAGAGCTGGCCAGGGCCGGAGAAGGTCCTTAACCCATCAGCAGGACCAGTATCTGCTCCTTTGTGCAAGGAGGAACAGGATGAGCACTGCCAGACCTCCAGCAGGCCACTGGTGTGAATGTCTCTGACCAAACAATCAGAAACAGACTTCATGAGGGTGGCCTGAGGGCCGACGTCCTCTAGTGGGCCCTGTGCTCACTGCCCGACACCGTGGAGCTCAATTGGCATTTTCCATTGAACAGTAGAATTGGCAGGTCTGCCACTGGCGCCCTGTGCTTTTCACAGATGAGAGCAGGTTCACCCTGAGCACATGTGACAGACATGAAAGGGTCTGCAGAAGCCGTGGAGAACGTTATGCTGCCTGTAACATTGTTCAGCATGATCGGTTTGGTGGTGGGTCAGTGATGGTCTGGGGCGGCATATCCATGGAGGGATGCACAGACCTCTACAGGCTAGACAATGGCACTCTGACTGCCATTAGGTATCAGGATGAAAGCCTTGGACCCATTGTGCTGGTGGGTTCCTCTTGGTGCACGACAATGCCTGGCCTCATGTGGCAAGAGTATGCAGGCAGTTCCTGGAGGATGAAGGAATTGATACCATTGAATGGCCCCCTCTCTCGCCTGACCTAAATCTAATAGAACACCTCTGGGACATTATGTTCCGATGCCTCCAGGTTGCACCTCAGACTGTCCAGGAGCTCAGTGATGCCCTGGTCCAGATCTGGGAAGAAATACCCCAGGACACCATCCGTCGTCTCATTAGGAGCCCCGACGTTGTCAGGCATACAAGCATGTGGGGGCCATACAAACTACTGAGTACCATTTGAGTTGCTGCAATGAAATTTCAGCAAAGTGGACTAGCCTGCTGCATAATTTTTTCACTTTGCTTTTCGGGGTGTCTTTGAATTCAGCCCTCTGTAGGTTGATAATTTTAATTTTTATCAAACGATGTGGCATCCTTTCATTCCTAACACATTACCCAGTCCATATCAGTATAGATATCCAGCATGATATTTTTCCCCATTGAGATCTGATGTGTTGTCAAAGTGTTCCTTTAATTTTTTTGAGCAGTGTATATATATATACTGTATATATACATACATACATACATACATACACACACACACACACACAGTGGATTTGAAATAAAGCAATCAAGATGTGATTGAAGTGTAGTCTTTCAGCTTTAATTCAAGGGGTTTAACATTAAATACTGCATTCACTGTTTATGGAATTACAACCATTTTTTACCATTTTTCCCTCCATTTTCACAGGCTCAAAAGTAATTGGACAATTGACTGATAAGCAGTTTTGTGGCCAGGTGTGGCCTGTTAAAGACAACTAAAGTGGATGATCGTGGAATTCTTTCCTTGTTGAAGAAAAACCCCTTCACAACATCTAGCCAAGTCAGTAACACTCTGGAGGGGGTAGGCGTATCACTGTCAAAGTCTACAATCAAGAGACAAATTCATGAATGTAAATGCAGAGGGTTTACAACAAGGTGCAAACCAATGGTAAGACTCAAGAACAGAAAGCCCAGATTAGCCTTTGCTAAAAACTTCTAAAAAAAAAAAATCCTGGCCAGGTCTGATGCAAGATTAACTTGTACCAGAATGATGGGAAGAGATGAGTATGGAGAAGGAAAGGAAGGGCTCATGTTCCAAAGTATACCACATCATCTGTCAAACGTGGAGGAAGTGTTATGGCATGGGCATGTATGGCTGCCAATGGAACGGGCTCATTGGTGTTTATTGATGATGTGACTGCTGATAGGAGTAGCAGGATGAATTCTGAGGTGTATAGGGCTATACTCTCTGCTCAGATTCAGTCAACTGCTGCAAAAACATACTGCGAAAGCAACCCAAGAGCTTCTTAAGGCAAAGGAATGGAATGTTCTTAAATGGCAGAGTCAGTCACCTGACGTCAACCCAATAGAGCTGCTTTTCACTTACTGAAGACAAGAATGAAGGCAGAAAGACCCACAAACAAGCAGCAACTGAAGGCGGCTGCAGTAAAAGCCCGGCAAGGTGTCTCAAGGAAGGAAACTGTGCACTTGGTGATGTCCATGGGCTCCAGACTTCAGGCAGTCAGTGACTGCAAAGGATTTGAATCAAAGTATTTAAGCTAATATTAATATTTATGATTGTTAGTTTGTCTAATTACATTTGAGCTTGTGAAATGGAAGGAATCTGTGAAAAAATGGCTTCATAAACAGTTAATGCGATATTTTTGTTAAACCCCTTGAATTAAAGCTGAAAGTCTACACTTCAATCACACCTTGATTGTTTCAAATCCATTGTGTGTGTGAGTGTGTGTGTGTATATATATACACACACACACACACACACAGATATTTGTCTTATTACAAATGTTAAACTCAATAATTTTCCTCTATATATTTCCTATATGTATATATATGTATGTATATTTGGAATTTTACCCTGAGGTGGATGTGTGAGGTAACTCGAGGTTGTTCAGGTTGATGGTGTACGATCCGGCTGCTTTGTAAAGCGAACTCTGCTCCTCGGGTGTTTTCTGTCATCGGGTTTTCTTTCCTCTGTCGATGTCAGACGCCAAACTCAGAACTCAGACGAGCATGTCTATCACGACATGGCAGACTCAGATAAGTGATGCGACATGGACCGCTCAAGGAGCAAAACAACAACGCCATCACAGGGCAAATGGCTCATCTTGTCAGTCAGTGAGTCATGAAATGATATAGACAGCATATGGTGTGCATTTTTTACCTCTATTATTCTAACAAAAAAACCCTCAAAACAAGAAAAAAATGAAACAAAAGTACATATGATTTTTTTTCCTTTTACTTTATTTGAAAAAAAAAACATATAACATTGATTTTTTTTTCTTTCATTTTCATTTACTTTTTTTATACACAATATACAGAATATATACAGACACCAGTAACATTTTGACACATTTCAAATGTGTGTTTTTATTTTAACACTATAAAAAGAAACAAAAGAAAAGAGAAAACCCACTCCCAATATATGATGTGTATCATATTGTCATTTTTATCTTCGTTTTTATCCTGAAAAAAAGCACACACATACAAGAAAAAAGCAAAGAATATATCTTAATATATATTATTATTACTATTTTTCTGGAAAAAAAAAAAAGAAAAACGATATAAAAACATGATTGTAGTATATCATATCATACTTTTTTTTCTTTTTTTTTATCCTGGAGGAAAAAATATATCATACTATGATATATACCAGATTTGTTGTATCATTCTTTTGGTGTTTATTGGTGTTTGAAAAAAATAGATAAACATTCAAATGTTTTATTTTCCTTTTTTATGTTTAATTTTTTTCACGAAACAAAAAAGCAAATAAAAAATATTTCAAAAAAAGATTTCTTTTAAGTATTTTATATCAGAATAATAAAAGAATGGAGATCAAAGGGCCACCCTTGTCCGTCATTCTCGCAACTTTCGCTATTTACATCCAACTTAATTTCCTCATCTTAAGAGGAAAATTAACATCTAAAGTGCTTCCTCCAAAATTCAGCTCCACTCAGATGCACACGGCTTTTATGGAAATACAGAAAAACACGTTTCCTGTTTGCACGTTAGGAGGCTGGTGCCTTTGACATCGCAGCTCATCCCTGCAAATCTTATCTGATATTGTGTCTTCTGTTTCATTATTCATTCCACAAATACAATTTTACGTCATATTTTATTCATAAGGTTTGCTTTGTCCTTAAAAAATAACACCTTAAAGTTCATGGTGAGAAGTTATTAAAGAGTATCCTCAAGGGTGAAGGCGGGCGTTTATGGTAAAAGCCTCCTCTACCTCTTTTTTATTATTTTTTTTTTTCACTCTTTATGTGTATGTAGTATTGATCAGAGTTAAAGATTATCAATGAAATGGTTTTGGCCTTTTAAAGCACAACCTCATCCATCATGTGTGCCCTTTATCACACACTCTTCTCGTGTCCGCCGAGACTCTTTCTCTCTCTCTCTCTCTCTCTTTCTTTTACATGGTCTCTCTTTCTCTCTCTAACTCTCTAACTCTCTCTCTCTCGTTCTAGTTCTCTTGTTTCATTTTGTTTTCACTATTAGACTGACCGCAGGGCTTGAACATCCTCTCATAGCACTTTGTCATATTATTATTAATTCATGGGTTATTACTTGTACTTTATGTTTCTTTTTTGGCAAAACTATTGGAAACATCACATCTAATAGATAAACTCTACTCATTTTAAAACTTATCCTCACTCCTGGAACTTCAAGGGAGCTTGGAAATGGTGCACTTTTATTGCGCTGGGCCATTTTAAATATTTAATCACGAGTTTTATTTGATTGTAATTGCCTCACTTAATGACTTTTTTATGTTGATATTTATGTCTTTTCATTTTTATAACTCGGCATCGCTGAAGAAAGGCCCTTACTTTATCTAAATGAAAAGAAATAAATAGATACATAAAGTAGATTTGGTAATAATTTTATCTCTTTATTAGGCCATATCTACAAACAACTGTCCAAATTCATGGACAGGATGAAACACAGGCACTGAGGAATATTCGCTAATAAGCAGGGGCAGCTGGTATCTCAGGGCTAACTCTTTCAAAGATAAAAAAAAAAGACATCAACATGCTTCAGTTCATCAGCATCCTTACTGCAAAAAAAAATCTATCTTATAATAGGAAATACTACATAAATATGACTGTATTTATGATATTTTCACTTGCTAAGTCTTTTTGCAGTGCACATCAGATTTAGTGTCAAAAAATGTTTTAAAATGGCTCCCATGTGTACTGTAACAGAAAAGCATTCAACCTATCATCAAGAGATCAAGAGATCAAATCCTGACCATGCCACAATGATCCATGGTCTGGAGGTATACTCTCTCTACACTGTCAATCGCAGCGATACTAGCCAATCATGGGCATCTGTGAGGTCATGAATGCAGAAGAGGGTAAATGCCACTTTCCTCTGAGAGTGTTACAATGTCCTGTGAAGTAGCATGGGCAGCGGTTTGAAAAAAAAAATGCAGTTGTCTGGCTTCATGTGTCTTGGAGGAAGCAACCCTTCACTGGTTGGTGGGAATTTGCAGGAGGCCAAACTGGAGTCAAAAATGAGGAAAAAAGGAATATTATATACATCTGCTGGTGCTTCTGGACACATCATCACGATTTTCCTGGAATCCTCAGATGTGTCAGGTCTTTCAGCACTACCCATCCTCTTTCAGGTGACTCAGCCAAGGCTGATCAGTGTCCAGATGGCTAGCTTGCTACTGTCCCCATAGATCTCCTCTCTTGAGCTCCAGCCATCTTGCAGCACTCTCTCTCTTTGCCACTTCTGTGATATTATGGATGGCTCTTTGCTTTCCCAACATGCTGAGGGCTCTGGACAGAGATTGGCCGGCAAAGCTCCGGCATCTAACCTCTTCTGTCTGCCCTGCAGACAATCGCTGATCAGACCCTCCTACTTGGCAAACTTTCTTTCAAAGGCCTCTTCCAAGCTGTGAACTCCAGCAGGACGACTTATTTGCTGGACTCAGACAGCAGGATGATGTCCAGTCTCAAGGTGGTAGTTGCAATTTGACTAAGGAACTTCGTCTTCCACTCGAGGTCAATAAATAGCTTAGAATTCCTGCTGAGGTTTTCACTGGACGATGAGTAGCTGGGGGATCACCAGCTCTAATGAAGGTGATGGTGCTGTTGGTGGGGTGGGAACTCCTGCTCAGACTACCATGTTTAAATTACCCTGTAGCCCATTAAAACCCCCTGCCTAACAAATCGCTCCAAAATCTCTCATAAGTGTTCAGCTGGGTTGAGATCTAACTGAGATGACTAGCATAACAACAATAAAAGGCAAACTTGTGTTTGTCACTTCGCAGAAACCTGATCTAACCCTTGAGGAGACAAAATCGGAGTCAGTCAATTCTGAAACACTCTAAAAGGGACATTTGGAAAATGGTGGCAAATAGCTTTCTGACACGGGTGTTTTTATTACAGTCAGATTCCTAAAAGTGGAAATTTAGAAAGTTCTGATGTAATACGCCACACCAAAGTGGTGTAGACACGCATCAGTCAGCTTCAAATCGATCATCAATGCTGTCCAAAGTTCCAGCATGCTTTGAAGAAAACCATCATTGTGCTCTGACCCGAGGTAATCGAAAGTGACACCTCAACAACTGTTGTCTAGTGCCCATAATGCGTTAGGAGGAGGGAAAAAACAGCAGTGATGACAGACAGAACTAACACGAGTACACAGTCTGTGGACCCACTGCAGTGTGTCTGACCGGCTAAGCGGCCTTTAAGTGACACAGTCTGGCTGCCGAGAACACTCTGACAGTAAAAACACCTGTGTCAGAGTGCTATTTGTCGATTACCGCTCAGCGCTTGAGACTGGGATAATACAGAGGAAAGTTGTCATACAAGTCAGAAATAAGGGTTTCTAACTGCACCTGCAACTTCAGCTGCCTCCTGGCTGGCTTTTGGAGTTTTTGACAGGTAAACCCGAGGAATCAAAGAGGAGTGAACAGATTTCAAAACCACTTACTTGGAACATTCACGCTCCATGAAGCTGCTGCAGGAATTCGGGTCTCTTTTACATCTGATTTCACAACTAACATGGATGCACAGGGCCAATGATGTGAAGAAACATTTCTACAGAACAATGCCATGGTTTTCGTGATCATCTCCAAGACCGAAGAATATTCCTGTTCAAATGTGGACATTCTTTCAGCAACATGAAGCTCGAGATTTGCGTTTATAATGTACACAAATCTATGCGTAGGTATTTGAGTAAGTGATAAAAATCCATACTTTATTCCATAGTATAAAATACAAGACAGAAAGTAATAGGAGAGAAAGAAGACTGATAGAGACAGAGAGAGAGAGCGAAAGAGAGAGTGATACCACAGTGTCGTTGAATTCTGGCATCTGATTGGTCAGAAGGTGTTGATTAATTTTCTATAACAGCAGCTCTGACAGTAGCACAGCTGTAAATCACAAGTTTATATTAATGCACTCGTTCTAATAATAATTTTGTTTCTACACACACACACAGGGACATGTATGGCATATGACATAAAAAAATCAAAATGAATGTACAATGTGTTATTCTTTAATAAATAACATTTAGTTAGTGTTGGTGAACTTCAGTGTGGCAACATTAAAACCTCTTCATCACACCACCCTGTCACTGATTATTTATCTCTAACAGCGTGACACTGGGTGTTTTATCACTTACTTAAATTTCTTTTTTGGTTATAACTTGGGAGCTCAGACCGGGGTTCATTTGAAAATATCGTGACCGAATGCAAGTAGCCAATTTTACGAGACCATTTTAGAAAAAATATGTGCTCTTACATAAAGATTCCTCATTTCTTCTGTTTAAAACGTTTTGTGAGACATTTTTAGCCCTAAAGGCAGCTCTTGAACCTGGAAAAGGATATCCACGAAACCTGTGATTAACAGTGCAGTTCAGTTCATATGTTTGATGCACTTAATGACAACAAGCATTTCTAAAAGAGGTTGGGAATATTTCACTGATCGTGTAGTTGGCGAAGTGATGTAGGCAAGTCACCTATTAAATAATGCAGTACTGCTGAAGATGCTTGTGAAAACACAACTCTCCACTACTCTGCAGAACTGCAAAAAAAAACACCACAAGTCATGTTTTACATCAAACAGTAAATGCCCTCGCTACTATAAGCAATTCAATCATTGCGACTGAATTTATAACTGAATTTCGAACGTTTTTTTTTTTTTAAATGTTTACATATTACAAAGCCATACACTACAGTACAGTGTGCTACATAACAGCTGTGTAAATCAATTCGCTAATTAAATGCAAATCAAAATACAAATCCTGTCATTAATACCCACGTATAGCCTGCGCTGACAATTTGCCGATCGTTATATTCGACATGTAAGCATTTAGCATTTTCATTTTCATAATTGTTTTATGACAATGCGCATCGGGATTTAGTTTATGAATTTATGCGCAGAATTCCAACACACCAGCCAATCACTGTCAATATTTATTCATGAAACACTCCGTCATCCGTAGCACCGGGGGTCAGCCCCGCCTTTTCTATCAGCTTAGGGATAACTTCATAAAAGTTCCTCTCAGCACTTTCAGAAAAAGATTTTAAGGAGAAACTCTTAGTTAGGAACCTTCAGTGCCACTTCGGAGAACTTTCAGCGGTGAGATACGATTACGGATATGGCCGTTGGTCTTTGAGATGCTGAAAAAAAAATAAAATAAAAATCTGTTATCAAATTTGCTGACAGAATCAGTGAATAGAGAATCAGATGTTCAGATGTTGTTGAGTTTTCCAAACAGCGTCATGCATTATACATTACAATATAATACAGTAAGGATTTGCAGCCAGTCTCCATAATTTTAAATAGATAGGAGTAGAGAAGCAATGGAATAAATGTGTCTAGTGAGCCAGGATTATGGGATTTAGAGGAAATGATTGGTCAGTATTAAAGAAAATGGTCTAATATGAAATATTTTTTATGTTTGAGAGCACAGCGTAGGATTTAATTAACCATGTAGGCCATTTCATACATATGATGGCTTCCATTAAGCTAGGCTGTAAAGCATTTAAGCTGCATATGCAAAATATAAAGGAGATACAAGGAAATGATGGTCCCCTGTTCAGAAAAAGCAATCAAGCACTTCACAAATTATACCGCTTTATAACCAATAATGAATCTAAGACCTTTAAAGGTTCTTCAGTTGGCCTTCTTTGGAGACTCTAAAAAGGTCTTAAGAAGAATCCTATAACAAAAATGTTCCCTATTAGAAAAAAAAGTTTTTTTAGGGTACTAGGAAACTTTAACTATCCAAAGAACCCTTGAGGAACATTTTTGGATCAGGGAGAACATTTTCTGTGGAAGCTAAGGACAATTGAAGAACCCCTTTTTAAGAATGTATGGACACATCTCATTCTTCGCTCTTAGAGGAAAAAAAAAACATTAAGGGGCCTATGGTAGTTGTTCTGAGGGATCCCTTACACATTCAATGTAGAAACCTGCAGTAAAGTGTTTGCCTAAGAAGAAAATCTTTTTGGAAGTTACAACGCTAAAAGTTACAACAAGTTATTTAATAATTATTTAAAAAAATAAATAAAGTTTTTTTTAAACACTCAAGGAACCTGAAGAACCATTTTTAAGGAGTCCATGGTTAAATCTCAAACTTCACAGGCTAAATCTAAAACCCTTAAAGCTTCTTTGGTTGTCCTTCTGGGGAAAGCCAGAAGGGTTCTAGCACTGTACATAGAACCCTACAACAGAACCTTTCACTTTCAGAAACGGTTTATGAAAGAAAACATTTGTTAATACATAAGAACCCATAATTATCCAATGAAACCTTGAAGAGTAATTTTTATGAGTGTGTGGGAACATTTCTCTCTTCACTCTTAATAGAAACATTAAGGGTTCTTCGGTTGTCCTATTGGGGAACCCTTAAACATTATGGAGATCACTACAGTACAATAAAGTGTTCTATCAGAAAGAGTTAGAAGCTAAGCGCCCTTGCTTATCCAAAGAACCCTTGAATTTCTGTGTAGTGTGTACCTGTAGAACCCTACAGTGAAGTGTTTCCTTCTCAGGTTAAATATAAAACTATTAAGGGATCTTCGGCTGTATTTTCAAGAACCCCAGAACGATTTACGGTTCTATCTGGAACCCTAAAACAGAATGCTTCCCTGTTAGAAACAGTTTCAGGAGAAAAAAAAATGAAAGCTGAGAACCCTTCATTATCCAAGGAACCCTTTGTAAAGAACAGAAAGGTACATCTCACTCTTTCCTTAATGGTTTGTCGGTTGTCCCTCTGAGGGAACCCTTATACATTCTATGTAGAACCCTACATGAAAGTGTTTTCCTATCAGAAAGAGGTCCTAGTAGAACCATTTTAGGGAACTAAGAACCTTTAAGTATTTAAATGATCGTTTGTATTAAGAAGAATACTTTTCTAGAAGCTAAGAACCTTTAGTTAACCAAGGAACCATTAAGGAACCCTTGAAGAGCCATGGTTATATCTCCCTCTTCACAGGTGAAATCTAAACACCTTTGGTTGTAAGGAAACTCTTAAATATTTTATGTGTTTTTTTGATATTATGTCAACAAAGTGTTTTCATATCAGCTTTCAAACCAACATTTTTCAGGAGCTAGGAGCCCTTAATAATCCAGTGGAACCCAGAGGAACCCCCCGATTACAAGAGGTTACTCAACTCGATATCAGTATCAGTGTCAATATTGGTGCCAACAAGTGTAAAAACAAAGGACCATCTCAAAGTTTAAATGCCAACAAAATGCTGCTGGACTTAAGTCAAGTCCTGTTGACACACCAGATGACTGACATCTCTGATTTTTCTGTTTCACATTTTCAGTCATACAAAATATCAATCAGTGTGACATGGACGATGAACGTCAACATAATCCTTAACAAAATGCACCAGGGTCTGTAATGATGACGGACCAGTTATCACTTCAGATCATTAATGCCATTACTCACCTGGATTCATACACCGCAATTGTGTTTTGTTTTTTTTTTAAACCCGCACACCTTGCGCATTATGATATTCATTATTATTAGCACGCTGTCAAGAGCTGTCTTCGTAGCGGTACACCTTGCTGTCACGCTCGCTGAATTCATTAATATCTCACAAACAACCTGCTGTTATGCTCCTAACACTTCTGCATTATTGTTGCTGTCTGATTTGCATCATTATTTCTGCACAGATACACTGTTGCACAGTTAGTTAACAAATATATTAAGTATATTTATACCACAGCACTGCTGAATTCTCAAAACTGATTGGTTGGAAGTTTGGCCTGCAAGGCAAATCACAGGATTGTATTAATGCGCTTGTTCAAATACATTTTCCGTATTAATGGACTGAAATAATGCGTGGAGAAGTTTTCTCTAAGGAGATGTTTACTTAAGCTTTATGGAAGGAGTCTCCAGTGTCAGAGGTAAAGCGGTAGCTTTAAGTTTTAAGGGGAAAGGAGTTTACATTTTGTGGTAACATGACAAGCACAACATTAAATGTAACTCTAAATGGAAAAAAAAAATGATGTGTTGTTCTGTAATAAATAAACTATTGGAATCATTGGAAAATTGCTGTGGTGTGAGAGGAACAGCACTTCAGGACATGCTGCTCTTCGAGGTGTTAACAGTGACCCTGCTTCATCACTGATTATTTTCCTATAACAGCACACCAATGACTGCGTTATTCCTTACATATATTTGTGCGTTTTTGTTTTTTTTTATGCAAAGCTCGAGAGAGACTGCCTCGCTTTCAAAATACCATCTACTTCTGGATGTCAAGGTGAAAGCAAAGATGTAATTTTTTTAAAATATAATTATAAAGGCAAAGCTGTGTTTATCTTACATTCTCATCAAATAAACTATAAACATGTACATTTATGGAAAGTAAGAGTATAAAATCAAATTCAGTATATTTTCACTGGAATCTGTCACACACACACACACACACACACACACACACACACATGCGCAAAACGCACGTGCACAAGATCATACGTTCCAATTATCTGAGTGCCAATACATTTTACATACGCTAACAGTTTTTTTTAATAAGGTTAAACAGGGCACAGGGCTGTTCTCTGCTCCTTTTAACGACATCCATCTCTTTGATTTGTCTGAAACATTCTCCAAAACTCATTTTTCCAGAGACAACAGGAGCCAGAGCTGCCTGCTTTCACTCAGCCCTCATTTTGTCATTTTTGTCTCTCCATAAAGCCGAGAGGAGCCCTCTTGTTTGAAACAAAGAGCCCTGAATTACAGCGTGTCATCACCGATCTCCACAAATGTCTCGATTGTAGCCACAGCGCTTCGGACATCCTCGATATTAATGACAAAAAAAAAAAAAAAAAAAGTTCCCTCTAGCAGTGGCTCTGTACCTGAATAGCTCTTTATTGGGATGAAAGGCAATTCAGGCCAATGAAGAGTGATTACATCCATAATAATGGAATTTTTCTGAATTGTGCTGATTGGCAGCGCTGCTGTCAGAGGCACACCGAGGTCACCAATTACGCTCATCAGTCAAACAGGCACAAAAAAGCGCCAAATAATTGGAAAGTTTCAGACTTGTTTAAAGAACCAGTCATAACTCGTGACCCTGATTTTACAAATTTGAACTCATCCAAATTCATCTTGTAATTTTAGCAGCTTCGTGTGTTTACCACCGAACACACAACTACTAAAGTCATCATGCAAGTGTCCACTTTCAGCACAAAGAGCATACATTTTTTCTTGATTTTTAAAAAAAAAAAAAAATTATATAATGCAATGCCCATTTTTTTTTTCGGATTCACCACAGGATATCTTTAATTATTAAAAATAAATGAATACATAATAAACTAAGTAATATATCGATTTATTTTGATGAGTACAATGAACATGATTTTAGATTTTACTCCTAATTACATTCTTTCGTAGATTTCTTTTTTTTTTTTTTTTTGTTATTTATTTGGTTGGTTTTGCGAGAGAACTTTATAAGAGAATTTTGTTTAATGATTTTTAATATGTTATTTTACCTTAAAAAAGAAAAGATGGTGCAGAAAAAAAAAATAAAAGGTTCATTTAAACAAAAAAAATTAAATAAAAAACTTGTTGATATAGTAGAATGTTAACCCAACCCCCCCAATAAATAAATAAATAAATAAATAAATAAATAAAATCATGTTATGTGGTAGAGATGTGTGTTCATTGATCTACCATTAAAGAATATGATTTTAAAAAAATAATTCAAAAGAAAAATTACAAATGTATCAAGAGTATGGATTTTTTTTTTTTATTAATCTAGCTTTATAAATACACCTTTATAGCACAAATATGAAAATGCTTTGCATCAGATGTAAGGGTCAAATAAAGTATTACTTTTATTAAGCAAGCTACAATCATAATTATACAATAAAAAAGTTTGGGTTCTAAATCGGTAAATACAATGTCAAATGTAAAAGTGTTAAGTAGTAGTGAGAGAGTTCACTAAGTAAAGCTCGCTCTGCCATAAAGCATGAACATTTGTACTGAGGTGCTTTTAAGAAACTCAACTTAATTGATGTACTGTGACCAGAACTCGTAAATTCTTTATGAAATTAACATTCCTCATCCAGCCACGGCAATGATGATGCAGCTACACAAAAATAAAGAGAGAGAGAGAGAGAGAGAGAGAGAGAGAGAGAGAGAGAGAGTTAGAAACGGTTGAAAGACAGTAAATCCTTTGTGTTCAGTCTACCGACTCTAAGAGCCTTTATAAAATAATTATCAAGGAAACGTGAGTCACGTGATCAAGGAGTCAGTCACGCTGTTAGCACGGTCAATTTCAGGTCAAAAGCTGAACAATCTCTCAGCGCTCGCGTGTTTGATCAGGAGGAAAACGGTGCTAATGCAGCACTTAGAGAGCATGAGAACGAGACGTCGCTGGTAATTTTCCCTCCAGTCGGAAAGAGTCAGTCTGACACGCACGCAGCCCAGAGCTGAGGTGGAGGGAATAAATAAATAAATAAATAAATAAATAAATAAAAATAATAATAATAAAAAAATTCCACATTTCTGTTTCTGGCATTATTATAATATTATGATGATGTGTCCAGGATGGAACAGGATGAGAGACACACCTCACAAATAATGTGCCAAGTGAGAGGGCGGACTTGTCTCTTCTTCTCCTCACTGTTTTTTTTTTCTCTTTCTTTCTTTCTTTCTTTCTTTCTTTCTTTCTTTCTTTCTTTCTTTCTGTCTTTTTTCTTTCTTTCATCCGTAGTTCTAATGAAAAATATTGCCTCCTTTGCAACTTATTGCCAGCTGCTTTCCAGCTCGCTTCGACTCTTCTTTAATTACGAAAAAATGCAGAAGCTGGAAGTGAATTGCAGATAATGAGAGGAAAGGATGGTTTCTCTCTTTCTCTCTCTCTCTCTCTCTCTCTCTCTCTCTTTCACACATTCCCGATCTCTCTCTATCTTCCTCTTCCTCGCTTTCCCGCAGCCTGTAAACCACTCTTTATTTTTTCCTGTCAGTGGTGGATGCTCCTCCAGGACAGCTAGAAGCCTAATGAGGTACAGGGGAGACTTCAATAAATGAGTCTCTCTCTCTCTCTCTCTCCTTCTCTCCCTCTTTGTGTCTGTGTCTCTCGCTCAGTGTGACAGTAGGGACAGAGCGCTGGGTATTTGGCAGCCACTAGCTGAGCTAAAGGGGTGTGTTGGAGATTCACACTGAACAAACTCTGCATGGGAGAGAATAAGAGAGACTTCCAGAACTCCAGGGGAAAAAAATTACCACTTTTGGCCAAAAGAGACAAAAGAGACAAAGTTTGGTCAAGAGAACCGGAGGTTTGGAGAACCGGGGGTCCATGAAGCATAGGTATGGGGTCAGTCATTTTAATTAAATTTATTCATTTAATTTATTATATTTATTTTTAAGTTCTTCTTGTTACTAGACGAAAAGAGCAAACTGAGAGAGAAAGAGCAAATTGAGCTCACATAAAAATGTGAAAAATGTAAAAAATGTAAAAAAAAAAAAAAAATCATGTGTAGAAATATATGAACTGTTTAAAAAAAAAGTTAAAATAAATGAATTATTTGTTTAAAAAAAAAAAAAAAAAAAAAAAAAAAAAAAAAAAAAAAAAAAAAAAAAAAAAAAAAAAAAAAAAAAAAAAAAAAAAAAAAAAAAAAAAAAAAAAAAAAAAAAAAAAAAAAAAAAAAAAAAAAAAAAATTTTAAATCAATCATGTGCAGATGTGAAAGAAGTGAATTATGTGTAAAAACCCAAAAGGCCCAATGTAGTAAATAAATGATGTGAAAAAAAAAATATCTATATATATATATTTAAAAAATTATATTGTAAAAAAAAACTGCAAAACCACGTGTAGAAATATATTAATTGTGTAAAGAAATAATCACTTGAAAATAAATAAATCATGTAAAAAAAAAAACAATTATGTACAGAAATCGCATGTAAAAAAGTGAATTGTAAAAAACACACAAAAGTAAATGAATAATGTGAAAAAAAATACTTTTTTTCTTTTTTTTTTTCTTCTAATGAGGTGTAAAGCATCATGTGCAAATAAATGAATAATGCCTTTGTGACTTTTGTATAAGAACCAAACCTCAATAACTTAAAAACAGGAAGCTTTACAACAAACAAGTTCTACTTAGACCTGATGTGCTGTTCTGTTGGTGGAAAGTTCAGGAAGACAAAGTTTCTAAATATTATTGTGCACATTTAATTAATGACTAAAGCCGTGCTCAGGGGGTCCGTGTGATTTATTTCCCAGTTAAATGAGTCCCTCGTTGCGAAATGTCTAAGAACCTCTGAACTATAAAAGAAAGAGAACTTCGGTAGAAGTAAAAAGTACACAAAAAAGTAAAGGAAGATGAAAAAATCATTAAAATGATGCATTTATTCTGAATTAGAAGTATAATAAATATGCAGCATTTGTTTTTATAATTGCCGCGCGTCACACTGAGACAAATGAAGGTCCAGCTGTACAGAAAAAAATAAGTCTATAATTCAAGACTGCAAAGGAAAAGAAGTCATAAAGAAAATACAAGTTTTTTTTGTTTGTTTGTTTAATAAATCTACTCTTAAACTTTAATAAAATGTTTGACCAAGCAAAGATCTGATTCAGAAGCACGTCTTTCTAAACTAGTAAACGCTACTATAGACTAATGTACTAAAAATGAAAACTGCTGATGATTTTTCTTTCATATATGAATGACATGTCCTACTTTTTATCCATGTATAGTTACATGCATTGTTGAGGAACATCCATGAAACAAGTTAGTTCCTGTTCTCATTTACGTTATAGCAGCTGTAAACAGTCATCTCTGTTTTCTCTCTCTCTCTAGAGGTTAATAAGACAAAATTGTTCAGCTTGTCATGTTTCCGAGAAATCGCTAAGAAGTGTAAACTCCTCTGCCCTGCACATTTCTGAAATGTTACAGCTTTACTTCGGACTGTTACGAAGTGCTGACACTGGAGACTCCTTCCATAAACGTTAAATAAACATTTCCTTACTGATCACCCAGTCACCTGACCCATTGCCAGTTTTTCCACCTCAACTTTGTCTAACATTTAGGGTTTGTCTGCCAGTTCTTGAAATAAAGCATTTTACCATCTACCTGACAGCTGTTACTATAGAAACGATAATGTATTAGTATTAATAGAAGCAGATCTCACACTGGAAAAAAAAATGCTTCCTCAAGGCTTTATCAATAATTAACAGTTTATTTTCTAAAACTTTCTAAAGGGCCTCCACTTAACACCTTTGCTAATAGGGAAACACTCTGTTATAGGGTTCTCCATAGAACATTTAAGGCTTCTGACTGCTAGATGGAACTTTTTTTTATTATTGTGTCATTCTAATTACTGGAGTTAGACTTTTACCTGATAAACTAAACAACCTTCTTCTTCTTCTTCTTCTTCTTCTTCTCCTTTCAGCTGCTCCCGTTAGGGGTCGCCACAGCAGATGATTGGTCTGCGTATTTGATTTGGCACAGTTTTTAAGCCTGATGCCCTCCGTGATGCAACCCTCCCCAATTTTATCTGGGCTTTTGACCGGCACTTGGAGTGCACTGTTGGGCGTAACCCCAGTGGCTGGGTTGGTTCCCTGGCCGGGAATCAAACCCGGACCGGGGAAGTGAGCGCACCAAGGCCAAACCACTAGTCCTACAGGGACCTGATAGACTAAACAACCTAACAAACAATAAATCAATCAATTAATTAATCAGTGAAAGTTGGTAATTATTTAATGTCTGCACACATCTGTGACATGCAGTGAACTCTAGGCCCACCACAGCGTTGTTTGATTGATCAAAAAATCAGTTGGGTGTCTCTGAATTAACCAGTAAGCAGTCTCTTGAGGAATAATGTGGAATTTTAGGAAAAGTCAGGGAAATTCACCAAGCAGAGAGGTAAGAAGATCATGCCAAGTGTGTAGGAAAAAAAAAAACTGATAGAGAATGCTAAAGGTCTGGCTTGCAAAAGTCAAAGAGCAATTAGGAGTTGTCAGGAATGGATTTGTCAGTTTTAGTTAAAATTAGTTAAGATGAGAGATCTCGGGTCATGTGGAACCGTGAGAGTATTAGACTTCCCAAAGGACTGCTATACAACAAGGAAAGAAATGAAGTAAAACTGCATAGGTAACTGTACTTTCTGGACCACGAACACTGTCATTCCAATAATGCATTGCTGTAAGTGCATATGATGTATGTAACAATTTACTGAAATCAGAAATTGCTAGTTGGAACTTAAGAGTTAAAACGATCAGACATAGTGCATTTATAGTGGCAACAACAAAACATGATTGAAGAATTGTAGACCAAAATGGCATCTTCTTTGGCAGCAGTGCTGTCAGGGAATTTGTAGCGGAGGTGGATGCAAGTGCAGGAAAATGTTTATTTGCAGTGGGATAAGTGAAACACAGAGACTCTGAAACATGTATGAGAAATAACGAGGCTAGACAACATGAACATGACAAGCATACAGATGACAACGACTAAAGATCGACAAAAAGTGCTATACAATGCGTGTTAATTAGACAACAACGTGATACAAGTGCTCGCGGTCATGTGACACGGTGCGTGCAGTGAGAATGTGACGCGTAATGGCTTGTGGGTATCGGTATCGGTGCTACTGTAACAAATCTAAAGAACCTTCTAGCTAGATTTTACCTTTTAAAAGTATGTACAGTCTAATATGTGGCATAAAAAAATAAGTAAATAAATAATAATAATAATAATAATAATAATAATAGTACATTATATAATATTATATAGTAATGTATTTATATTAATAATTGTTTTATGAATCATGATCATCATCATCCTCTGGGGAAACAAATAGGATGGAATTTGAGGAGCTTCCAACTAACATTTTAAAGCTGAATGATGCACGATGTACATTTGTCTTCTTCTTCTTCATCTTCTTCTTCTTCTTCTTCTTCTTCTTCTTCTTCTTCTTCTTCTTCTTCTATTAAGGCATTTGGTAGATGTTTTACTGAAACAGACCAACATATAAGAATTAAAACAGAAGTAAGGCAATCAAAACCGTCATATTCTGACAAGACACATGAGCTATTTTTTTTTAGCTTTTTTTGGATAACATGTAACATGTAGATTTTCAATGGTTTCCTGAGTTTAAGGTTAAAGAGAGAAACAGAACCTGCAATCAGATCGAAGTCATTTGAATTATGAGTTAACATTGTGAGTGAAACAGGAACAGTGTGAGAGAAAAGTCTACATTACAGCTAAGAGATGGTTAAAAGTGGCAGCGATGAGGAACAGAGATCTGTCTCAAAAGGGAAAATAAAGACAAAGGTTTTTGCTTGCAGAAAAAAAATAATAATAATAATTTCTTTCTTTGACCATAACTGATTCACTCAGTCATGCATGCAGATTCATTTGGAGCGCTGACCTCCATTTAGCCTGCTCAGGACAACGCCGCTAAGGCAATAACATCTCACCCAGCAGTGTAATAAATACCAATAAAAGCACTAACACGATGGGCCCCGTATTACCACATGATAAAGGCATCCACTCGGAAAAAAGTGTGCGAACTGAAAGCCTGGAGAACTTTGGAGTTTCTATGTCAAGGTTGCATTGCTAAAAAAAAAAAAAGTTTTATAATAAAAAATGAAGCCATAATAAAATGACCGAAGGCTTATAAGATTATAGAACTATTGTACAAAAACGTTTAGGAATGCTTTTGAGCTGAAGGCACTGATTCCATATAGATTCCATATAGAGTCATTCCTCATGACTCAAAATCACCTTATGAGTTACATTTATGCGTCATTTCTTTTCTGTTTTCACTGAAAGACACATATTTTCATTTAATTATTCCCATCAGGTTTTATACCTACGCATCCTGAGAGAGTTATTGATTGACTGGAATTTATGTCTCGATACACACACACACACACACACTCACAAACCCAAAGTTTTTTTTGAAAGCTTTGCAGGGTGATAATAACATGCTGTCAGAAGTAGAAGCGTGAGAGCGCTCTGTCTTAAAAAAAAAAAAAATAAGGAAAGGAGGAACGCAATTAGCCTCACGAACCTTCTGCACACGTCCAAATCTGCTCCATAATCCACGGAATGACAATGACACTATACGCCGTGACTACAAATGTGTCGGGCCTCCTCTCCAACACTCCATTAGTAATTGTAATGAATGTAATATATCACAAATAAGAGCTGGAGGTTAAGACATAAATCCATGAGTGCAAAAAAATAAATAAATAAAATACAGATCAGTAAACATACTGAGAAAAAAAAAAAACTCTGTATGAATAATGAATGCAGCTTGTGTGGAAATCAAAGTGTGTAAATTAACGTCAGTTCCCCGTCCTCACAGCCAGAGCTGGGAAATCGAGCATTTTCCTCCCACACGTCAGTATTTGCTTCAACAAAATGTTTTTTTTAAATTATTATTTCTTTAAGAAAATACGTGGGGGGCAAAACATCATGGAAATGAAATTTCCCAAGCAGAAACTTTCTGAATATTGAAGGTGAAGGAAGTTCTTATTAAATTCACCCTCACATCAGCCCCTGACCGGGCCGTAACATCGCTGTGTCACTCAAACTCACACACCAGACCTGCCATTAATGAACATTTTGTGTGTATTTTTTTTTAACATTATTACTCATTCCTGTCGTCTTCCCAGAGGACACAGTGATACAAACAGCCGCAACACGCTCACCAAGGTTTTCGCTATTCCACCGGGCTCCTGTCGCTGGATATGAAGTTTAATATAACTACAGCAACCTTCATAAATCTTCATAAAGCCGGATATTCAGATCAAGCCGCCGAGTCTGGAGGCATTGTTGCTGTCGGATACGACACCTTGCCCTTTTTTAGCATCCAAAATGCATTATAACATTTCCATACCCAAGACGAATGCTACTACACGTTGGCCGTTTTAAGGCATGAGTAGCAAATATATATATATATATATATATATATACACTAGGGTCCAATAAGTCCACTATTTCATCAGATAGCAAAAAAGTTTTAAAACAGTTATCTTTTCTGTTAAATCATATTATTTAACAACAAGATTGCATCACTCTTCACAGAGCTACGTCCAAAAAACTGTGTTCTTATGGACTGAAAGCGGTGATAATATACAAAGGATCCTACTGAGTCATTATTACTGAACAGTGAACTGAATATGCTTATTTTCACGTGAACAATAAATAGCACAGCAACACAATGATGCATCAAAAGTAAGGGGAAAAAAATATATTAATTGTCTTGATGGAGTATATTTGGTAACACTTTACAATAAAAGTACCCGTTTTGTGTTGTTCTCCATCCATTTCTCTCCAATTACCTGGCTACTACCCCAATAACTGCTATGTCCATATATAGCATAAGCTTATCTGCCGAATACTATGTTATAGTATGTTATGTTTACATTCACAGCTATTTATTATAATGTTATTCTTTTGCACTACTGTTATATCTGACGCTTTCACACTAGAACTGTGCACTGCTCAGCGCTGCACGGTTTCTTACTGCGCCTGTTGTCCTGTCTTGTGCCGTTTGCACGTGTTTACTGGTGCACTTTATGTAGTAATGTGTAGTCTCTTGTAGTTCTGTTGTTTTATGTAGCACCATGGTCCATGGTACTAACTAGCTGTGTAAACTAGCCGATGCTGTAGTGCTAGTATGTGCTCTGGGTGGCTAGGGCCCGGGGCACTGCTTCTTAGCCCACAAGGCTGAAATTAATACAGTAACATTTATTCATTTCGCAGACACTATTATCTATTAACATTTAAAACCAGTGTTTTTAGTCTGAGAATGATGGAGAATGACGCAAAATGGGTTGAGATGAAATTACTGGTGTTTATTATTAGTGCGTCCTTCTGCGTTCGATAAGGAGGATCATTGAACGTTATGAAAGTAATCCAGTGCCAACCTATGATGTTTGTGTACGCAGCTGACTATGGCAAATGATATAAACAATTTGAAATTATGCGTGTTTAATTCATATGCGTTCTTATAGACCGTGTTTGATTTAGTTTACCCCTATGTGTTCATTACTACATTAACTAACACACATGTACTAAAATGTACTTAACGTGGTCGTTATTCATACATGAATTCATAAGACTCACGTCGTAGTTAAGGGAAGATCTTCATTAGCTCATGATTAGTACATACCTTAACTCATCATTAGTTCATATTTAAGTAAGTATTCAGGTATTAGTGCATGATTATTGTAAAGTGTTGCCATATATTTGGTTGATGTGGAAATGATGTATATATTTAAATCAATTAATTCATTAAATCACTATAAATCACAACATATATAGAGAAAAAGAGAGGCTAGTGAGGGAAAGGATGGTTTATAGCTGCTATAAGTGCATAAGTGAGAACTGGAACTACTTTGGTTCACAATATTAATTGTAACTATAAACGGATAAAAAAAAGGTATGATATGCTGTTCTTTTATTAAAAAATTGTAACTGTTGTTACAAAATGCTGTGGTAGAAAAGGAATAAAAACACTCCATAGCATGTTGTTATAGTAACATTAACTTCACTGCATGACACCATTGATTAATTTCCTATAACAGCATGACACAGAGTGTTTTATTCCTTATATACTGTAGTTACTAATCTTTTTAGATACTTTAGTTAGATTTTTTTTTTTTTTTTTGCTTGCTTGTTTTTTTGCGAAAGTGTTCACATGTTTGTCTGATCCAACCACATTAGAAACTAGTATCTAACATTCGTCCTGTAGCACACACAGGACCTCAGTAAAGCTGTTTATAAATAAAATGGTATTTTTCACTGCAGAATTTTGCCATGTGAATCACCATTGAGTCCCAGTAGCACTGTAGCATCGTAGCATGGCATCTTAGTGGTCATAATTAGACAGCAGTGCAAGTGAACTTCTCTAACACGTCCACTAGGACCATACTTTTCAGAAATGGAAGCCGAGGCAGCTACAGAAACCAAGAAAAGTTTTTAATCCACGTGAAAGTAAATAGTTGCAGTTTCCTCACGTACATCAGGCCACATCATGACCAGTTTTCCCACAGCACAAAATAAAATATGTCAAATAGCACTATAGTTAGTTTCACAAATACCACCATAAGACAATTTTATACTGTGTATCAGCTTAATATCTGGAGTTTAGAGCCTTAAGGAATAGCAATAATAATTAGGGATACTTTGATACCATTTTTTTAGTCGATATTGATCCGAAAGCCAATAGCAAAATGAGTAACCTCTTTATTATTAATCAGTAAGGGACACTGGAGAACATGTTATTTAGCCAGTTTAAATATTGTCCATGGAAGTGCACATGTGTTGATGCCTTTAATCCACTAGACTTGTTCTTTATAATATTAGCATTTTTAAATGAAGTGCATTAACTGGCTAAGCGCTGTCACTCACCTAGCTTTGTCTACTGACCTTTTTTATCAACTACTCTTTATTTGCACTGTTAGCTGCTGCCGTGTGCTGCTAACGCCCCATCACGAGTTTTATGTTTAAGATGGCGCTGGTGTGAAGTGCACCTTGACTTGTGAGCAAAGTGTAGACACTAGTGAGTGGATGTGTCTCAGTGCTCAGTGCTCGCAGACCTGAAGTGCTCTCTCTCTCTCTCATGTGCGACAGTTGCTCTGCATGCTTGCCAAATATCGCAAACTATCAAGCTCAAAGGCATGGCCTTGCTCTTGGAGAAAGGTCTGATAGGTCTGTTATGATCCGTGTGCCTTGTGTGGAAATTTGGAGCCAGGTCTTTGGCTGTTCTACTTCAAGGAGTGATGACATAGAATTTATCTGAGGTGGCACTCAGGCCGCGCTCTCGATTAAATATCCCGTTTAAATGCCATAAAGATGTTTTATAAGGTTACATGCATCGTAGGAAGATGCTGTACTTCCTCCTCTCGATATTTTTTCACAGAGCAGTTTGCAGTCTGCTTTACTTTGATTGCCATCATTAATCATGAAATATGTCCAGATCACTGGATCTTGTGTTGTCTCTTCATTAGTGTGACGACACTTGGATTACTTTGCTTAGTATCACATGGTATCAGATGTTGGTATCGGAGCATTTTTTTACATGCAAGGTTCAGGGTTCAAGGTTTATTATAATTGCCAAAGACAAAGAAATTGCGTCTCCAAGCCACTGACATGTTTACACACAAGGAAAAAACACCCAGAAATGACAACAACAAAAAAAATCACTGCATCTCTAATAATAATTTGTTTATTTTGAATGACATTAACTTTCATCAGATGTAGTTGCTTATCTCCTTTATAAGGTGCCTTGATATATTTTATTATTTATCACAGGGGGTAATTCTTAAGTGAGATTGGGGGTGAAGGGTCAAATGGGATGTCATTAATGAGCTTTTCAACTCCACACATCAAGCCAGCCTGATCCGTTTCACCTTCACTCAGCATAAGCATTTAATTAGGAGCTGGCATTTCTCACTTAGCCTTTCCAAAACATCTGGGTTAAATTTGTCTGATTTGTAGGCTTTCATGCCACTAATTATCTCAACCTTTCTTAAATGTCAGTGAGCTGGTGCTGAGAGGCGACCCACTGGGCTCTCTCCTCCAGCCCGGCCATTAAACAGGATCTACAATACAAGAATGCGTGACAAAACCGCAGGGACGGTGTTTACCAAACCAGAGCTGTGCTTGGTGCTAACTGTGTTATTATTTGACTTGTTTTCTGTTGCACTGTGGGAGAATCGGTCACGATGTAGCTGGTGAACCAACTGCAAAGCTTCTGAAAAATGAAAAATATCCTGAGTTCCATTTTCCAAAAGCGTTGTCCATGCTGGAGGAGGAGAGAAGCATATACACTCACTCAGCTGTCTAAAAATGGCCACCAATTTAACGATGCGTTTGGGGCGTAGACTCCAGAGTGTTGTGAACCAAGCAGAATTTCTCAGTGAGTTACAAAACTAACACAAAAGTAATGGCTTTCCAATATGAATGTATGTTATCTCACTTTTGGTTTATCTCGCTATCTTTGTCAAGATAAGTGGATAAGTGGATCCACTACAGTCAAATTCTGAATCAGGGTTCAAACGTCTTTAGATATCAAAAGTCTTTCAAATATTCGTTAAAAGCAGAGAACTTTGCTTAAGTACAACATCAAAGTAATCCTTCCCAGCTCTGACTGTAGCTCTGAACTCAAAAAAGTACTGTTTGAATGGTTAAAAACAGGGCTAAATTCACATTGTGCCATATGAGCTCAGTTTATGATGTCACTGGCTTAAACCTATCATTATTCGATATGCAAATTAGCAGAGGATGATCAGAAACCTGGAAAATGTTAGCTGCAGAATGCATGCTATGCTAGCTAGCTTTCTAGGTAGCTAATATTAGTAATGAACAAAATTCGATTTTAACATGTTTATCTACTGTTAAATAAATGGTAAATGTAGACAAATCTGCTTTAATGTGTTTGAATCTGTGGCACATTATAGCAGTTAGCTAGCCAGCTAGCAATGTGCTAATGTTAAATGAGAGAATGGCTCAGATTTATTAATAAATAAAGCTTTAATTAAGTCTTACTTCAATTAAATCTGACAGTTGGTTAGATTTTTTTTTGGATTGTATATAGTTTTATTGAGTGTTTTGTGTAGCAACCACGGAATCTTCTTTTGATCTTGATAGCCTGATGAATTCATGTTTTTTATCAGCTCGCTATCACCAAACCTGCATACATTAGGGTGTTTCACGTAAATTAGATGTATATGAAGGTAAATTCGGGTGTGCCATACGCATATGCGATGGCACTTAGGGACAAGTGGGTGGAGGTTGTTAGGACACAGCTGAAGCTAATTCATTGTTTGAGCTCAAAACACAGCATATTTTAATACTGTACTATATTTTCACACATTTATAGATGTAGATTTGCTTCATTCATGCATCATTCAGTGTGCTCGAGAGTCTTAGAGAAGTTCCTCAAGGGTTCCTTCTGATGGTTAACAGTTCCATTTTTGGAAATTGGTTCTACTTGTCTACAAGTCTATTTTTTTCCTGTGAGGGTTGCTAGAGGTACTGTAATTTGTTTTCTATTGTTTATGAGTCGCAGGCAGTTTATGAGGGAGGCAGTTGTGGCCTAATGGTCCGAGAGTCAGACTTGTAACCCGACGGTGAACCTGAAGGTCGTGGGTTCGAGTCTTGGGTCCGGCAGGGATTGTAGGTGGAGGGAGTGAATGACCAGCGCTCTCTGCCACCCTCAATACCACGACTGAGGTGAGACCCTTGAGCAAGGCACCGATCCCCCAACTGCTCCCCGGGCGCCGCAGCTAAAATGGCTGCCCACTGCTCCGGGTGTGTGTGTTCACTACTGTGTGTGTGCGCACTTGGATGGGTTAAACGCAGAGCACAAATTCTGAGTATGGGTCACCATATTTGGCCACATGTCACTTCACATATTCATATTCACATGAGGGTAAAGGCCTTTAGGGGGAAAAAAAGGTTAAATTTAAACCAATAAACGATTTTTTAAAAAATCTTCTGAATAGGGTTCACAGAAACTCAACCTAAGTATCTGCGTAACCCGACTCTGAATACACGTAACTTTCTCCATGGAAATATTGACTTAACTTTTGAATTTATGTTGTTAACTCTGTATATGACTCTTTGTTAATTAATATAGATTATTTTAAGCATTTAAAACAACAAGTTTAGTGATGATTTTAAGGTCTTTCTGCGGTATATGGACCAAACAATAGATTCCTGCAGACGTAAGTATCCCAGTCACCTCAGACATTGAGAAAAAAGATGCAAACTCCTTGGCATTACGCTGAAGCCTTGACCTTTTGGTAATCAGTACAGAATCTTTTCACATCACACTGACTATAGACTTATGAAACCAATCAGAGCTTCAGGTCAACCCCGGTCTGTGTGTGAGATTCACTCACAGCACCTCTCACAGCAAGACTGACCACCAAGGATAATGAGACTTTTTCTTCTTGTACGCTCATTCCTTTTTCTGTATGACTCTTCCAGCTTTCATTCTGCTCCATATGCCATCTTTCTCCTGCTGGGCATAGAGCACTCGTCTCTTTCTCTTTTTCTCTTTCTCTCATTCGGCTCACTTCCAGACCAGAAGGGATTCTCCAACAACCCCAATCGTCCTGTTTTCCTCCTATTGTTTGCCAGCAAGTAGTTTCTCAGCCAGTAGCTCTAAAATAACAAGCGCTCCCAAATGATCTTATTCACTACCACACACACACACACACACACACACACACACACACACACAATGTGTAGTGTCCGTGGTGTGATGTACAGAGAGGCCACAGTGTGTCTGACCACCTGGTCACTTAACCTTCTCTCTCTTCTTCTCCCCATCTCTGTCTCTTTTAATCATTTTCAGCACACTCTCTCTTTCTCTTTTAATCCCCACTGCTGTGTGATCATGTCTCCTCTAATCACAAGTCCAGTAAAGGAAAATACTGACATGTTGTCTCACCAAACGACAGACCAGGGATCAGACACGAAGTCAGTCTGAGATGTCATGATGTTTGTCACAGGATTGTACACATGGTTACTCAAGCCAAGCACAATGAAAACAACACAATTACTGTGTAAGGAATAACACACAATATAATCATGCTATTATAGGAAATTAATCTACTTTGGGGTCTTTTGTGTGTAATTCTGCTTATACTGTACAACAGCAATCTGCCACTAATTTCAATTCTTAATTTATTAATGAATAAAACAACAGACTTTTAGAGTTGTGTTCTCACTTGCGTTATAGCAGCTATAGACAGCTGTTCTCTCACCAGCCTCTCTTTTTTCTCTCTCTTGAAGCTAATAAGGTTTTTTTTTTAAATGCAGCTCGTTATGTTACAGAGACGCCATTAAGCATAAACTCCTGAGTGTTACAAATTGCTGACACTGGAGACTCCTTCCCTAAGTGTTACATAAACATCTCCTAAAAGATGTTTTCACCATATCACCAATTATGTGTTTTTCTTTGTTAAATGACAACACGTTTAAAAAATATAGTGTATTATTGGTTTTAGATCATATGCATCTGCCATAGAAGTACCTGTGTATAAGCTGTTACTATAGAAACAATAATGTATTAGAATGATGTTATGGGCGTAACTACTGGCAGCGCTGCTGGTACAGAAATTTAATCCCCACCTTTTGTTTTGAGAATTGAGCAGTGCTGTTTTAATAGTACAATCATGATTATTTAATTTATAGATTTGTTAAAAGCCAATGAGCCAGTATAATACTACTTAGCCTATAGGTATCTCACTAATCCACGTTACCATACTGACTCTGAAGGACAATGTCCTCTTTATGTGAGGAAAAATAGAAAGATTGGGTACCTAAGCACAGGTTTCACTTCCTGCCCAGAAACCAATGCAGTTGGTCAAGCACAACCATCATAGAATTATAATCAGGAATAGTCCTGATAAGGTCTCTGGCAGGAATCCCTTTTTCCCAGTGGAACAGTGATCTTCAGAAGTCTAGTGGCTCTCTGCCACACTTTCGTTTTATTCTCAAAACTTATTTTCATGATATATGAAATAACATCAAAAATGTATCAAGTATCATCTGGACATGTATCCAGTGTAATACTCACTATTTGGCTTCATTTTTCACTTTGTACCAATGATCCACAGATCATCAAATTCCACCAATCAATAGATTTATGAAGGCAGAATGAAGTTCTGGGTTCTGGTTGGTCAGAAATTTCTACAGTAACAGATCAATCACAGGGACTTGTTTGGCGGATGCTCTATATAATCTAGGTCTGTTATATAACAAAGAACAACATATGATCATTGATAGGGTAACGTTTTCTGAGAGGAGATGTTTATTTAACATTTATGGAAGGAGTCTCCAGTGTTAGTGCTTTGTCACAGTCAGAGCTAAAGCTGTAACTTTGAGTTTTCTGACAGAGGAGTTTACGCTTAACATGACTGTGTTTTTTTTTTTTTTTTTTTGTCTTATTAACTTCAAATAAGGGAGGCAGGTGAGGGAATGACTGTTTATAACTGCTATAGTGTAAGTAATAACAGGAACTACTGTGTTTCATGGAGGTTCCACAACCTTCTAATCTGTAACCATTAACAGATAAAAAGTATGTTGTGTTATACATTGTCATCATTGGCAAGTTGAGGAGTAAAACACTTTGGGATGTTGGTTATAGGAAAATAATCAACTTTAGGGTAGTAACAGCAACTCCACTTCATCACACCACCCCACTGTTGATGATTTACCTATTATAGCATGCTCTGTCTTTACTTATGTGAAAGGAAACTGACAAATGACAGTGATCATGTACAATCTTTTGATGCCATTCATAATAACATAAGTGGACCTTCATTCATAATATAGGAGAACCCTTAATATATCAGCAATTTATATCAGCTCTAAGAAGACCGATCCCTCTTTTATTTTTTTTAAAGCGTATATCATTTGTATTCATCATCTTAGGTACACTTAATTCATCACAGACTACAAAAAAAATCTTCATAGGAGTGATAACACTGTGCCTGTAAAACATCATTACGCTCAAGCTGTCCTAAGATTTGTTGCTCTGACAGAGTTCACAAGGGAGGCCATGTTGTGCCGGGCTGAAGATGAGACGTCTCAGGCTTCATAAATTCACAGTCACGGCGAGGTTAGAGCTACATCTATGCTGCGCCGTGCTGAAGTCTAAAGACTCAGCTTAGGAGGGTGTGACGAAGAGCAAATAGTGATTAAATCCGAGCTAAAACCACTGGATGAATATGTACGCATGGTCAGGCATGCAATATTTACATTTACTTTTATTCATTTCATGCAACACAACTTATAAATGAGGCAGAATTAAATCCTGCATAAAGCTATTAAAGGAGGCAAAGAAGTTCCACTAACTGATGAGAAACAAGTGCAAGACATTCATACGACACGCATGTGTGCGCTCACAGAGACTTAGAGAGAGAGCTGGAGTAAGTGCTCGTACTCAGGAACGCTGCAAGGACAAGTCGCAAAGCAGAAAGTCGATAAATGATGTAATCTTACAATCTGAAGAAGACTTGCAAAAGTAATACATATAACATGTAATACTCGTAGTCTCAGAAACTACCCAAAGATCCAGGAGGCTGCATTCTGGAGCCCCTACATGTACCTATACGGGGATGTTGTACTGAATCAATACAAGCAGCTGACCTTGTTTATCAATCTTTTATTAAAGTTGTGTGTAAATGTTTTTGAAGTAGAAATTTCCACCAGAAAAAGAAACTTATGAAGGTTTCTTATTTTCTTTGTACTCGTATGCATTTAAATGCCTTTGTTTAGCTGTAAATTACCAAAGCAGATTCACATCACAGCTGATTTATATTTAGCCACGCCCACAAAATCCCGTAAAAGGCAAGGCTTGCAGACAGCTGAAGACATCAAAATGATAACTAAACAGTGAGAGAACACCTCCTGAGTGCATCGTGCACTAAATCTTCACGTAATACAGCTCTGCTTCTGCAGCGCCTCGGCTCCCGTAGACACACACTATTAACTCCTCCTCCTTTTACAGCCCCAATCGTGGAATCATCCTCCTATTGGTGCATAAATGCATAAATGTAAACTTCACTGAACTTTTTGGCGTTACTTGTGTCACCCATTAGACTGATCCCATTTTTAACACCTTTCTCAAAATAATGCAAATGACCGAAACCTATAATGCTTTAAAATGGAAATATAGAAATAGAAACATTCGGTAACAATAAAAATAGAAATATTCTGTAACACTTTCTACAAAGGCCATATGTACAATGATCTTATACTTACATTAATAACATGATGCAGTGCATTCATAAGGCACTATAGTTAGCAGCACTGTTTTATAAACCATTACTAAACACTATAAACACTACTTACTATGCTTAGTACATCATGTTAACAATGTAAAAGAATTTCCCTCATGGGATCAATAAAGTCTATCTATCTATCTATCTATCTATCTATCTATCTATCTATCTATCTATCTATCAATAATGCATAATAAAGATAGCTATGAAGTGTAATGCATTTTCATAGATAATTATAACACTATGTATAATGCCTTATGGAAATGTTCATAGTTTAATTATAGATATGACCTACATGCAAAGTGTTGCCAAATATCATTTGCAATTGTATGTGTGTTAAATAAAAGAAAGAAAAAAAGGACAGAAACGAAGTGAATTCTCATCACAGCTGAGATAAAACACTTATGCTTGCTTTATCAAAGACTGCCAGAAAGCATAATAGCAATTATGCTTAATTATTTTCCACACATTTCTGTAGCCAACTTCAACAAACGCCTGTCTGTATTGTAAAATATTTTTTTTCGAATTTAATTTATTTTAATCCTACCATGTAGTGTGTATTGATTTCCAGATTAAAATACAGGCTCCACATATTCGTTTACAGGTGCTACAGCGAAGGTACAACAGCCGTGAATCTACAGAGTAAGTGTGCGTGTGTGTGTGTGTGTGTGGGAGTGTATGAAGGAGTGTATGAAGGAGAGAGAAAGAGTGAAAGTAGACGGAGACAGTGTGTCCCCAGGGATTTTGGTTTCACCCTTGTGCCGGAGTTAATAGAGGTCACTGCAGCGTGGTCAGGAGAGTGAGCCTCCATTTTCCTTCTCCGGTAGGGACGAGTGATCTCACACACACACACACACACAAACTGTTTGGACATGAGCTCAGAATTTGAATTTCACTCTTTCGCAGTCACACACACACACACACACACACACACACACACACACACACACACACACACACCTACCTGAGCATGTAAGAGCTCATCTATGTGACATTATCCACTAATTGCTCTATTAGGAATGTTTATTCTTGTTTTTTTTATTGCAGTCGGGTCTGAAAGTCTGAGTGCACTGCAATCAGTTATCAGATCTCTTTTTTTTTTTAATTTACTCAATAACACTTCAGTCAACGACTTTATTTAAAAATGGATTATTTTAGCAGTGTGAGAATTCCTCATATAAAATCTACGTGGAATGAATACGTAATTGCACACTTAATTGTGTAAATCGTTATGATGCAATATCATGCATTTGATCAGTAATACACAGTAACACACTTCGTGTGGGCAGTGCTAACCCCTGATATTGGCTTTTTTGATTGTTAATACAATCTTATGGCTTTCAGTCAATAAGACCTGATGGTTTAAAGAAACATAAGTCCACATATTTACAAAATTATGCTGGTATTTGCAATATGATGAAGTGTCCACTTTTTTTTTTTTAATTTCATATTTATTCTGTACATTTTTTCCTAAGAGCTGCTGCTGTAATCATAAACGCTGTCCTGTTACTCATCCCAGGACTCATTCACAATGTGCTCATACTGAACATCCGGTAAACACACTGAAGAACTGCTTGTCTTTACTAGTCTACACCTGTGTACTGTAATGATTTATATCCGGCGTAAACCCAGAAGAGCACAGGTTCCCTTTTTCCCTTGTTCCGTGTCTCTTATTTCACATCTGGATTGTTGATTAGAGCTCTAAATCCACATCCTGATTCCTGTAAAGCTGTTTTGTGACAAATTTATGTCTGTTGTTAAATGCACTATAATACTAGCATTGAATCAAATAAGTCTATTCGATCAAATTATGCCAGTTCTCCCAGACAAAGGATTTATCGAAGGCAGACCTGAATGCTTTTCTGATACTACCAAATAAACAAGCAAACCAACGAACAATCTAATTATTTCATTAATTTTATACAGCCTAAAACTGCTCAAACATCCAATGCCTCTCTGGAGATTCTGTGTGATATCATTACTATCAATATTGTAATTCATAATTCACAGAATGCACAAGTTCTTCAATTCTAACCAAAAAGTGTGTTCTGTCTCTGCGTTTTGTAACCTTTAGCTTTAGCAAATTAAAAAATAAATTGAATTAAATATCCAGCATTAACCAAAGGCTTTTGGACTTAATTTGGGTTTATTGTGTCATCACATCTGAATCCACCATCAATCCATGGAGTGACCATGAATCCACAATCTAATCCAGTCCAGACTTTATCTCACTCTTACGCACCTTCCTGTTGAACTCACCTGTTTCCTGTTAACCCTCATTTACCCCTGCGTATTTATACCACTTCATCTTTTAATGTTTCAGTGTGAGTTTCTGAGTTATCTGATCTTGGTTGGTTTGGTTTTTTGGGGTTTTTTTTCTTCTTTTTTGCTTCTTCTATTCATTTTTGTTCTGATTTATCTCTGCTGCTCTGTTTGCCTGGTCTTTGACGCCTTCCTGTTTTTGACCATGGGTTTATCTGATGGTTTGGGCTGTTAATAAACAGCTTTATCCATTTCCTTATGACAAAATGAAGAAGACATTCCCTAGTGCTATCACAAATAACAAAAATTAGTGAAAAGTCTATGATAAGAGAAAAAAATCTTCTTCAATTCTTCTTGGCACGCGCTGTAAGTCAGTGAGATGCGAGTTGTTCATGACAGAGCTGTTCTTTCTGTACATTTCATACTTTTTTTAAAATAATTTCCAAACTAGTTTTCAAACTCTCTTGATTTTGCATCCAATCTTGGTTGGACTTGTCTTAATATTTAATTGTGCTAAATTTTAATAATTGTTTAATTTACACTATTATGGAAACTTACTGACTTATGTTTTCATTTGTCAATCACTTCGTTTCAGTTCACATATGAACGAATATAAGATCAAATTACGCCGTAAGAACTTGCTGAAATTAAAATATTTAACAAGGTACACTGATCACATCAATAAAATAAGCCATTAGGCTTGGGCCCGTGGATGTCTGTCTGAAAAAAATAAAACGAATAACAGTTTTTAAAAAAGCTATTCGAGTGCATTGTGGGCTTGGTGGACATGCAGAGCTGATTTCACTCTCCAGCACTTTCTCAGGTGGTAATGAAATTGTTTGGCCCTGTCTCACCTCTCCCAGCTCCCAGCATGCACCTACGCCACGCCGTGGTACTCAGCATTTGCCATGTTATCTGCTCCAGCACTTCCTGTCTAGAACGACTGGATATAGTGAGTGTTTAAAGTGAAATTTCTGCCCTCAATTCCTGTAGTGTGTGTGTGTGTGTGTGTGTGTGCAGCACTTATAATTATTCATGGCCATTTAGAGACCCTACAATTGTCCCAAGACCGTAAAAGGTGATGGTGTGGGCGTGTATTTAAAATGTGGATGTTTATTTCTTTATTTCTGTCACTCAGAGTAAAAATAGTTGATGCCTGGCCAAAGTGTGTGCCATTTTCAGCCCGAGCTCTATTACAATACTGATAACGTGACAGCTTATTATTACAGGGAGTAGACTCGCAATCTCTGCAACCGAATTGCACATGGGTGCTGGACACACACACACACACACACACACACACACACACACACTGACCTGTGTACTACCAAAGCAATCTATGCACCATGTTGGAATACAATCAATCAAAACCTGAAAATGAAATATCTACAATAATTGTCTCTCTTTTCAGTCCTCTATGTAATTCGAACAACCCAGGATCACTTTTTACTCCGTGTGTGAAAGCGATTTGCTCCCGGGAATTGGGCAACGAGTAAAATAATTAGTTCAACGTATCACATTATTTCACAGAGTAAAATAAATATTAATGCAAACAACAAAGGGATATGTAATGAAAAGTAAGGTATAAAGCACTCTGAGTCATGCTGATATAAGAAAATAATCAATGAAAAGGTGGAGTGATGAAGCAGAGTTACTTTTACAAAACCGGAAGTTGCTTATTTTCCAATAAGAGCATGTCACTGAGCAGTTTATTTCTCTTATCCCACAGCAGTTTACCAGTGATTATATTTTTTCTATTAATTAAAGAACACTTCATATTTTTATCTGTTTGCAGTTACGTTTAACAAGGTCCTTCCTGTTTCACTTATATTATAGCAGTAAGATGAGTGGACGTTTTTCACCAATATGCTGTGCTGATGTATTTTAAATGCACACCTGTATTTCTGACCATAAAAAACTGGTCAATAACGGGACAATTTACTCAACATGCTAGCATTAACCAGTTTGCACTGGCATGAAAAAATAGACTCTAATAATAATAATTCTTGGCTAACTGCACCATAATTTTTATTTATTCCATTTAAATTAATTGCCATTTGCATTACTGGTATGCATCATGTTGTTTACCTTTACCAGTACACTGTTAACTTATTGCATCATAACCTTGTTACCTCATTTTAATTTATTTGCTATTTACACTACTGGTTGGATGCTAACTGCATTTCATTTTGTCTCTGTACTCGTACTCTGACAATGACAATAAAGTTGAACCTAACCTAACCTAACCTAACCTAACCTAACCTAACCTAACCTAATAACTTGGTCAATGAGGTCCTGAATGTAGCTGAAAAACATCAGTCAAGACAGCAGCAAAGAAAAGGACACACTATTGCACTAAACAACCACAGAATTTGTTGTAAAGAAGCATTTAGTCAAAGTTTAGAGTCATTTACCACCTGAAAATGAAGCCTTTTTTTGTTGTTGTTTGTTTTTTTAACAGGATCAGATGAAGGCTTAGTCTCTGGTTTTCTTCCTTTTGGATGACTTTGAAATCTGTCTCATTATGGGCTAATTAACATGACCTTCTTAGAGGTGTCAAATAAACTGGCTCTAGGACTCAAGTCCAGTCTCCAGATGTTTCCTGTATTGACTTAGATTTGTCTTTTTATTGTTATTTGTACTTTCTCAGATTTGTGCATCTTGGTACATATGGTCTGAGAGTTTGGAAAGTGAGTGCCTGTGTTTGTTTTTTGTTTTTCTTTTCGCATGCACATAGTTTGACAAAAAAGTAATTTCTTCTTCTAGAAAACTGCTTGATCATTGCTGCAATGCTTGATTGAAGCCAACTAGCTGAAGTAAAGCTTAAAAAAGGATTTGATGGATTTTAGTCTTGATCTTGATTTAGTCTTGCTTTCGTTTGGACTTGATCTTGACTCAGCCTCGACCCCCTTAAGACTCGGTCTTGACTTGATCTCTTCTAAGTCTTGGAAATGGCAGCAGTGGTCTTGGCTATAGCTCTACAATAAATAAAAAGTACAAATTCTCATAATGTTCTGTGCTTTTTAATCTCTACCTTCTTATGATTTATACAAATAAAAAAAATATTCTGCATCTTCATTCATCCTTTCAGACTTTTGTGTTTATTCAAATCAGCTTATCTATAATTCCAGATCACGGTATCAGATGACACATGATGTCATACAGTAGCTAATACAACTTGTAAAAGCTTTCAGATTTGTCTAATGCTGACATATAATGATCATCTTTTATTATCTTTTATTAAGGACAACAATTAACCATTGTGCCTGGAATCAGGCCGTGATTCATGCCGCGTGTGGCATTATCCATCGGCATGAAGCTCCGCTCCGTCTGAGCAGGAAGCCTGTTAATAAACAATTAAGAGGCATGATGGGGGATGAATTTAGTGCTTAATCATTCTCTCCACACCACACAAAGAGACAATGAGGCCACTGGTAGCAGCTGTGACGGCACCGACTGCCGGATCTGAACGAGAGAAAAAGAAACGGAGGAAAGAATAAAAGATCAGGCCACGTTACACAGCGAGAGAGTAAGAATGTGCCTAGCCAGCTGATCGTAGCTGAACTATTCCACTAATTAACACTATTTCCTTTTTTTTCTAATTATAATGCTTTATTTTAGAGACACCATCTGCGCCCATCCCTCAGACTGCCTGTGCTTTTTCTCCGAGCCGTAAGCGGATTTATGACTGTACGCTACAATGATGCCTGATTGAATGAATGTGCCACAATGTGTATTATAAAGCGTCACACCTGCCAGCTCGTACAACGGGCAACATCAGGAAGAAAATTAACCAACAGACACAGTGACTGGAAGAAAGAGTGATGCTGGGTGCAGCATGGCACTTTTACAAAATGTGTTTTCGGTATTGTGATGCAGTTGAAACTGGATAAAATTGTATTCAGAAAATGTATCTATGAAAATTTCCTAATGGAGCATGTCACACTTATATTACATCAAAACTCACTCAGTTCATAGACACGTTCATGTAAAATAATTTGAGAGTAAGCATTACAGATGAGTTGTGAAGTGTTTTACACAGGGTCTAGTACAGCATTACATCTTTTACATGAGGAAAATAAATTTGTGTGTCCATTTTGTGTGCTTTTCTGAATTAATGCAATTAGGGGCGTTTCTACTGCAGGGTAATTAAAAAAAAAAAAAAAAAA
>CM040977.1:2396690-2417410 GCA_022985145.1 Pangasius djambal | reverse complement strand
TTTTTTTTTTTTTTTTTTTTTTTTTTTTACTGTTTCTGCAGTGTACTGGTAATGTTAATTTTTAAAAGAAAGAAAGAAAGAAAGAAAGAAAGAAAGAAGGGATAAATTAAATAAAGAAGGAAAGCATGAAATTGAGAAAGAATAAAGATGAGAGATGAAAGAAATAAAGAAGGTAAGACAAAAAGAAAGAAATTGGATGAAAGAAAGAGACAATGAAAGAAATGAATTGAGTACAAAAAAGAAATAAAGTAAGAAAGAAATAGAGAAAGAAAACAGTAAATGAAAGAAAAAAAGAAATCAATCGAGTAGGAAAGGAACAAAAAATCAAGTTAGAAATAAATGAGTAAATGAAAAAAGAAAGCAACAAAGCAAGAAGTAAAGAAAAAAAGAAAGAAAGAAAGCAGGACAGAAACAAATCTAGAAAGGTAGAAAAAAGTGAAAGAAGGAAATTCAGAAAGAAAGAAAGAAAGTTGAATAACAAAAATGAATGAAATCAAGTATGAACTATAGAAAGAAACTGAGAAAGAGAGAAATAAATTTGAGAAAGAAAGAAAGAAAGAAAGAAAGAAAGAAAGAAAGCCTGCCTTCTGATTTAGGGCATGCCCATTTCAGGGTTCAATCCAGTTACAGATAGTTGTGTTGTGTTGTGTTGTACTGGAGATGAATTGGAGACTGTATACAGTAAAGTGTAATTGTTGAAATGTTCAGACTGTGTATTTATAAAGTATAAAAGTGAGGGTGTGGGTCAGTCACACGGAGCACATATACAGCAGTGAACACGACAGAACGGCTAAAGGTGGTGTGTGTGTGTGTGAGAGAGAGAGAGAAAGACTGGAGCTCCAGGGGAACTCTCTCCAGAACGTGAGGATCCAGTGCACAGAGGCTAAATTAGACGTGTGCGTATGTGTGTGCGTGTGTGTGTATGACAGGTGGGTAGAGGGAGAGGAGCCGAGTGAGAGGGAGGGCTGAAATATTCATGATCAATCACTACTCTGGGCTGTCCCCCTAGGGAGAAAATGGCCTCTGTGCCCGCCGGTTCGGACTGACAGCTCACCGATGGGTCATTAGTGAGTATTACTACATGTGCACGTGCACACACACTTGCACACACACACACACAGAATATTTCGATACACACAGAATACAATATATACTGTATGAGAGTCTCTTTCCAGTCTTCCTCAACCAGTTTTCTTCACACAAGAGCTGTAATGGGGTTTTCCCCTTCTCTGGACAGCACCATGTAGACTCAGGAACAGAAATGGCGTTTGGCTGTTATTACAAGTGTCATGTGTGCATGCTGAGCTGAAGACCGATGAGATGGCAGCTGGAGAGTGATATTGAAGAGAAGGCATTAAAATATGTGGGTAATCAACTAATAAAACTTTACACAGCATTCCTAAAATGAAATTCAAGGATTTTGTCAGGCATGCAGGTACAGACGCAAATGCAGGTATACAAGGCTTTATTAATCGTTGCAAACTGTACAAAGACATAATCCAAAAACAGGGAAAAGCTGCACGCAAGGGTCAGGTGATCAACATGAACTAGGGCAGGCAAGGGCAAGTAGAGGAAACCAGAAACAAGATCAGAAACCAGAATAGCAATCAATATACAAAAGGCTTGGTAATGACTGGTACCAACAAACACAGGGCATATACTATACAGTGAGGGTGCTTTAATAGTGTGTGGGTGATTGAGTCCAAGTGAGTGCAATCAGTAGCTGGGAGAACGTTAATGTGAGGGTGTTCGTAATGGCTGTGAACTGTAGTCTTGGTGGCCATGTTTGTAGGTTGCCCCAAGCCACACCTGCTCATCAGGTTTATAGACAGGTGTCTCTCCACAATGTCTCTCTGCAAATTTCTTGGTGAGCCAGGCTGCTTATTTGAGGTGTCAATGAGCTTGTTCCCACACTTATTCACTCCTTTGGAACCAGCTGTCCACCGCGTGTGAGTTGGTGGGATTTGAATTCCATGGAAACAAGGGTTGGCTGGTGCCCTGGGACGCATTGGAACAGAGTGAGCTTGGTTGCTGAGTGTCTGAGGGAATTCTGTGCACATGGAAGGAATTGTGCCCAGTCCTCCTTTAAACTGGCACAGAAAGTGTGCAGGAAGTATCCGATCTCCTGATTAGCCCTCTCCACTTGGCCATTAGCTTGGGGATGGTAACCAAAAGTCAGGCTTACTGAGACCCCCAGTTTTCCCATGAAACCTCACCAGACACCAGATGTAAATTGGGCTGCTCAGACATTTGGAAAGCTGGTGGTAGTCCAGGGAGAGGTATTAAATGTAGGGACTTGGAAAATCGATCAATAACTACCATGATAACTGTGTTGAGATGAGATGGGGGAAGATCTGTGATGAACTCAATGGTCATGTGTGACCATGGCTGTTGGGGCATGGGTTGTGGCAGGAGTTTGCCCACTGACATGGTGCAAGTTACTTTGGCCTGAGCACAAACTGAACAGGATGACACAAACTTATGGATGCCCTGTAGCATGTTAGGCCAGCAGTATTTTCCTTGTAGTAGTGTCCTGTGAGTGCTGGGGTGTCCCGTCGAGGGTGTCCCTACAAAGTGGGACTAGGGTAGGATACACTCCTCTGAGGTGTCATGAGGGGGAGCTGGGTATAAGTGGGACAAAATCAAGACATGTGAAGAACAATTCCTAGAGCACTTGACGGGAGTTTAGCCTCTTGGATTCTTGATGTACTCAAGGTTCTTGTGATCTGTGTAGACAGTGAGCCCCCTCCAAACAGTGTCACCATTCTTCCAAGGCTAGTTTGACGGCAAGGAGCTCTCAGTTGCCGATGTTATAATTTCGTGTGCCAGGGGTCAGCTTCCTCCTGAAGAAGGCCACTGTATAGAGTTTGGTCTTTCTCCAAACCATTGTGAGAGCACAGCCCTGACACTTGTTTCCGAGGCATCTACTTCCACGATAAAAGGCTGTGAGGGATCAGGGTGCTTCAGTATAGGGGTGGAAGTGCTTCTTTGTGCTTAATGAAGGCTTGTTTAGTGGCAGGGGTCCACTGCACCTGTTGGCTTCCCTTGTTTTCCCTTGTATAGTTCACCCTTCCCCTTTCCCTAGAATTTTGGTTGTATTAATTATTCACCCAGAATGAAATACAATGACACAAATTTATTGTTTTTTCTAATATACTACCCCCCTTCTTGACTCTATTCTTGACTGTATGATGATCTCTAACAATGTAAACAAAGTATATAATCACAGTTTCGCAAGAAAGAAAAAAAGCCCTTTAGAATTATATACCCTTTATTTCAAAAGTACCTGGAGAAACCTTTATAAAAAAAAAAATAACACAGCCCACTCTCAACATAGTTCACACACCATAAACATGGCACATATGAAAATTTCAGTCTCAATTAGTTATGTAAAGACTTTTTCAACCAGTGTCACTTGCATGAAGTGCGCCAACGCATATTATCATTGGGGCCCAGCTTGTTGGTGCACATTCAATGGATGATGTTCCAGTTGTGTTACTCAGTATACTCAATGTGATGTGAAAGCAAAGTCACTTACATTACATCCAAGGGAAACAAGTTGATAGTGAGTTCACTTATTCCCCGAACACTGACTTCCCTCGCCTGCAACGAAGTGCAAGCGGCAGCTGTGAATCTAGCCCACCAGCGATGAAGTCACACAGCATGTGATCCGTCTGACTCTGGGAGCTTACACAAGACCATTGTCCGTTGGTGTGGAGTTCTGTGTTTTTTGTCCCATGTTGCAAATGAAGTCACCATCTCAAAATCCAAATGTGAGATGTAGTTAGCTCACTACTGAAAGCAGCATGGCAAATTCCTACACTGAAATACTGTAATGTTCTCAAACAAAACAAAGTGTAATTAACACAACACACTATAAACAGCCAAACCTCTCACACTTTGGGCCATATACCGCTAAGAGTATGGTAAGTCTCCAAAATAGTAGTATATTTCTGTGGAGCAGGAAAAAAATCAGGTAACTGCTTCTTGCCATGTGCATTCTCCCCAGCCCCTTCTTCCTTCCGTCTCCCTCACGTAACACAAAACAGTAACAAAAATAAAACAAAACAGTAAACAAAATAAAACAAATGCATTTCAACATTCTTGGCTTATTATGTCAAACACACAACACATTTTAGGGGTCCCTACACACAAGATTGCATGGGGGTGTTGCTCCCGCTAGTAGTTCAATGGCAAAATCACTCGATGGCACAATGTATGATGCTGTGAGAGCCCAGTGGCCTTGGTTTTGCTAAACACCTCACTGAATTTCTGGTACTCTGGAGGAATTACTACATGGACTTGGGATTCAGGGCTCTCTATGGTGGTTGAGGTGACCTTGATGGAGGGGACAATTGGCATGACAGTAAGCCAACAAGTGTACATTCTCTTGCTCCTTCCAGGAAATCTGAGGGTCATGAGTCTGCTTCCATGGAAAGCCCAGTGATAGCCCTGGGAACTTGGTTGTGACAGTAACAGGAGAGAGATGCTCTCATGGTGCATGGCGCTGACTCAGAGGATAATGGGCTTGGTGCAATGTGTGATAGAACCCCCTCCGATGGGTCCTCCAACCAGGGCTTGTACCTTTAAGGGGTATTGCAGGAGTTGTAATAGCAGCTAGTGCTTTTCTGCAAAAGCGTGGTCAATGAAGTTTCCAGTGGCACTGGAGTCATTCAGCTCTGAAACATAAGAAGCATTCTATGAATGCGTGATCTGGACTGACAGCAAAAAATTTGGGTGAGAAAGAAATCAGGAATGACTCATCCTGTTGGAACGAGGCATGGAGGGTGCTCACTCAGAGGTGGACTGTGGGACTTTTCCAGGAGACCATGATGAGCACTGTCCCACTTGGTGTTGGGACTGTCACAGTAGAAACATAGCCTCTCTCGACATCGCCTCTGTCCTTCCACATCGTTCACCTTAATCTGGCCCAGCTGCATGGGCTCTGAGGTCTGGGGCTCTGGAACTGGATGTATGCTCATATTCATGGTTCCTCAATTTCTGAGTAGCTCATGTAGGCAAATGAACATGTCAATCAGAGGCAAATAGATATGTCAATAGCTGGTCATCATGGCATGCTAGCTCAGTGAGTAGTTCGGAGTTGAGCCCTTGGCAGTAATTTGGCTCTAAGCGCCGGCTTGCTCCAAAGTGCAGAAACTGATTGCAAATTCCATCACACGTTGGGTCCCTTGCTTCAGTGCAAGAAGTCTTTCTCCAATACCGCCCTAGGGAGAATGGTAAAGAGATGCAAGAAGCATTCATAGAAGTCAATACGCTTGCCAACTGGGGACCAGATGGCGTGGCCCAGGCCAATGCTTTGTCAGTGAGCAGACCAATGAATTGGGCAATTTTAGTATGCTCTCGGACTCCCTCTTGGCTCACAAAGTAGACTGAGCATTGTAACATGAACCCTTTGCACCCGGCCTGGTCACCAGCATACTTCTCTGACTGCCTATGAGCAAAAGGTAGATTAGGGGGTTGCCAGTGGTGGAGCCTGTGGAGCTGGCATGGTGGCTCGGAGCTGCACCATCTGTGCAGTGAGTAGGTCAATCTGCTGCTGTTGCTCTCCAATGATGCGGCCCTGTGCTGCTAACACTTGGCGCCAATCAAAATTACCTACTGCATCCATGAGATGGTGGAGTGCTCTGTCAGGTTTGTGGGTACAAATGCAAGTGCAGGTATACAAGGTTTTATTAATCATGGTAAATAATACACAGGCATAATCCAAAATCGAGGTCAAGGTGCTGGCAATGGTCAGGGGATCAACAATCAACATAAACTAGGACAGGCAAGGGCAAGTAGAGAAAACCAGAAACAAGATCAGAAACCAGAATAGCAATCAGATTCTGGCTTGACAATGACTGGTATCAGCAAACACAGAGTCCAGGTGAGTGCAATCAGTATTTGGGTGAACGTGAGAGTGTCCATAATTGCCGTGAATTGTAGTCCCTGTCGGCCATGTTTGTAGATAGCATTGTACTCTGGGAGTTGGAGTTTAACTCTAATTCTGCCGTTGACATGATAGATTTTTCCAGCAGTTTCTGGCTACAGAATCAACATTTAGGCACAAAGTTCAGAATTCTGGACTCTGATTGGTAATTGGTGTTAATTACTTTCCTATAAATGCAGCCTGTGATTCAGTCAGGAACAATGTGGAGGTCAGACTCATTCAGCAATGGTGTTTGTGTGTGTCATCAAGGCTATCCAACATTCACTGAGTCAAAAATGAATCCTCTCACACTCGTACCATTTGCTTAGAATGATTTAGAATGCTTTTTCTGTCCATGGCATCCATGTAGAATTTGTACTCTCTCCGTGCCACACGAGCTGCGAATCGTTAAATCCCCTTTTGCTCTGACTGTGCCAGGTCCTCTTTAGCAAAAACCTGTGGGTCTTCCGTCCCTAAACCCATGCCCATCTGCACCACGCTGCCAGTTGGCAAGGTGGGACGGAGAGGACATATTGTACCACAGACTGTCCTGGAGTACACACGGTGCATTGGACATTAATCAGAGGCTTTTGTGCCTTCCCTGTCTGTGTTTGGATGCCACAGAGCCAGAAGCATGCGCCAATATTTAAAAGCTAGAACAATTTGCTCTTCCAGAGAATAAATGGGAGGGAAAACTGGCATTTTTAGACCATAAAAAAACTTTAAACCAGTTTTCTGTTGGAAAAGGAATTGTTTTTGTTATCTTGTTTTTGGATGGAGGGCTCGTTGCTGTTTCATTAAAACATTTTACCTTAAGTAGTTCGATGTTACTAAAACTAAAAACATCTGCTTTTAACACATTTTGCTCAATTGATCTTCGTGATTGAATCCGTCTGCAAAATTAGATTTTCCGTTTTCTGAACATTTGGGTTCGGAAAGCAATCGGGTTAAGCGAGTTGAAAGGAAACATCCATATTAATATTTCAGCTTAATACAATCGGAAGGCTTTCTCCGAGCACACCCCATTTGGTAATGTCAAGTTGGAGGCGATCAGTAGCTCATTTCTTTGTTCCTCATGGGAAGGAGGAGCAGCCGCTGCGTGTAAGCGGATAATATGATTGATTCACATCCTCCGCGCCGATTTCCCCTCCAGTCCACGGCACAATTTGTTCGCCGCAACCCTCCCCGAACCCTCCCTGCCTTCCCTTTTCCCCCCAAATGATAAGTGAAGCCATTAAGCTAACAGAGGTTCATGGAGAAGGGGGTCGGGTCGAGGGAGCATTAACGTGTCATCCGTCGGGTCATTCGTCACTGCTTTCTTACTCATGGCTGGCTCTATACTTTTAAAAAGTTAAAGCTCTTAATATTTCACTTGTACATGCTACATGCTACTTTTACCCGCTGGAGTCCTTTTTTTTTTTTTGTTAAACTAATAAACATCCCGAGTGGACGGCAGCCATTATGGGGTCGTGTGTCCGTGGGAGGGAGCACTGTCGGAAATCCGAGCCTGCGGAATGAGAAACGGCGAGCTCTGACTCTTCCCAGGAATTAATATTGCAAACTCGTCAACTTTTGAAAACTTTGGCCCACCCCTGCACCAACAGAGGAGGAACAATAACGAAAACTTTCAACAATAAAGCCATCAAAATCTATTCAGCCATGCCACACGCCTGTGTGTGTGTGTGTGTGTCTGCAGCTTAGCCGTGCACGCCGTTTGTGCGGGGCCCATCTAATCTAAGATTTATTGGCCATTAGTGAACTCAGAAAGTCATTACAGTTCATTCTGCTCGGGGCCTGACGTTTTATTAGGACAAATCTGCCCGCTGAGGACAGCACTATGCTGAACTGCACGCATTTCCGAGGCACGGGGTCACATGACTCCGGGCTCTGCTTTCCTCCTAAATGCTAAAAGCAGCGATACACAACGCCGGTCCATTAGACGAGCGCAGAGCCATGATGGAGAGAGCTGGGGTGGGGGGGGTGGGGGGTGGGGGGACGAGAGGGCCATCTTGCACTCCCCTGACTAATTATGTGGAGATGCAAATCGTTTTGCCGCACGGCTCTCACTCCTGCCATTACAACGCCTCACGCTCTGATTTGTGTTCTCCAACTCCAGGCTCAAGTTGCAGCGTGTGAAGCTTAAGTTTATGACTGGGAGGAAATATATGATGATTTCATATTGATCTAGGTTTTAAATAGGGACTTACACTAGTTAATTTGTTTATAGCAGCCTGGAAATTTTCCAAAATAAAATATAATATAAATATAACTAAAATATGTTATAAATGCTAGCTATATATATATATATATATATATATATATATATATATATATATATATATATAAAATAATAAAAGAATATTATATTAATAAAATTTGCTGTACATGCATATGTATGTGTGTCCTATTATATACAAATGTGAATAATTTTTCTTTATTTCTTTTTCTCTTTTTTTCTTATTTTTATTTTTATCAATATCTTTTTTTCTGCTTTTTGTGTATTTTTCTTTCTTTTTTTACTTTCCACTTCTTTTATATTTTTATTATTTTCTGTAAATTTTTTTCTTTGCTATTTTAGAAACAATGACTCAGTACACCACCAAAATTGCATACTATACATATTTCCAAGTGTGTGTGTATGTGTGTGTGTGTGTGTGTGTGTTCAGATTTTCCTAATCAACTCTTAATACCATAATCATAATTTCCAGTACGTTTGTAGATGTTTTTTTTCTTTCTCTGTATGCCTCTGAATGTCTTAGCTGCCATAGCAACAACCTGCAGCTTTAATACTGATGTCATTCAGATTATTATTTTTATGTCCGCTACCATTAAAGAGCCACTGGTAAAGCAAAAACAAGTCCTTGATTCTGATGCTACAAATAAGCTTAACTAAAATCTTCCTTTTGGTTTATCCGAAGTGTCCAGTCTCACATTCTTATACACGAGCATGTTTGTACTGCTTTATTCACTTTATTGATGTTGATTTTAATGGCAGGTTATTTCCATCATACTCCATCATGTGTCTAACATAGAAGCAATGCAATATATGTACAGTACATGTTAGGGTTTTTTTGAGAGTTATTCAACCTCTGGCGCTATATATTTCTATTTACATTACATTTAAACATTTGGTTTTGTTATATTAAATGCTAAAGCAGCTAGTAGTTAAGGCATAATCCAATCATAACATGTTAATGTGCATGATATTTATACACATTTCTGCAAAATGAAGAGAAATTAGTGGTAGAGTATGCTAAATAATTGGAGAGGGTATACTGCAGGTGCATTCACATATTTTTACCTCATTAACCTTCATGAATGTGGGCTACGTTATTCTCCTGTGGTGCTATTTTTTACTTTTTTATGTTTTTGATATAATATTTGACAAAAGGTGAAGGCTCTATTGGATTAAATTGTTCCTGTGTGGGAATATTTGTGTGTGAATGTGTGTGTGGTGCCCCCTGATGGACTGGTGTCCCGTTCAGGGTTTATTCCCGCCACACACCCAGTGTTCCCGGGATAGGTTCTGGATCCATCATGACCCTCACCAGGAAAAAGTGCTTTTTTAAAGTGTATTCCCACCTCATACCGAGTGTTCCTAGGATAGACTCTAGATCCTCCGTGAACCTGACCAGGAAAAAGCATTTAAAATGCAGGACATAAAAGAACAGTCTTTCAATAACATCAATTATAAAGTAATCCTAAAGTGTAATTCCTATTCAGCTGTAAACGTGCGTACTTTAGCGATTTGCTAGCAGGAATGTCAAAACTTTGAGCTCCCAGATCTCAAAATGGCTTCTCACCCAGAACCTAATAATTAAAAACATCACAAAAGTGTTCAATCCAAATGAACAGAAGAGAACCCTGGTGTTTTCTCCTCCTCAGTGCAGTGCAGCAATCACACTCGTGACGAGAGAGTCTGAGCAAGATGATCTCCGTCTGCTTCCAAGTGAACGCCAGCGTCAATTTGACTCTGAATTGACTCGACTTCAGGCAGTGAATCAAGCATGCCATGTTGGAACCAAGATGTAAAATCATATAAAATGGGGGAAAAAACAATTACATAGAAATCACGGCGTGCCCAGAGCCAGCACTAAATAAATGATTGGATAATTATATGAAACATTTTTTTTTTGGTCAGATTGTTTGTTGGTCCAAATCTCTAGAACACATTGCATTTCAACTCTACAGCCCAAACTCAAAACTCACAGCATGTTTGATTCATTTCCTGTAAGTGAATCGAGTCAGAGTCGAGTCACTTTTTTCAGCATACCTCACTCAGATGCTCTCGGACCCGAGTGTGATCATTTTGATTTCACCTGCCTAAAGACAGTGAGAACACACCACAGTTTCCTTCTAATGGACTAAACACTACATATGATAAAAGCATCCTTAACTGACCCTTTAATGGAGATTCTTCAGAACCTTAAAAAATATGGCATCCCACAAGTATCTGTTTTAGGCCAAGTATCTTTTTTTATATCCATACTTACTCTCTCTCTCTCTCTCTCTCTCTCTCACACACACACACACACATATACACAGACACACACACACACACACACACTACCTCATATATTCTCTTAGCACTGGCTTTTATGCTAATATTTCCTCCCCTACCTTCCTGACCTTTCAGCTCCCAAATGGCTCAGTGCTATTTTTTTCTAAAACAGACAAAGTTTACGACATTTATGATGCAAATGATTGTTCTTTCTTTGACTAACTAAGCCTGAAATTGTTGCATTAAGTTGTACACTAACTTCTAATTAACAAAAATCACTACTCTGCATTGCATTTTATAAAATCTGTTTTTAAAAAAAATAGCTAAATCAGCAAGGAGATTTATATTTCGGTGTGAATAAATATACCCGAATACACTAGAATAAAAATGTAAAAAAAAAAAATAATAAAAAAAAAAGTGCATTTAAGCATACTTTCATAAAATGCATACTAAAGCATACAATTAAATAGAAACGACTAAACTAGAAACAACCCCAAGCAGAGTTGTACATTGACCGGGAATTGAACTCAGGCTTCATGCAAATGTGATTTGATGAATATTATTGCACTGCTGTGTCTGTGCTTCATTAAGAAGATTCATTTCCATTTCTCCTGATAAATGGAATACTCTTATTGCCTACATCCACAAAATGCTCAGACTCATACACAAATGACACATCGCTACTAAACACAGAGGGAGTAAAACAAGCTGCTGAACAGGATTTACTGAGGTACGCTGTTATTTACATCTCAACTGTAAATTCGCACTTTAAGCACTTTCTAGGTTTTTTTACAAACACAACAGTTGTGCTGCAAACATCACGTGACAAGCAGAAATTAGAAAGTTCATTACATTAAAGCTGAGACTAACAGCAGAAAAGTGGAGTTTTAGAGAGCATTAAATTGTCTAGTATTTATTTAAACTGATATTTATTAAAGCCATAGATGCACAGATCATTTTAATTCATGTAGTCATGTGTCATGCAGTGATTATTGTAATTAGGTTTGAAGTTGAGCTTAAAATAAGATGAGCAAACTATAATGGAATACTCTGAAATGTAGTTTTATCCATGCTCTTACACAAAAACTGCACGAACTTCAGTACAATTCACATGTAATCTTTTTTTTACAATGTATTTATTTCCACATGTTATTTTTTTTCACATATACAGCATGTAGTTTTTTTCATATGATTAATTTATGTACATAAATTTATATTCATGATTTTCACATGTAGGGCCTGTGGTTTCATTTTTTCCACATGTGATGTTCTCTCATGATTCATTCATTTTCACGTTAATTTTTCACACATGTGCATATTTGTTTATTCTTTGTGTATGTATTCCTTTTACACATTAATTTTTCATATGTTGTGCATTTAGTTTTATTTTTTCAACATGTGAATTTTTCCACGTTATTTATACATATGATTTTCACATGTAGTGCATGCAGTTATATTTTTCCCAAATGTTATTTTTTTCATTTGTTAAATTTTCACGTGTTGTGCATGTGATTTTTTTTTTTTCTTTTCACATGTGACTTTTTCCATGATTTTTTTTGGTCACTTTTTTACATGAAGGCCAAATGTTGGGGGGTTTTTTTTGTCTCTTTTCTTTTCTCCAAATGTGATTTCTTTCTGATTATTCCTTTTCACATTTTAATATGTCTTTTTTCTCAGACTTTTTTTTACATTTTGTATGGTATTATGTATTTTTTTTTATTGTTCATGTATGATCCTATTCACATGATTGAATTCACTTGTGTAATTTCAGATATGACACGTTTTTCCCATGGGATCACATACGACTCATATAATCACATGTGGAACTTTTGTGTAAGGGTATACATGTATTCAGTATTGCGTTCTGAGGACTACAGAGTAAAATAAAAGACAACACGGAGGCTCTGTACTCCATAAAGCACATCTCGAGATGGTTTAGGAAGTCATATTTAGGGTAGACATGTGCGATGTGTCTCCGTTTCGAGTGCCATTTCTGGTGCTGATAGATTGGGATTTCCTTCTAATTAAAGGCCATCTGTCTGTGTGTGTGTGTGTGTGTCTTTGCGGTACACCGTAGCCCTTTTGCCCCTGGGTGCGTCTGCCTCACACACACACTCACCGTCACCATCCACCTGCTGTTATCCCACTATTTGCCAGTGTTGTGTCAACATTTGGCTAATGTGCCGCTAACACTCCCCAAACGCTCTCACTGTGAACAAGCCGCTCTGCATGGCCTGATGCTCCTGGCATGGCCTCTGATAGATGCCTGACCCCGCTAATTGCCCTGGACCCCTGCGCTTGTGTGTGTACGTGTGTGTGTGTCCTCTCTCAGAGGCATGAGTAATGAGACATCTGATCAGAGCGGGACGGACGGCGCAGCAGCCAGCACCATGCTGGAATGAAACTTTACCAACACAGCAGTGTCTGAAGCGACAGGCGACCATTTATTTTCAACGTACGTGCGTCCGACACAGCATGTGCGACAGCGTGACACGTGGGATTGTATCTGCTGGTCTTATAAAATTATCTTTAATTAGTGGGTTTAAAATTGTAAATGTTAAAGGTATATTATTCAAGATTGGAGCTCTACTACTTAACTAGGTGAAGTCCAATAACACTGGAACATTTTTTTTTTTACTTTCAGAACCAGCCTCTCATCTCTGCCCATACAAAGCCCCACCTCTCAGCAGAGTTCAATTAATCATGGCATCACTGCTGTGAGAATGGTCAAATATGCTTTTGCTATTCTCTTTTTCTTTGTAATGAGCTCTCATGAGATTTTCAGCTGACTGGCTAGTTAGCTGCACTGGAGTTAGCTAGCATTACATATCTTTCTATTAAGGTGGTTCATGCAAAAGCATTACCAAAGCTGCCATTCAAACAGTTCATTATTGGAGACTCAAAAAATGTGTGGAAATATTTTTGTCTGGTATGACGTTTAGCTTTAATTTAACTTTTAGACCTTGGCATAAAAGCACTACGTTGAGTGGAAACTCAACAGCTTTCACCTGTGAAGCATGGTGGTGGTAGCATCGTACTGAGCTTTAACCTTGACCTCCTTCTTCAGCCATTCACTGGTTTTTCACCTCTAGGCAAAGTCGCATTTGTTTAATAATGGATTTAATGCCATGCCATGAGATGTTCATAAGTTGGTAATATTTTTTAAAAGCAAACCCTTTTCCAGAACTTTCCCCAGGATGTCTTTTAATGACTCCTCGGTGTTGATGCTGTTTGTTTAGATGTGTTCTCTATCAAACTCTGGGTTCTTCCAAGAACAGGTGTATTTAAATTTTGATCAATATTATTGTGTGTTTTTGAGCGTTGTTGTCCTGTTGTCCTGTTTTTCTTTTTTTTTTATTCCTAGTTCCTAGTTTTGATATATTCCTTGTTTCTTGTTTACAAATTATTCTCGTCTGTTGCCATTTGCCTGTGATCTGGAATAATGAGCATGATTACTAGATAATTTGGGTTTTTAATAAAAGTTCTTTAAAAAGGTCACTCCGATTTTATGTGCTCGCGTCATGCCTCCGCTACATGCACATTACATTCAATATTACTTCAATACTTCAATATTATGAGACATTTTGTGTAGATTCATGACATTTTATGTCAGTTAAGTCCATTTCAGTTCCAGGTTGTAACAGTACAAGGCAAGGCACTGTACAGACCAAAGGTTGGAGCAGAACTATTTAAGCTCTACAGTTTATACACTATTTATAAAGACACCACATGGGGCAGTGTAATTAGTCTCGTCTTATTTGATGAGTAATGATGTGTTCAATCAGCTGTGGCCAGAAATGGATGTGTGTCTTTATGACAGCGCAATAGAGAGAGCGGAGGCTGTAGCCGTGTGGCATTAGCCTGAAACCCATCCTTAATTTCATTCCGCTGCTCTATCGATCTCTCTGCATGAGTCCATCTGAAACGGCGGTCGCTCACGCTGCTGGCACTGATGTCAACCACCAGAGGTGCTCCAAATAAATGCATCAGTCATTAGCTAGCGTTGTAATTGATGTATCTAATCTCCGAACAGTTCTACTTGTGTCCTGTTGTAGGAGAAACATTAATTACTGTCAGTACAAAACTCCCAAACACTTATGATCACTGTGAGAGTGCGACTGCATTGGGGAAAAAGGAAAGAACAATTTTAAATACATCTTTGTATCCCGATAAACAACATACCTGGCTTTAACTGATACTAAAGCAATAATACACTCCGTGTCAGAGTGTTCTAGGAAAATAATCAATGATGCATGAGGTATCACTTTTTGAAAGCATACTACTATGTTTACAATGTTTACAGTTGATTATTATTATTATTTTACTAGTTTAGTGTACTTTAATAATTTAGATTAAACTGTTTGTCTGTGTTTAACGTGTACAGTTTTTTTTTGTGTGTGTGTGTGCGTGTTACTAGTTAAGAGTATTTATAATTTTTGCACTGTGTCTTTGTAGGAGTGTGCAACTGTAGCACAAGAATTTCATTGTATTTAGCTCATGCTACAGCACTCTTTATGCACATGACAATAAAACCTGAAACTTTAAACTTGATGGAGTGGTTTAATGCTGTGCAGCATCAGCAAAATAAGTTCATTCCTTTTCTCACTTATGTTATAGCAGCTATAAACTCTCGCTCCCTCACCTGCCTCTTTCTTCTTTGTCTAGATGATATTAATAATAATATCAAAAAAAATGCAGCATGTCATGTTAAGCATGTTTACTTCTTCTACTACTAATTCTTCTTCTTCTTCTACTTCTTCTTCTTCTGGTCTTAATGAGGAAGACTAGCCACCGTGTTGGTTTTTTTCTGGCCACTTTTCTCAGTAATGAGCCCCCCGACTCGGAGGCTGCCAAAGTGACGCTGTGTGGAAGTGTTTAAGTGAGGCTACTGCGTCTGGTGGGGTGTGGGGTGTGTGTGTGGGGGGGGGGGGAGCCTTTCTCCTCTCTGAGTCTTTTTCCAATTACGGATTTCCTGCAGCGCTGGAGATCTCAGTGGTGTGTTGGAGCTACTCCGGTGACAGGTTGTGTCAGTTATAGTGCCTCGCGTATCACTTGTGTCACTGTCACTCTGCAGACTAGCCCTGACACCACGGCTGCCCAAAACCTTTCCACAATAGTCTCATCATACACCATTCCTCTGGCTTGAAAAGGTATATTGCTGCCGTTTATGTGCCACGTCTCTCCTGGGTGGAGAAATGGAACTAGTGGAGATAATTGGCTAGATTGGTTGGGATTTTGTGTGTGTTTTTTTTTTTTTTTTTTTTTGTCCCGGGGCATCGACCGTATCAATTCTGATTCATTGAAGCTTTACTAAATGAATTGATTATTAAGTGCTGATTGTAATGAATCAGATGTTTGCTTTATTTTTGCACCAAAAGCAAAAATGAATAAATAAATAAATAAAGTTGATAGTTATGAATTTTTGGCTAATTTTAATCTATTACTGTCTCACGCCCACAATAGATAAAATGTCCAAATATGAATAGAAATGCTTTAATCCGTTTTAAACTAGGTTTATAACGTCTTTATTTTTAAACATAGAACTTTTCCTAAACCCTAAATAATGTTTTCTAGTCAATGTATCAACATTTTCTTACACGATGTAATGATTATTAAAAATTTAATCAATTATTTTTGATGATGAATAGTTTAATTTGGTTTTTATTGATTAAAAACTTAATCTGGCATCAAGTATTGCATAAAATAATATAAAAATGTCCAAGTTGTTAAATTAACAATAATAATTCATTCCAGCAGTCCAGTCAACATATCAGTGCCTAGGAATATTAATTTCCTGTGTTGTTTAGTATTATAATTTCTGAAAGGTTTGGCATTTTTAACTTCGTTTAATATTATAATGACGTCATGACATGGCTAAGTGAGAGCACAATAAAGTAGAAGTGTTGAGTGTAAAACATGAGTGAATGAGAGATCGTTTCAAAAGACAAACCCTTAAAATATAACTTCAACCTCTGCTTTATGCGTCTTAAAGCCGGTTCTTAGAACTACACAGAACTATACACAATATGTACGTACATTATTTATTCTTATTTATATTCCTGCTTTCTTAATGTGAATGTCTGATCATCGGGTGTGTTACAGTGGAAAACATATTCCTTTTATGTGATAGCTACACATCGCAGTATTTTTCATGATCTCTATATTTAGTTGTACATTTCAATTTTAATCTTCAAAGATTTTGTTTCGTTGTCTATCATTTCTTTATAGTTTTGATTTTCTGTGCATTAAACACCTTCTATCCATGAAACTATTCAAAATGTGCTTTTGTAAATAAAATATTTATAGTTCTCCTATGTTATTTATACAAGAGATAGTTTTAATTATTTGATTATATTTTAATATTTAATTTTATTTCATATAATATGTAATAAGATTTTAAGGAATTATATGAAGTGTTTTAATTATTTTAATAATATTAGCTATTATGTGAAAGTGGCTGTGTTTGATACATAATTTTTAAGTTATTTTTTTGTTTTGTTTTTTTTTGTTGTTTTTTTTTGGCAGTATGCAGAATAGTGTGCAAGGAAGAGGAGTGTAAAGTGTGTGTCAGTCAGTAATAGTTCACAGGCAGAGTTTGTGTAAAGCCATCTGCTTGTCTTGTTGTGATAGACGTGTGTGTGTGTGTGTGTGTGTGTGTGTGTGTGTGTGTGTGCTTACACACTGGCACATTTCCATGAACACATGTCAGAAGTTTGGACTGTCAGAGATTAATGTCCAGGCGTGTTGAATATGAGATAAAGCTGATAAGCTGATGGAAGGACGGACTCGGCTGAGTGTTGACTTTGTGCATTGTCCGTTTCCAAATCTGGGCTATTACGTGTAAATCCCTCACCGCTCACGCTCATCGATTCTCCTCCATGCCGACGTGACGGAGAGGAAGCTCGCGCTCTGTCGCTCTCTGATCCCTCCACAACGATCTGATCCCACCACAACAGCCTCCATCCCTCCATCCTTCCATCCATCTGCAACAAATCAAAAATCCTCCCCGTCAAACAGCGGACAAATTATCATCCAAATCAGGCGGCTTTCTGTCAGATAATGTCACACTGAGAGAGAGAGAGAGAGAGAGAGAGAGAGAGAGAGAGAGAGACAGAGAGAGAGAGGAAACATGGGCATCTAAAATGCTACCTCTTCTTCTTCCCCTTTCTTCTCTTCTTCTTCTTTTCTTCTTTTTCTTCATTATGCTCTTCTTATTATTTATTTTCTTCTTTTCCTATTTCATTTATTGTTCTTCTTTTTCTCACATGACTTGTGTCTTTTCTTCTTCTTCTTCTTCTTCTTCTTCTTTGAGCTGTTCATCACTAAACTGGAGGATTTCAGCTTCTCTCTTTTTATGAGCTGGTGGTGAAAAAGTTTTTGTTAAAGGAGAAAAGTAAAAAAAAAAGCTTTTAAAAAAAAAGTTCTGCAGGTCTTTTGAGGCTGTAATAAATAAATACTCCTTTTATGATTATCATCAAGATATTCGTGCAAAAATTGTGAGTTTTTTAGGTATTTATTTAGGTATCATAATAATACTGGAACATTGACAGTTGGTTTATTCTTCTATTTGTACCTCTTTTTTGCAGGTTTTTGAGATGTAAAAAAAATGAAACAAAGATTTGTCATGTCATGTCTTTTTCCACCTTTAATGTGATAGAGCAGCCAATAAAATTCAGGTGAAAAACAAACAAAAACATTTTAGAGAAAAAAAAAGAAAAAGAAAAAACTTACAAACCCCTAAACTAATATTTTGTTAAAGCACCTTTTCTTGTAATACAGCACTCAGTCTTTTTGTATAATCGTCTAACAACTTAGCACATCTTGATTTGGCAATTTTGTTCCACTCTTCCTTGTAAAAATTGCTCCAGATCTATGAGACCGTGAGCGGATCTCCTCTGCGCAGCTCTCTTTAAGTCATTCCACAGGTTTTGATCAGATTTAGATCTGGGCTCTGATTGGGCCATTCCAAAACGTGGATCTTCTTCTTCTGAAGCCGTTCCTTTGTTGGCTTGGATTTGTGCTTTGAGTCGTTATCTTGGTGGAAGGCAAAAAAATTTCTTCATCTTCTGCTGTCCAACAGAGGCCTGCATGTTTTGTGCCAAAATAGATGGTATTTGGAGCTGTCCATGATTCCCTCTAACTTATAGAGCCTCAGTCCCAGCTGAAGAGAAGCAGCCCCATTGCATGATGCTGCCACCACCGTGCTTCACAGTGGGTATGGTGTTCTTTGGGTGATAAGCTGTCTTTTTTTTTTGCCAAACATATCTATTAGAATTATGCCCAGAAAGTTCCACCTTGGTCTGATCAGACCATAAGACATTTTATCACATGGTTTGGGGTGATTTAGTTGAGCCTGCATGTTTGACCCTCTGCCATAGCCCAGATATGTGAAGAATACAAGAGATTGTTGTCCCATGCAGGGAGTAATCAGTACTTCCCAGATATTCCTGCAGCTCTTTGAATGTTGCTGTAGGTCTCTTGGCAGCCTCCCTGATAAGTCTTCTTCTTGTTCTTTCGTCTATTTTGGAGGGACGTCCTGTTCTTGGTGATGTCACTGTGGTGTCTCATTTTCTCCACTTGTTGTTGGTCTTCATGTTGTTCTATTGTCCATCTAACGTTTTAGAAATTATTTTGTACCCTTCTCCTGATCAGTGAGATCCCATACGTGCTTTGTCAGCTCTTTGTGAACCATGACTTCAGCAGTCAGATGAAACCAAGAAGATGTCAAGAGAATCCTACAGAAATAGCTGATCTTTATTTGGGGCTAATCAGACTCACTTCTCTGATGATAGGTGAATGATAATTACTTTTGAACGTGAGTCGGAATGGGATTAGTTCATTCTGAGCACTTTTTTTTTTCCGCTAAAACTTTTCAGTTAAATTGTGTTGCTTGCTATGTCCCACTAAAGGTGGAAAAAGGTCTGACATGATTTATTTATAACTTTATTTTAACTGGGGTGTGTAGACTTTTTATCTTCACTATAGTGCACATACATTATGACTATGATCATTACACAGTGCTAAACTCAGCCATCAGTGTACTCGGTGATAAATAATTCATTTATTACTTCCTGCTTAATGGAGTCTAATAAATAGTTAATTAATATTTCAATTAGATGTAATAAATGGCTTAGTAATTGTGTAATAAATTATTAATACACAAGCTTTAGAGTAACGTCTTACTGTCTAAATAATAATGTGTTCAATACGACTTGATTAAAGCTTTTCTTTTTTACGAAATATGTTTATTTTTAATAATTCTTGAATACTTTTTTGCTTGTTGCTTTAATCTGTGAGTTTTCCTCTGGGATTCATCAAGTGCTCTATCTATCTATCTATCTATCTATCTATCTATCTATCTATCTATCTGTCTATCTATAAAATATATATAGAATCAAATGTGGGGTGTTTTTGGGCTCTGGGTACAACTTCCCATGAGTGAAGAGGATTTATGCTAAATCATGAACGTGCAGCAGCAGTGCAATAACTGGTTTTCAAGATTTTAAGGGATTAAAGAAATAAATCAAAAACCACAAATATTGTTTTCATTTTTATTTCTTTAATTAAAGGTGAAAACCTTCATTAGGGGAAACGTTTCTGTGACGCCTCTAACTCTGTGCACACAGTAACTTAGGGTGTAATATGGTTTATTTATTTATTTATTTATTTATTTATTTATTTATTTAAATATATATTTTAATTATAAAATGGTTTTCTTTCTTTTTTTTCTGGTGTTTATATTTTCTTCTTTCTGTCTAGTTTTCTTCTTTTCATTTTTTAAAATGACATTTTTCTTTGTGTTGTTTCCTTTCTTTTTTTTCTTTTATTTTGCATTTTTAAATAAAATTTGTTCCTTGTCCCTTTTTTTGTCTTGTTTTTTTTTTTCCTTTTTTTTAAATCACAATGTTATTTAACATTTTTTTCTTTTTTTTTTTTTTTTAAATAATATTTTTTATGGCTATGGATGAATAAATAATGTTTCTTTTTCCACACACACGGCTGTTTGTGTCTAATACAATAATACAATGAATCAGGAATTTTAAATTAATTTAGAAAAAAAAAAGTTATAATTACGATTCAGTGACACACGATGTAGAAGCGGCAGTTTAATTCTCATGCAATATCACACTTTTTCTTTCTTTCTTTTTAACTCACGGTTTTGACTTTTAATAGGCTCCAAGTGACGACAATGTGGTATGTGACCCAGTGTTTGTTTGTTTGTTTGTTTGTTTGTTTGTTTGTTTTTTAGGAGAGACTTTTCCAAAGCGCTCGTCACTTCATGACAGTCAG
>CM040977.1:2386690-2394190 GCA_022985145.1 Pangasius djambal | reverse complement strand
TTTATTTCCTCCCCCAAATTCGCTCATGTTTACATTATTTATTTCTCCCATTCTGCTTAGAGTGCATCTCTGTCACTCCTGTCGGTCGGTGCCATCAGCTCCGATGCTTTTCCGGCTCCGTAATGACTCCTCCGTGCAGCAATGCTGGAAGACAGTTTCAAATGAACGCATCGGTGAAGTCGGAACGAGTCTGTGGCCTTACGCGAGCCACCGAATTTGTGTCTGCTTATTATGAAAAGCCCACATCATACTCCTTGCTTATTTACCGGCCCCTGCTGCGAGTGTGTGTGTGTGTGTGAAAGCACATTCACATGGCGAGTGTCCAGAGGTGCAGGAGGTGTGGTGCGGTGTCCAGCTACGGAAAGGTCACGGTGAGGGATGAAGAAGGGAAGATGGAGGGAAGTTTGTCTAATTGGTGCACTCCTCACTTCAGCAGTGGCCTGTGAAGCGCAGAGCTGACACACTGCAGGCGAAAAAAGCCCAAACACCGACGACCTTTATGTTCTTTAGATGTATCACACATGACTGGGGCTTCCTGAGACTCGACAGCTGAGGATATCGACATGCACCATCCGTTTCTTATAATGGCAGCAGGCAGAAATAATACTAATACGGAAGCTGAAGTGACAACGGAGATTTGTTTCTCCAGCACCGCATGGGGTAAAGAAGTAAACTTCCCACACTAAACACTACAGCGATACACTGAGTGGATTTCTGGGGAGCATGAAGTTCGAAGAAGTAAAACACTAGACGTGATAAAGTAGCAGTAAAGTGTAGTTCTTTATTATATGTCATTTCACACCACAGCGCTGCTGAGTTCTGGATCGTGATTGGTCAGAAAGTGATTCTCTAACTCTGCCTGCAAATCACAGTTTCATATTAATGCACTCAGTCTAATACATTATTGTTTCTATAGTAACAGCTCATCCACAGGGATTTGATCTTTAAAAAAGTACGTGCAATTGTTATGTTGATATGCTGAAGTTTTCTTAGGAGACGTTTATTTAATATTTATGGAAGGAGTCTCCAGTGTCAGCGATTTGTAACAGTCAGCGGTAAAGCTGTAACTTTCAGCATCTTCAGGACAGAGGAGTTTTGTGGTTCATCTGTAACAAAAAAAAAACGACAAACTGGGTTTCTTATTAACTTCGAAAGAGAGAGAGAGAGAGAGAGAGAGAGGCTGGTGAGGGAACGACTCTTTATAGCAGCTGTAGCGTAAGAGAGAACAAGAACTGACTTGTTTCACAGATACTCCGCAACATTAAACATAACTATAAATGGATAAAAAGTATGATTAGTTAATTGTTAATTAGTACAGATTTGTAATCATTGGCAGATCATTGTGGTATAAGAGGAATAAAAGGAAAATAATCAACTTCAGTAACTTTGGTAACAAATAGCTTCATTACACAACCCTGTCACTGATTATTTTACTATAACAGCACAACACTGAGTGTTTTATTCCTGACATATTGCCCTTTGTCTGCCCCACTTAGATGTGTGCTTTGGAACTGAGAGCCTACATTGTTTTTTTTTTTTAACTTTTGGGATTGGGACACAAAGTTGACATGACCGCTACTGATTAGCATTCCTCTACAGACTCTTTTTTTTTTTTTCCTAGAAAAAAGATCGCCCTATTTATTGTGTTCTCTCGGTCAACATTTTTGTGATTTATGAAGGTGAATTTCTTTTTTAGTAAAACCGTTCAGCTTGTTCATCAGGTAGTTTAAGGTCAAAAGGAAGAAATCACTAAAGTCGTTCATAATTCATTTATTATTTATTTATAAAACATAGACTTACGTGTTCAAGAGTGTGAAGAGTACAAATCTATAATGCTAACTGAATAGTAAGAGCAGAGACCAACAGTGTGATCTTAGAGTTAGTTAGTCTTTTTTTTTTTTTTTACTTTTTTCTACTTTTCTACTTGAATAATAATTTATTTATTATTCTTTTTTGTATCTATTCTTCAAGCTTTAACTGTACTGCGTCTGTCTGCTACTAGAGAAAAAAGATCATATATCTATTTACAATACATTTAGAAGTCATAGCCAGTACAAAAGAAATCTATTATTATTAATGCACTCCTGAATGTGTACAGTATCTAACGTCCTCGTGTCATCTATTACTTTAAGTAGGCCACGGTTAAATGAGTTAAACAGGACAGCAGTCATAAATAAACACATGATGCTGCATGGCATTTTATTTTCCTTTTTCATGTGTGTGTGTGTATGTGTGTGTGTGTGTGTGTGTGTGTCTCATGAGACCTACCGTCTCTACGTCTTCTAAAGTTCAGTCAGGTCCCTCGAGGAAAACTGAAAAATAGCCTAATCGTTCCAGAAAAAAACTTATATCACAGGGCTATTCGGCATCTCATTAATAACACTCAGAGTTCAGCACCTCACACACACACACACACACACACACACACACAGCCTATCCTCATAGCCTCATAACGCTATTCTTGAGCCTAATATGAGCAATTAATAATTACACATCTGGATGAGAGAGCGTGGTGTTAAACCTCATCTGACCAGAGCCGTGACACTCTCCTTATGAATTTAAATCCCCTTCTCAGCCCCTAGAGGCGGATTTTAATATGAAGGAGGACACGGAAAAGCTGAGATTAAAGAGACAAATCTGACCTGGACTCTAATTCATTTCAGTTTAAATTCTGTACTGAAATCCCCTCGCTGCTGCTCAAGTGTAAAGGTGCTTAGTGTAGAAGCACTGTTCATTTCAGACGTGTGTTTTATGTGTATCAATATCCATTACATAGAAATAACACACACACAACATTTATGGAATTATGACACATATAAAATTTGTCTTTACACATAAAATTCGAAAATGGACTAGACATGAAAAGAAATGAGTGGTTTATTGGCGTGTGACCATTGCAATTAGAAATTCTCTTTCCATATATACAGCATCTCAACTTTAATTTAACATTTAATTAAGGAATTAAACACTTGGGGGTGTGCTGTGATAGGAAAGTAATCAAGCACAGGATGGTGTGGTGAAGCGAAGTTACTGAAATTATCCCAAAGTTGATTATTTTCCTATAACAGCACCTCTTATATAACCTGAACTGTTTTATTCCTCTTATACCACAGCAATCTGCCAACAATTGCAATTTTTTGTTAAATAACGGTACAGTGTGCTTTTATGCATTTATAGTTTCACTTAATGTAGTGGAACTTTTGCAAACAAGTTAGTTCTTGGTCTAATTTGTGTTCAAGCAGCTATAAACAGTCAATCTCTCTCCAGCTGCTCTTTCTTCTCTCTACTGCAGATAACAAGACGTAAAAAAAAAAATCCATCTTGTCATGTTACATTGCTTCAGAGCACTAAAAGTTTACTGAGAGTCTATAACTGATTAATTAATCATTTATTAATGGTCAATTAACATGTAATAACAAATATCAATCTCTTGGTGATTTCACTAGCTATAGTTTTACATATTGCTTTTGTCTTCTGCTCTTGTTATTTGTACTTTATTTAGCTGGAAGTATGGAGCCTCTGTTGATGTTTATGTTGCAACGTAATCCTGGATGCTGAACATTACCCCCCTTTACATAAACTTATACCACTGAACTGTTGAATTCTGGATTCTGATTGGTCAGAATGTATTGATTAATTTTCTATAACAGCAGCTCTGACAGTAGTGTAGGTTTATATTAGTGCTCTCATTCTGCTACGTTATCATTTCTATAGTAACAGCCCATTCAGAGGGACTTGTACTGTGGGCGCTGCGCATGAACAGATTAAATTAAACACGTGTCATTGTTGATTCTGTAAGCAGATGTTTATTTAACATTTATGGAAGGAGTCTCCAGTGTCAGCGCTTTGTAACAGCCAGAGGTAAAGCTGTAACCTTAGGTTTTCTGACATCTTCTGGACAGAGGAGTTTACACTTTACAGTTACATGCATTTTTCTTTTGTCTTATTAACTTCAAGAGAGAGAGAAAAGAGAAGCTGGTGAGGGAACGATTGTTTATAGCTGCTATAGTGTAAGCGAGAATAGGAACTAACTTGTTTCGTAGACATTCTGTGTAACCATAAATGTAACTATAAACGGATTAAAGTATGAATGATATTATTTGATATATTTTTTTAATTTGGAAATGTTGTAAAATCGCTGTGCTATAAGAGGAATAAACACATTCTGTTGAAGGAAATTAATCAAGGTTATGGTGGTAACAGTAACTCTGCTTCATTACACCACCCCATTGTTGATTATTTTCCTGTAACAGCATGACACTGAGACAATACAAATCAACCTCACTTGGTATTTCATGGTATCTCACATAATTACTATATATAATTACTAATAATATATTACACATAACCAAAAAATGTTTTGGTTTATGACTTTGTGCCATCTGATATTCACCTTGCGACATAAGATATAAGCTCTCGCTCTCTCTCTCTTTCTCTCTCTCTCTCTCTCTCTCTCTCACACACACACACACACACACACACATACACACACATGCAGATGCACAATGGTGTCCTGGTTACCGCAGTGACTTTTTGCCAACTCGTATTGCCGTTTGACCCCCTGATGGACAGAACCTGCAGTCTGGCAGAAGGTGATTATTCATGGTTGACAGCGATCAGCATGGAGTCTAAACAGACGCTGTAAGAGTAATCTAATATCCCTGCTCCATAAAGCTCTCTGATCCCCGTCAGGCACAGGAAAAACACGGCCTCATGGGAAATATTCTAGCTTGGCCTCATTTAAAGTATTTTAGTTATTACACTTTTTAAGTGAAGTATATTGTACAAGTTTGTTTAACCCTGTAAATGCCATTAGAGGGAGCAGACTTACTCAGAGTGTGTAAGTGGTCCACTCTGTTTTGATGATGACGGAACGGAGCAGGAGTGTTGCATGCACTGAATTGATGAGGCTTATGTCTTTTTCACTACTGCATGTAGTAACTATTCTTTCTCAAAGTCTGATATTCACTGTGTGATGCTTTAGACATTCTTATTGCAGACTGATTGTTTTTACTGCTGCGTTTGTTAAACTGACTCTTTACACAACATGATCTTTGCAGGCAGAGAGTCAAATCAAGGTTAGAGATTAGTGTAAATAAATAAATTTCCACAGTTTTGCTGTAAAAGTATACTATTGACAGAAAAACTCAATTTAGGTCTAAATCCTATCATAATTTATGTCTGTTTTCCAGAACTCAGCCACGAATGGGTGAATCCGATCACACAAAAAATGGACACAAAAACCTTGATGTAGCTCAGAGCTGCTCATTTATAAATATGGATTTGTTATCATGCATATATTTACATAAATGAACAAAGACACACCTTCTTTGGCCTGAAAACGTCTCACAAACTGACTCACAAACTGGCTGCTAATAATCCAAAACTTTTAATCAGGTCATAATAACATAATAATCTACTGAAGATGAATTATACGTACCACAAACTGCACATGCCCATGTTAGCTAGTCTCCAGAGAACTGTAAAGACAGCACTATGATGAGTTTAACCATGATGAAGACCGCCACCATCCTCCTCCACTGTATAACCATGATTGTTGTGTGACAATGTTTCTGGAAATCAGAGCCTGGGCCGTGCTCCAGTATTGATTTTAACATAGCATTCATCGACTCGACCTCATCATTTCCCCTTGGTGGATTCCCAATCGCCATCTTACGGGACATTTCTATTGTTTATCATCGCAAGTGAAGTGTGTTTGATGAGTTCCTGGAGCCCAGAGGGATCGACTCAGCATCAGAGTACACCTCAGGAGCAGAACCGACCCAGAAGGCATCATGATCTGATGAAAAATTTCCAAAAAAAAATGACAGATCAAACTGTTATATGAACTTCGCTACTTCTCATTCCAGGCTAGTTAGCAAAACAATAAACTTTAATATTTTAAGTACACAGCATTTGATTTGCTACATACAAATTGGGGATTTTTATTTTACCAAAAACTCCATCTTCAGACATATACACATTTTTTGTTGTTTACATTTCTAGCTAGTTAGCAATCTGGCTACAAATTATGTATTTTTAAAAAAAAAAAACACTAACTAACACTTCAGTCCACAGACATAGCTATGCGTTTTTATAGTTTACTTTGCTAGCTGCTTAGCAATTAGCAAATGAGCAAACAAAAGGATATAACAAAAAAATTACATATAACCAACCCAATCCTTTGTTTAAAGGCGTGGTCTGGAAGTTATTAAAAAACCCTCATACTCACTCCAGACACTTCTAGTCAAGAAGAACCTGGCAATCTTAGAGTTGTGAACTACACAAATTAAGCAGCGGCATAACCCGAGTCTGAATACGAGGAATTTTCGCTGTGTAAATATTGCTGAAACTTTTGTGCTTAACTCTGAATACAGCCATTTGATGGTAGCTGATAGCCCACTTTATGTGTAACAGTACTTTGCACAACATACTGTAAGTTTAGCTCATGAGAAAGTGATGAAAACTGCAAAAGTCTTTTTCCTTTTAGTAGTCTGTTTACTAATTACATAAGTAAAAATTTAGCATACAAATTAAATTTGTAAACTGGATAGATTGCAAACCAGCTACTTGGCATGTTAGCTAGTTAACTAACTAGTGAGTAAGCTGATATGTATGTTTTTTGAAAGTATTATACTGTACACAATACAAGTTGATTGAAAAACTCAATACCTACCACACACACACACACATACTAATCCTCTTGTGCTTTAAGTGGCCACTTACGCGATGACAATCACACACACCTTTGACTCAAAAGGGAAAGTCAATGAGGACGAGTTAAAACAAGGCTGGTACAAAAAAAGAAAAGGCAGATTGCAGCAGCTCACTAGAGGACGCTCTAATTATCACCTTACGAGTAACGCGGGCAGGAAAAGCCCATAATTCAGAAACGGTGAGGTAATGAAGCTAAATGGGGCTCGATTCACTTCATCACTCACACAATTTAATAAGAAGTGGCAACGGGAAAGACGAGGGCGAGGTTATGAAGATGCACTTTCACTTTTATCAGCAGTATAACTATAATCTGAGATTATAGAAGGCATATAATATCCAAGGTGTCACACTTCCTCTCATGAAGAACTTCTGACACTTCCAACATGTGTTGTTGTTCATATATATACGTCCAGCACAATGAAGTTTAAGAGTAAATTGTCCTTCACTCATTTAGAGATTCATTCTCCAGCACGGTTAATATCGCCCCGCGTGTGCAATTATGAACCGAGGCAGCCGTTCATTCATTTCTAATGATTGTTTTGTTTTCCTTAGTGCCTTTTTTAACATTAAATTGTGTTAAAGTAATAATCGAGATGTAGAATTCAATAGTACAGCCATCCATTTGTCTCTAGGATCATTAGAGATAATAGATCTGCTGAAACTGTTTAGAATTTTCCATTTTGGAAAATGGGATCATTTTCTGTTATAAATTAGACTGTAAATGATGATTCTTAGCATACCCAGAGGCTACAGTTGCTCTAAAGGTCTCAAATGTGTTCGGTT
>CM040977.1:2372151-2386590 GCA_022985145.1 Pangasius djambal | reverse complement strand
TTTTTTTTTTTTTTTCGGCAAGTATTTTCTTAGCCTGTCAAAAAGATTTCCAATTTGCATGCTCTCAAAAAGAAAAAAAATGTCAAAAGTCTATTTATTAGTGAGAAAGTGTGTAAAATGGGAAGAGGGCATTTTGTTTGAGGCTCGAGGATAGCAGCAGGAGTGTGGTAAGTCTACAAGTCAATAACATGATTGGACTTTGACAGGTCAAAGAAAGCACCTGCATAAAGCAATGCAAATGTTGTTCCCTCTTCTCAGTGAACCCTAAAATGTATTCAGCACCTTTCCATATTCCACAGCAGCAGGTTATAATTAAGCATACGGTGGAGCCTTCAACGGCAAAGCCTCTGCTGAATAAGTTTTCGTTTTTTGGGGTTTTTTTTGTTTTGTTTTTTTTGGTCTGAGACGAAGCTGCTCCAGTTGCTTCAATGAAAAAGAAACACTGTAAGCACATGATTGGAGGAGATGCTTCAGTCATAATGAATAATTAAATGGTGGAGGAAATGGTGTCTCTGACCACTAGCTCTCGTGCAGGATAAGGTAAATCACAGTGCTATTAATATTTATTGCACTTATAACTGCTGTTTTTCTGACAGACTAGTTTTAAAATGTGTCCGCATGCAATCCGTTCAAATTAATCAGTAAAACTCCTTCTCTGAAGGGTGACAATTTCCGTCGCCAATATTTACTCTGCCACCAATCAACGTGGCTCTTGAGGTTTGTTTGTTTTGTTTTGCTCATGCAAATTTTACAGTGTTAGCTCTGCTGCACAGCGCCATCGACTTATAGCAATTTCTCCGACATCAGAGGGAAAAAATTAAAAGGATTGTTTACTACAAAGCAGGGATGTAACACAATGAGACTATCTACATCCGTATCTGTATCTGTATTTGTGTTTGGATTTAAACCTGAAGTGGTCAAGGCCTAAACCAGAAACATTGGAAAATAGTCGATAAAAAAATTACCAGGTGTAGAAATGTCAGCATTGTCAGCATGGTGTGTGAATTCTGGCTCAGACAGTTCCTCAACCTCAGCTACATCACTCCAGTTCATAATTGGCCTCAACTAGAGATGTGTGTAATGTTTTCAATCCTGTTCATGCAGTTATTTCCAAAAACTTTAGTTGGTTTTATTTTCCAAAATATAAGCAAACTAGTATTCTAATTTAAACCGCCATGACCCTGACCAAGCAGTTCCTAAGATTGTTTGAATGATCTCAGTAAATGCATCACATCACTGACGCCAAACGTTCACGTTAATGAACTAATAAACAATGTCTTTGTTTGTCCTTTGAGCTTCATCTCTGACCGCTTATTCATGCCCAAGTGAAAGTAAAAATGCCCTGCAAGTGCAACTATTTTTGTTGGATCCTATAGGATCCCAGTCACAATGCACACCTTTCTGGCAAACATTCTAAATAAATAAATAAATATACAGTATATATGTACCGATCAGCCATAACATTAAAACCACCCAATATTGTGTAGGTCCCCCTTGTGCCACCAAAACAGCTCCACAAGACCTCTGAAGGTGTGCTGTGGTATCTGGCACCTAGACGTTAGCAGTAGATCCTTTAAGTCCTGTAAGTTGCAAGGTGGGGCCTCCATGGATCAGACTTGTTTGTCCAGCACATCACACAGATGCTCGATCGGATTGAGATCTGGGGAATCTGGAGGCCAAATCAACACAGCGTCATGTTCCTCAAACCATTCCTGAATCATTTTTGCAGTGTTGCAGGGCGCATTATGCTGCGTAAAGAGGCCACTGCCATTAGGGAATACCGGTGCCATGAAGGGGTGTACTTGGTCTGCAACAATGTTTAGGTAGGTGGTACGTGTCAAAGTAACGTCCACATGAATGCCAGGACCCAAGGTTTTCCAGCAGAACATTTGCCAGAGCATCACACTGCCTCCGCCGGCTTGCCTTCTTCCCATAGTGCATTCTGGTGCCATCTCTTCCCCAAGTAAGTGACACACACGCACCCGGCCATCCACATGATGTAAAAGAAAATGTGATTCATCAGACCAGGCCACCTTCTTCCATTGCTTCATGGTCCAGTTCTGATGCTCATGTGCCCACTGTAGGCGTGTTCGGCGATGGACAGGGGGTCAGCATGAGCACTCTGACTGGTCTGCAGCTACACAGCCCCATATGCAGCAAGCCGCGATGCACTGTGTGTTCTGACACCTTTCTGTCATATATATATATATATATATATATATATATATATATATATATATATATATATATATATATATATATATATGCATATAACATTGCACCCACAATTTGTAATCGTTTCTGTATCTGTTTAGCATCTGTTTATTTGAGAAAATGAAAAGTTCAGAAAATGAACATAAGGGAATTTTAATGCTTGAATGTTTAATCAATCTGCTGCTGACTAAAAGTGATTACAAACAAGCAGTTAAAGTGGTGATTACAGAAACATTTCCAAAAGGCTACCTGAAGTCTGCGTCAGATTCATCAAATCAGGAGTCCATTTATATTTCTATTGCAGAGTTAAGCCTGTTTTAGACAGTAAGATTACAGCAGTCATTTAAGATTATTATTTTTCACAATGTACAAGATGATCCCAATAAAATGAAAGTGAATACTATAATAGACTATGTGATAATGTGTGCTCTTCATGTCAGATTATAAAATGAAGGATAGACCTGAGATTTAAGAAAATGACTACTTTCTGCTTTATTAGCTTGTGCAGAAAACAGGCTTGCATAAGCGCAAACTTTCTTCAAAGTGAGCTTGAGGTAATAAGGAGATTTTTTTCCCCTCCATTAGCATTACCTTATTTGTAGCTGTTCTGTGATTTTGGTGTCATCCTGTGCTGTCCTCCTATTGGTGGCATTGAGACGTGCATTGTAGCATTGTTTAATCAGAAATTTCAGACACTGTCAGAACTTTGTTGTCAACACATTATGCATTCTAATATCTACTATCTTAATTCACATCCAAAGAATTCTTTTATGAAATGTAAAGCCAGCTTTAATCCAGTTAAACACATAATCATAGAAGCATACACTGTATAAACGAAATAAAAATATTTTAAATCATTAACAGGACTCAATAAAGACTACCAGTGGGCAGGAGCTGATGGTAATATCCAAAATCTTTGAGAATATGGTTTTAAAAAATAAAGCAATTTGATTATTATTCATATAAATCCAGTTGCATGAAAAGGTATGCCTGTTAACCTGAATTATTGAATCTGTAATCATGATGCTATGTTGGAATTCACTCTTCCATGACCTGTGACACTTCCATCTTGTATTTTCTCCACCCCACTTACCCACTGTCCCTCCAGGTTTCATTTCATGTGCTTATCCCTCCATCCTTTCTCTCTTTATTTTGTGTTCTGAATCTGCATTCAATTTCTCACTCTTTCTAATTTTGCTTTTATATACACTGCTGAGCTCCCGCTTTCAGCCACAGTGACAGACTGTACAAAATTGTTTGTATCGACTATGCTGAGGTGTTACTGAGCATAACAGATGTTTTGCAATGAGCTGAATTATTCAAACCACCCAGTGTTGTGAATTTTCATGCTGCTTTAGAGTGTTGAAGACAGGCAGCAATCAATAGAGACAGGCATTACAGTGATAAACGCTGGATTGTAAAGACTGGTGCTATAAAGCAAACACCTGGGAGGCTCTTTAGCCATGTTAAAGGAGTTCTTCAGCCAAAAAGGAAATGTTCCCAATATCCCTTTTACCACAAAATGTAGTTAATAAACCATGGTGCGTGATGTTTTCTTGTTTAGTTCTACTTCCTATCATTGCTGACCACAAGGACAGTTTTCTTTGGATTTAGTGGAGTATTTTCCATTTTCTTGGTTCCTTCCCAAGTAGCATATAAAAAGTCCCAGCTACTTCACACTCATGTACTTTCTCATTCAAGAAGATAAGAAAGTTGATTAAAAGACAGGCTTGATGTGCAAATTGGATGATGGTAATTCTAGTATTTAATACATTTATATTATCACCACAGTTGTCTCTGTCTTTCAAACCGACCTATTATTTGACTTATGTAGCACGAGCTAATATTTTAACCTTAACACATCCAGGAATGCCAAAAGAAACAAGCAAGCAGGCTACTAAAATACTGCTGGCTAGTCATGACCTACCTCTGACGCTACACTGGGTGAAGAAAGCAACAGACACAGCAGTACAGATACAGGAAAATGTAAGCTGCTTCACTATGTTGCTGTGGAAAGAACATGAACAAAGGGAAGACTCGCTTGAAGCATCTTTGGTAACACAGAGTTACCAAATGCAGGAGCTGTTACCTCTGCAATGAGAATGTGCAATAAAGCACAGAACACAGAGGATCTTAGTACAACCACCATGTATGCACAGGCAGACCCTGATGTACTTGGTGAAGAGTGCTGGAAGCCTGAAGATCAGTGGATGATGCAGACGTACAGCACAGCAGCAGCAGGGAATAAGCCGCAGACTGGTGTTATGCCTTTCCAAAACAAAATCTCGACCCTAGTAATATTAATCTCTCACTGGGGTTTCCAGTGTTTTCTGGGGCATAGTGGTAGGGTCCAAACCTTTCTTCTGGTTTAGGCCACACCCATTTTTTGTTTAAACTGGAATACAGAGACAGCTATGGATATTTGGATCACTAAACAGATACAGGTACAGTTAGTGTTTCACCCATGCTAGCAAGTGAAAGTGCCTTGAACATAGTCGAATGTTCGACTTAGGCGAGGTAAGTGTGTGATGATTCAGACATACAGTTTGTATGATCAAGTGTGGTTGATACCACATAGTGGGATTATAAATCATTACAGTATACAGGTATAGAAGAGTAAAGACAAACAGTTCTGAGTGTGTTTACAGAATGGTCAGTATGAGCAGATTGTGAATAAGATTCCTTGGATGAGCAACAGGACAGTGTTTATGATTACAGTAGCTCATAGTTTTCAAAAATGTGAAGCTTTTTATCAAACTCTGGGGAAATGCTGGTCGTGAATGCAGCGTTCATACAGCACTTGTTCTCCAGCCTTGAAGGACTGTGGGTTCACTGTGGTAAGAGAGAGAGAGAGAGAGAGAGAGAGAGAGAGAGAGAGAGAGAGAGTGGCTGTCAGTGGTTGGCATCAGAGCCAAGGCTAATGAACTGGGCCGTGAGAGTGACAGGCCCAGTTTGAGGCTAGAAAAGTGGAGTGAAGATGGTGGAGAAATGACATGCAGCCCTGGTGGCACACACACACACACACACACACACACACACACACACACCATTCAAATACACATTGTTTCTCTCTCTCACACACACACACACACGCACGCAGTTAGAGAGTGTGACTGTGACAGGCTCTGGAGGTCTCGCGACTCCTTAAGGCTTGACATACCCAATGGTGAGTGTATAAAGCTTCCCTTACACTTCATCTCCCTCTCTCTCTCTCTCTCACTCAGATTAGGTCTAAAAGTATATGAGAGGCAGAGAGGGAGAGAGAGAGAGCTGATGGTGACAGCACTCGTCTGCTCAGAGTGGAAGGGGAAAGTGAGTGCAGATTGACTTTGGGGAGAGCGAGGAGAGCGAGAGAAGTGCGGCTCAGGTGTGACAGGCTGGAAGAGTGGAGCTGGCAAAGCTGGCAAAGTTCACAGCCACCGTGTCACTAATAGGAAATCAACAAAGGCCGAGGGAAAGCAGGGGGAAAAAAATCTTCTCCCGGACCGACTCTAAGTGACCAGCGCAGGTCCTGCATGAGCTCATGTAATTTTAATGATTAATCCCTGGGCGAGAGCGAACCTGTCCACCCCAATCAGCACTGATGTCTGTCTGCAGCAACCACATATGTCAATACGTCTCACAGCCAACTTTCCTTTACATGCGCAAGAGGCTGGGACATATAGAATGATTCTGCAATATTTATTTTTATATCTATCATTTATATTCCTGTAAGGTCTGCAGTTTCATATTATTCGAGCTAAAAAGTTAGTGCTGGTAAATTTGTGCAGTGTAATTGGTTAAATATAGTTTCTATTATATTTATATATTGTCAAACAAAATGGTATAAATATACAGAGTATACATTAACTCCATATAAACCATCTATAGATAAATCATCAATCAAAGACAGGTTTCTGAAATATAATTTTTTTTATATTTTTATTTTTTTATTTTCCAAATTGGTGCAATGATATGATGGGTGCTTATTGTGCAATGAATTTAATTAATTAAACATCTGGAGTAAATCAGTAGTTACTATTCTATTAATTTTATTGTTATACCATAAAATCAGATCATAATATAGATCCAGTGGGCCTACGGTTGACTTTCAGCCACCATACAGTGTATTTTCACTTAACGGTCGGGGGGGGAAAGTGCTTCAACAACAGCTAAATGAGTCAGACATGTCGATGCTGTAAAATATTTATAGATATTTTTGTTATAATTGTGTATATCCTTACTGGATCCTTTTTTCATCCTATTAATATCTGTGCTTTACTATCCTTTTTAATAATACATTCTGTCATTTAAATATCACATTCACAGTAAAATAAATAAATAAACCCTGCACAGTGGAAGAGAAAGGTGTTACAGCAAATAACTGTATCGTACACATGATATATATGTATTAATACTTTTATATTTCCCTAATGCATGCAGCACGCTCCTAATTAAGTGGCTATACAGTACAGTGTGATTGGTAAATGCTATTTGTTGTCTTTTTTTTTTTTTTAAATATAAATAGCACTTCTTTCATGGTTGTGTATAATGAAAAATACATAGATAAATAAATAGATAACTGTACTCCATACAGAAAGATAAACTGTCTAAGAGTGATGAAGATGTGAGTTAATTTTATATATATATATATATATATATATATATATATATATATATATATATATATATAGAGAGAGAGAGAGAGAGAGAGAGAGAGAGATAGATAGATAGATAGATAGATAGATAGATCGAGAGACAGAGACTGAAGTTCATGAGTGTATGATTTAAATGGTATTGATTAATGTGATGTTGTGTATAAATTAAATACATCAAAGATGCAAAAATACAACAAACAGAGATGGTGTTTATTTGTATCTGATATTATATTTCCTTAATTTAAGAAACACATTATGAATGCACAATGGATTTAAAGACAGTTATAAATTAAACATATCTGATAGATTTTGAGCTGCCATTTCATAATTCAGAATACTTCTTTTTTATTATTTAAATAGTGTTTGCCTCACACTAATGGTTGCTTTAGGATAAAAACACACACTGCATATAGTTCCTAACAGTAACTAAGTGCACTAAGTGAAATGTGCTGGTTATTACATACAGTACATTTAAATCATTAACTACAACTATTAATAGGCGAGATTGTTTTATCGCTCTGCGTGTAATCATTTTTCCCCCCTGCTGATGTTTCCGAGGGGCTTCGGCTTCGTTTTATTTCTCCCCACGCTTTATTACCACAAGAATTGATCGGATGGAATCAGTGTGTGCTGTTGCTAAATAATTTACGCAGGCACTGGAGAATACAGCATGGACGACTCCATCTTAACAGGACTTTCGACCACGGCTCGCATCGACACACAAACACACACACACACACACACACACACACATACACCCGGGGAGAGAAAGCCATGATGCGCTCAAACAGCATAACATATGACCCTAAGGGAAGGCCAGAGGCAATGCAGCGCCTGTTTTCTCTCTCTCTCTCTCTCTCTCTCTCTCTCTCTCTCTCTCTCTCTTTCTGTCTGTCTGTCTTCCATACACACACACACACACACACACACTTGCTCACTCACTAACACACTTTCTTTCACAGGGTGAAACGAATAAACATGCTCATGGATTTATTCTGTGCATTCTCTCTTTTATTTCTCTCTCACACACATTCTCACACACACACACACACACACCCACACACACACACACTTTTTCGCACAGATTTTTCACTTACCCACTTAAACAAGTGCTGATCAATAAGGACACATTTATTATGCCTCGATCAATCCTGTGTCTTGCTAAAAAAAAAAAAAACAATATTAAAATCACATTTAGACATGGATTGAAAATAAGCATCCAGACAAACATAAAAACAGTTAAATAATTAACAATATAATTTCTCCTGTCTTTTAATCTAATGTGCGCTGCGTTCGCAGATTGAGGATAGAACAGAAAATAATGAATGCAAATCAATGTTCAATATGTTTCTCACCTAAAGCTAATCCGTCATATTTCTTTTTTTATTAATCATTTTCAAGGCAAACAGCTAAACTGTGCACATTTATTGACGCACAGTAATTATCATCCATCTGTAAACATCACTAATCCAATGATGCTGCATTTTCACCCTTTGCATTCTTTGCTATTTAGAGAGGTCAGAAATCAGTTCACGTGTTTATTCAGCTTGTATTTTTTCTAATCTGTGAAGCTCTGTGAAGTTATAAACGCCCCGGGCTATACTCTTGTTTTCACTGTCAGCCATATCCAAAACGGCAATTTCTTCCTGAAATAACAGCTAAAGGTTTCCTTAATCATGCCAGCAAGAAAGGAGCAGAGAGCAAGCCCCAAATCTCTAAAAAAAAAAAAAAAAAAAACCTGCTAGAGAAATGACGAAAATATTCTTTATATTCTTAAATACCAGAGTAAGGAGTGCAGTCTTCTCCTGTAATGATCATAATAATAATAACTTTTACTTACTGATTTTTTTTACATGCAAACACAAAATTAAAACCATACATACAGACTAAATAGCCTGTCTTCCCCAAATTAATAAGTAATGATAATTAAAATTCATAATACAGTCTTATTAAGATGGCTACAAACCTATTTGTTTGCAAAGCAAGCAGGAAAACGGACCCGTGATAATAAAAATGCAAATTTGAATCACTTTTATTAGGATTATGCTTTTTTTCACTTTAGAAAGAAGAAAATTTGAATACAGCGTATGCAGATTTAATGCATGCTAAAATATTGCATAAAGGGCTAAAATAATACACAGGAATTGATTTTAACACCAAACGTACGGATAAGAGGAGCAGATAAGGCTAAATAGGGATGTGCGTGTGTTGCAGTCATATGTGAAAAGGTGAGTTCTGGCCTGAATACCTGAAATCACTTTAGGTAGCTATCTAAAATGATCTAAAAAGCTCTTCATTGTTGCATTTAATGATTTATAGCTTCTAAGAGCCTATTTATTACAGAGATAATGCTATTTCTGTGTCCCTATTATTATTATTATTATTATTATTATTATTATTATTATTATTATTATTATTAAAACTTGTATAAAAAAAAAATGACTAAAGTGCTGTGATCATATAAAAGCCTAAAAGTGTAGGTATGAAAGAAAATAAAAGGAAGATGCCAAACATATAAAACAATGATAAAAGATATATATAAATATATATATATATATATATATATATATATATATATATATATATATATATATATATATATATATATATAACACACCCACAGATGCTTAAGAAAAAGAAACATTTTTGCTAGCTAAAATGATATAAAGTGGAGAAAATGTTGGAATTTTCATATATAAATGATAAATTAAACAGAAAGAATAAAAGTTAAAGAGGTGTAATGAGCGGTAATAAGTTACATTATAAACACCAATTTTCTGTACATTCATGGTTAAATGATCTGTACGGTACAGGCAGTGTTGTGTTGATGTGTTTTGTGTGTGTGTGTGTGTGTGTGTGTGTGTGTGTGTGTGTGTGTGTGTGTGTGCGGTTAAATGCAACAGTATGCTCTGACGGGTCTCGCAGGAGGGATGTGGGAAGGTTGCTCATTTCTGAGAGTTATGGCCTGGGGAAAGAAACTGTTCAGGTGACGGCATATTTAATCAACGCTCGTCTTGCATCATGTTATGATGTAATTATCCGCAAGCTGTTCATTATTGCATCTGATGATTGACAGATCGCGAGCCATTATTTATCTCATCGGTTGAACCGATGCGGTTTGGACTATTGGATTTGTATCCGTGCTCGGAGAGGTTGAGTAATTATGAATGAGTGGTTATAACATTAATGCTGCTGAACCCGAGGCTGCTATCCTTTGTGGAGAGTAAATAAAAGAAAAAGTGTGGATTGTTTGGAATTACCCATGGCTTCGTCTCTAGATCTACATCCTCCCATAAATGAATACAAATACTCCACATTTACATACCTTCACCTCAGGCACCTCTGAGTGAACACACACTCGCTTGCCATCCTTCCCTTCTCCTCTCCAGAGCAGTGTTTAATCATGAGGATTGCTTTCTCTTTCCAAGTCTCAACTGCAAGTCTTCCCTGCCAGGTCGGGGTAATTGTCACCTCCGGAGCAGTTTGCAGGTGTCTGTTTACAGTTTATCATCTGCATAATCTAACACCTCCGCTAAATGAGCTCTGTCATCCAGGGGAAGTTTGTAGTGCGCAGGTGAAGGTGGCTGACAGCTCAGGATTGGGGCGCGTACACCACCGTCAATTAAAAGCTTTATGTCACAGAACGCCAGACTGTAGATTTAGTTCAGAGAGTGAAAATTCAATATTCTTTCTCATTGAGTCTCTTACGTATCCTTCTTCCTATTTTCTCCACCATTTAGGCCACGTTCTATTTGGCTTTTCTCAGCACAGCTCATCTGACTACCCTATACATGGTTCTCGATCTCACTCTCTCTTTCTGTCACGCTCTCTTTCTCTCTCTGGCTCTGTTCCTACTTCGACAGCGGCTCTCATTTGTTCCTGGGTGATTAGGGTGTTCCCTGGCAGCCTTTTAACTGGCACTCATGTGAGAAATTTGGATAAAATCCCTTAAGGCAAATTTACAAACATGCCCGTAACGCTGACAAATGCATTTTATTCCTAATGGCAAAGAAAAAAAAATGTGCAGTATTGTCAGAAAACAATGATTGAGTAAAATAATAGTAATAATGAGTAAAAACAATACCTACGTATTAAATTATGGAATTATCAGGCTGTATGAACCAATTAAGAAAGGTTTCCTAATTATATAAGTTAGTATGTCTTTGGGTAAACTAAATATATTAAGTAAGGTATAAAACTGTTTGTCTGTGTCATGCTGTTATTGGAAAATAATCAGCGATGTGGTGGCGTGATGAAGCGGAGTTACTGTTACCACCCTGAAGTGTTTTATTTCCCTATAACAGCCTGGAGGGTTTTCTTCCTTTTGTACCACAGGAATGTGCTAACTATAAACAATTCTTAATTAAATAATGACTTGCCTTACTTTTTATCCATTTATAGTTACATTTAATAGTGAGTCACATCCATAAAACAATTCAGTTCAATTTTATTTGTATAGCGCTTTTTACAATGGACATTGTCACAAACTAGCTTAAGAGAAATCTATAAATTCTGGATATAAATTTTAAAATTTATAAAAACAAATCCTGTAATACCTGTGACACATAAAATATAAATGCAACTATAATGTACGAAGAAAAATTGAAGCCAATTGTCCCTGTGTAGGAACTCTTAAAGGTTTCATGTAGAACCCTACAACAGTGTGGAAAATTGAAACCTAAGATTAATTATCTAATGAACCCTTTAACAACCCTTAAATGACCCTTTTTTCTAAGAGTGGATGTATTAACTGGGTTAATGTGTGGTACAAATTATAGAAATTAAAGAATCTGTCTTGGTACTTGGTACATTCTTATAAAAAGGAGTTCTTTGTATAGCTCAGGGTTCTTCGCTTCCTAAAGGTGTTCTAGTTTAAAAACTCTTTGTGATAGGGAAGCACTCTGTTGTACTTCTGTGCTCGACTTATCTCCAAATTGTGAAATCAGGACACAGAATTACATAATGTTTGACCTCCGTGTGTTTGAGCTGCAAAGTGAGACAAAAATATGGACGCCTCAGGGTTTGTCTTTTGTTAAGAACAAGAGATATATATTTTCGTCCTCAGAATAATGAACTGCACAGTCAGTGTTACAGACATATTTGCTTGTTAAATCTATATGTTGAATGATCTAAAGCAAATACTTGTACATACATTATAACTCATCTAAAAATAAAGAAGTGCTGCTTTGTTTACTGTTCATGCTGTGAGGCAGCCATTTTGATTTGACGTCACTTTTTGGATTCAGGGTTGGGTATAAATTCCTGACTTTCCGAGTAGAAATTCTGAGCTGATGGAGTGTTTTCTTTTGTTTTCCCTAGTCGGAGGTCGAACTTTTCAGGCTCCCCCAGTGGGACAACCAAAGAGCCCTTACCTACTGATGATGTTATGCACTGTTAGAGATGGATTACAGTAGCACATCATATTTTAAATAATATTTTCCATCATGTAAGTACATAAATATACAATTAATCAACTGAGAGGCTTTTCTGTTACAGTGGTGGAAATCATAACTTGAATGGGTTTAATCCAAACCCCAACAACTCCAAAATATGTAGGTTAATAAATAACATCAGCATGGAGCTAATGCCTTCAGTGAATGGAAAATTTTATGAGTAAAAAAATATTGTACACATTTGAATAATGATTCAAATATTTGAGTAGTTGGATTATGTGCATTAGATGAATCTGTGCTGATCATGGAATTTATTTTACAGTTAAAGGGTTCCCTTGCTGCAAAAATTTTGAGAACCTTTGCCTTAACATGTGCACACCTGATATCAAGCCATTGGTAATAAATAATTTGCAATATGTTGTACAGACTAACACAGTAAAGGAAAAATGCTATCCAACGTTCTGGATTCGGCTGTTTGTTAACCAGGTCAAAGGTGTGCCTGTGCATCCCACTATTTATCCAGCAGAGTAACATCTCTCATAATACCTGAAGCATAGAGAGCCGTGATCATGAAGTGGTTAGTATTCTGCATCGTAGTTGCAGCAGCGCTGGTCAAAATGTGGGTCACAGCATGGCTTTTCCACATCCCTCTTGTGGTCCCATATGGTCTAGCAGTTAGGATTCCTGGTTTTCACCCAAGCAGCCCTGCTTCGACTCCTGATATGGGAACTTGTCTTTATTGTATCACCCAAGTTTAAATTGGCATCGCCGTTCCTAAAAATCAGTGCTTGTCTGAGTTCTATGTACCAGGATTCAGCCAGCAGCTGCTTTGTCAGAGTGAGCTACTTGGGTCACCAGGTGTATGGTGAGCCGTGATTGTATAGTGGTTAGTACTCTGCATGGTGGCTGCAGCAATCCTGTTTTGAATCCAAGTCATGGCATGCTTTTGCCACATCCCACATTCTTCAGTGGGAAAATGAAATAAGGTATGACCTTGATATTCATTGGGCCAGTGGTATGTCTGACTATACTGTAGGTCAGAAGAGTCTAGGTTTGCTTCCTGGCTGGCCCAACTCTCTTTAACTCCATCCAACATTCTGGATAATGCCACTTGTTGACTGCCACAGAGCGCAAACTAGAGTCCACCCAACTCATAAATTTCCCCCTACTCACCTGAAAAGTCCTGGATTACCAATTGACACAAATCTTCATAGGCAGGCATGTCCTCTGTGTTCCCATATGGTCTAGCGGCTAGCATTCTTGGTTTTCACCCAAGTGGCCCTGCTTTGACTCCCGGAATGGGAACTTGTGTTTATTGAATCACCCAAGCTGAAATTAGCATTGCCTCTCATAAAATTAATGCATGACTGAGGGCTATGTCCCAGGTTTCAGCCAGCGGCTGTTTTGTCAGCATGAGGTATTCCAGTGGCCAGGTGGTAAGCCGTGATCGTATAGTGGTTAGTACTCTGCGTTGTGGCCGCAGCAACCCCGGTTCGAATCCGGGTCACGGCATAGTTTTTGACATATATTGGACCAGTGGTACAATAGATGTCTCCAATGTCTAATTATACTGTAGGTCAGAAGAGTCTAGGTTTGCCTCCTGCCACAACTCTCCTTTAACCCATCCAATGTTTTGGATAATGCATTGTCTTCCACAGAGCTCAAACTAGAGTCCACCCAAATCATCTAACAAGACCTGTACTCCCATATGGTCTAGCGGCTAGCTTTCCTGGCTTTCACCCAAGTGGCCCTGCTTTGACTCCTGGAATGGGAACTTGTTTTTATTGAATCACCCAAGCTGAAATTAGCATTGCCTTTCCTAAAATTAATGCATGATTGAATTCTATGTCCCAGGTTTCAGCCAGCGGCTGCTTTATAAGAGTGAGGTATCCTAGTGGCCAGGTGTATGGTGAGCCGTGATCGTATAGTGGTTAGTACTCTGTGTTGTGGCCGCAGCAACCCCGGTTCGAATCCGGGTCATGGCATAGCTTTTGACATACACTATATTACCAAAAGTATTCGGTCACCTGCCTTGACTCACATATGAACTTAAGTGCCATCCCATTCCTAACCCATAGAGTTCAATATGATGTCGGTCCACCTTTTGCAGCTATTACAGCTTCAACTCTTCTGGGAAGGCTGTCCACAAGGTTGAGGAGTGTGTTTATAGGAATTTTTGACCATTCTTCCAAAAG
>CM040977.1:2328711-2372051 GCA_022985145.1 Pangasius djambal | reverse complement strand
GAAATTTCACGACTGGATTTGTTGCACAGGTGGCATCCTATGACAGTTCCACGTTGGAATTCACTGAGCTCCTGAGAGCGGCCCATTCTTTCACAAATGTTTGTAAAAACAGTCTGCATGCCTAAGTGCTTGATTTTATACACCTGTGGCCAGGCCAAGTGATTAGGACACCTGATTCTGATCATTTGGATGGGTGACCAAATACTTTTGGTAATATAGTGTATATTGGACCAGTGGTACAATAGATGTCTCCAATGTCTAATTATATTGTAGGTCAGAAGAGTCTAGGTCTGCCTCCTGCCTGCCACAACTCTCCTTTAACCCATCCAATGTTCTGGATAATGCCTTGTTGTCTTCCACAGAGCTCAAACTAGAGTCTACCCAACTTGTCTAGCAAGCTCTGTGCTCCCATATGGTCTAGCGGTTAGGATTCCTGGTTTTCACCCAGGCGGCCTGGGTTTAACTCACGGTATGGGAACTTGCCTTTATTGTATCACCCAAGCTGAAATTAGCATTGCTTCTCCTGAAATTAATGCATGATTGAGTTCTATGTCTCAGGTTTCAGCCAGCGGCTGCTTTGTCAGAGTGAGGTGTTCCAGTGGCCAGGCGTATGGTGATTGTATAGTGGTTAGTACTCTGCGTTGTGGCTGCAGCAAGTCCGGGTCACGGCAGGTTCTTCGACATATATTGGACCAGTGGTACAATAGATGTCTCCAATGTCTAATTATATTGTAGGTCAGAAGAGTCTAGGTCTGCCTCCTGCCTGCCACAACTCTCCTTTAACCCATCCAATGTTCTGGATATTGCCTTGTTGTCTTCCACAGAGCTCAAACTAGAGTTCACCCAACTCGTCTAACAAAACCTATACTCCCATATGGTCTAGCGGTTAGGATTCCTGGTTTTCACCCAGGCGGCCCGGGTTCAACTCCCGGTATGGGAACTTGCCTTTATCGTATCACCCAAGCTGAAATTAGCATTGCTTCTCCTAAAAATCAATGCATAACTGAGTTCTATGTCCCAGCTTTCAGCCAGCTGCTGCTTTTCTGTCAGTGTGACGGTGCTCCTGCTTCTAGATGTGTGGTGAGCCATCGTTGTAGAGAGTTTAGTACTCTATGTGGTAGCTACAGCAAATCTGGGTCACAGCATGGATTTTCCACATCCCTCTTGTATTCTGAGTTTGACCATGGCTCATAACTAGCAGACCTTAACTACCACCCACCCCAAAAACTGACTTAAATCAACACCTCAAATCATCTTCAGTAAACACTTTATCCTGGTCAGGGTGGCAGTGGATCTGCTGGTCCGCAGTCTATGCTGCTACACTGTTATTAAAAACTGTCTCTATTGCACCCAAAGGAGGGTATCTATCTGTGTGTGCTTTTCTGGAGAAGACAGTGACAAGTCCACCTTCCCCTCCCCACCAGGAATTGTGGGCATGAAGCAGCAATACACACTGGATGGGATACCAGTCCTTACAAGGCACTACACACACAGGGGAGTACTCCACAGGAACAAACACTAATTTTAAAATCTGAATCCAAAAGTTCTTTGTAAACTTTGTGTCTGCAGTGAAGCGTATTCTTTGTTTGTATGTCAGCCATCTTGAAAATTTTAAACTGCAGCGGCATCTAATGGCTAAGCTCTTTCTGCTCAGTGCGTTCCCAGTGTGCAATTCAAATGAGACACAACAAGGCTAATTACAGGGAACAGGTGTGAGCAGTAATGTTTGGGGTGGAGCAGCTTGGAAAACAGAAATTATGTGTCGCTTTCATTACACTTTGGAAATATCTTGCTCTGGGGTGTGTCCCAAATGCTAGTACCCAAGACAGAATTCATGCTAACGAGTAACGGCTGTCAAGAAAGCTTACAGGAGCATATGGTTTGGGACGGTGTACATCGACACTGGCACAAGGAAGAGTTACTAGGAAAAAGAAACTTCCAACTTTGCAGCTACATCAGTAGCTAGCTAATAACTAGCTGGATAACTGGTTAATTAGCAGATGGATGAGAGTATAACTTCACACACACACACACACACACACATTGCCTGTACAGATAACACTACAATTTATTTCATTATTTAATCATTTAGAGGATTATTTGAGTTATTTGTAAAATAACTTGCATCATGCAACTTTCTTTCTTTCTTTCTTTCTTTCTTTCTTTCTTTCTTTCTTTCATCACGCCATTAATTTTCTTTTCATCCCTCCTTTCTTCTTTATTTATTCTTTGCTGCATCTTTTTTTATTGTTCCTTCTTTCATCACTCCCTTAATTTTCCTTCCTTCCTTCCTTCCTTACTTACTTACTTACTTACTTAATTGCTTGTTTGGTTCCTGCATCCCAACTCAATTTTTTTCCCTTCCCTTCTTTTATTCCACCATTGTGTCAATTCTCTTTGATCACTTATTTCTTTCATTTTTCCCCCTATATCTTCTTTATATTTCCTTCTTCCATCTTTTCATTAATTGCCCTTTCATTTCTTCTTTTTCCTTTTACACTTTCCTTTCTTCTTTTAATCAGTTCTTAAGTTCATTCTTCCATTTTAATTTTTCTTTCCTTTATTGATCTTCTGTGATCTCTTTTTTTCGTACTTTCCTTTTCAAAATATCGAATAAGATATAAGATATTGATTAGAACAGACTCTGACTAACGCTGTAGTAAAACAGGAAGTAAACATGAAGTCTAGCGTTTGAGACAGGCCCAAACTCCAATTTTAAAAACTATTGTTCCTCAAACTAGTACTGAGCGTTGAACTTTTTCTGCCTGCAGCGCGCAGGGTTAAAGCGAGGGTTTCCACACGACTGCACCGTCGCTGTCGTCTGTCCTTAAAAATGCAGATGTGTTTGATTAGTTTTGACTAATTGTGGGTAACGGCTGTTTTCACCTGCGCCTCAGGCTCGTGAGGGAAAGTGATTCATTGTGGCGGTGATGACAGGTGGGCCTGCCGATTTCACCCTCATTCACTGAATATCTAATGTCATTTTAAAGTTTAATGTGTTTTTTTTTCCCAGTGGCATCATGGAAAATAAATAAATTCACTTCACAAACATATTGTGTGCACAGAACTTTCGCAAGTGTACTGTGCAACTTTGTGACTGAATCATTTAGTACGTCTGCTAACAGCTCCAGCAGCGTTACAGAATTTATCCAACTGCAGGGTGAGATATGTAATATTTTTCATTGCACCACACCACTGTCCAAATCTGGATTCTGATTGGTCAGAATATGTTGATTAATTTTATATAACAACAGCTCTGACAGTAGTGCAGCTGCAAATCACATGTTTCTTTCTAACAGGTTAGGGTTTCTATAGTAACGGCTCGTTCACCAGGGCAGACGCATCATGAAAAATGAATGAATTGTTGATATTATAACTATTATATTATAATTGTTTTCTGTACGGAGACACTTATTTTATGGATTTTATGGAAGGAGTCTCCAGTGTCAGCATATTTTTTTACAGTTTATAGTTGCTGTAACATAATTCATGACAGGAACTTGTTTTGTGGACATTCCACAACATGAAATGTAACTATAAATGGGTAAAAAAGTACGACTTGTTGTTTTTTAACAATAAATTGCTGTGGTATAAGAGGAATAAAACATGTTGTTATTGGAAAATAAGCAACTTCTAGGTGGGAACAGTAACTCTGCATCATCACACAACCTTGTTGTTGATTGTTTTCCTATAACAGCATGACCCGGAGATGACTAAGCCTATTTTTTTGACATTTTCTATTTAATTTTAATTTGAAGTCTTCTATTATCAAATAAATTAGCATAGACATATTCGTATGCATGAGGGTGTGTGTATACAAAAACACGTGTATGAATTGTGTGTGTGTGTGTGTGTGTGTGTGTGTGTGGCACTCCTGAGTACTCTCACTTGCTCCAACCCTCATGTTTAGCTGATGTACTCCCTCTCTGTGTCTGTGTGTGAGTGTGAGAGTGTGCGAGAGCTATTTTGGGAGTATTTTGACAGTCCTGCACTTGTTTTTGGTCAGTTGGTGGAAACTCTTGCAGTCTTGCAACACTCACATTTGTGTATGAGCATAAATCCAATTCAGCTCCACTGCGAACTCAAACTGCGCTCTGCCTCACTTATATGTCTCAAGTGAATAAATGTAAATGCAAATATATGCTGTAGTTCTGCATAAACAAAGCTGTCATACTCTTTCTTTCCTTTTGCTTTCACCCTGATGTCAGTTCATTAGCTTGTACACTACTAGAAACCAGGAGCAGTTTCAGGTATAATGAGGTTGTTGGGGTTTTTTTTGTTTGTTTTTTTTAAAACTCTGCTCTGTTTTTGTCTGTATGTGTGGGTGTGTTTGTTTGGATAGCGAGTAGCTCGGTAATTAAAATCGTCCCCAAACTCCACAATATGTTAAATATGTTTATATTAATATATTTTACAAATATATCAAATACGTGTGAAAGCTTAAGGATTACATCCAATCCCTATACATGCATTTACACACAAAATATCAGTGGAGAGCGACAAGCATCATATTATTTATTCGAGTTATTTATTTTTTTCTGTGTTAACAGCCCCTATATCAGTAAACACATTCACTCGGCTCAATGTTGATTTAATTTGCACATTTATGAATGACATATCTTGAAATTAAATATTTTTTTCCCACGTATGAATCCTGTATTAAATGTGTTCGATAAAGCAATATTCTACCCAAAAGCAGCCTACGCTGACAAAAACTCTGACTGTAATTGATGCTGTGTATTGAGTGTGTACTGGTTAGGTTATATGAGTGTATAATGAGGTACAGGGAAGTGTGTAAATCACTCTTCATGGCTCTAATAGCCTGCAGATACATGTCGGTTGATAGACAATACACTACATACTTTATACTACACACTATGTGTGGTGGTAATGTTTTAAATCACAAAAACACTAATGTTGAGAAGTTGATAGGTAAGGAATAAAACACGTGGGGTTGTGCTGTTATAGGAATATAATCAGTGATGAAGTAGAGTCACTGTTACCAGCCTGAACAGCATGTTCAGTGATTTACTCCTCCTATACCACAGCAATTTGCCAAACATTAAACTTTTTTAATATATTAATGAAAGAAATCATAATCTTTAGCCAACGATAGTTACATTTACATCCATGAAACGAGTTCACACTTACTGTATGTTATAGCAGCTATAAAAGCTGTTTCCTTACCTGCCTCGCTTCTTTCTCTTTCCTGAAGTTAATAAGGTGAAAAAACGCAGCTTGTCATGTTACTGAGAAGACATCAAAAAAAGTTATAGCTTTACCTCTGCCTGACACTGGAGACTCCTTCCATAACGTAATAAGTCAATACTATAGAAATGATAACATATTAGAACAAGTGCTTTAATAGAATTCAGCAGGGCAGTGGTATAATGATGAGTTATTGCATGGTATCTCATATCATTGAACCAGAACAACCTCCATAAGAGAAAGTCATTGTAATATTAAAAATGACAAGTTAAGCCATTTAAATCCAGGGACGAAACATAAACCGCAGCACTCTCTGGTGGCTCCGCCCAATCTTCTTTGTAGATGAGTGCAGTGTGAAATCAAAACCAAATTACCAAAAGGATCAGTTTTGCTCTGATTCTGAGAAAACAAAGAGATTAATGGTCCTAAAAAGACCTAATGTTGACCCTGACTTGACCTTCACATCACTAGAGCATGATAGAAAAAAAGACTAGTCAGCAGTTATTTGGTGGAGCTCATGAGCACAGAGTATTCAAGGTGAAAAGGTGAAGAAGTTGGAAAAGAAGTCGTCTGCAAGGCTCATACATCATAAATCACCCTAACCGCGTTTCACACGCACTAATGCCTTTTCTTTAGCCAGAGTGCAGCCCAGAAGAAGCCAGTGCTGACAAACCGTCACGCTTTGTACTCGGGAGAGCCAGAAAGATTTATATATTCTGAGTTTTTGCAAACTACTGACAGAATTAAGCAAGTATTATTCTTATCAATCTCAACCTGCTGACAGATTCCAATAAACTTGTGACCTTTCAATTTGCCCATGATGCATGGTCTCTGGCGTGAGTTATAACCTGAGATCTGGGTCAGAGATAGGCAGCCGTTGATATTCATTCATCAAGTGGGAATGTACTTACCATCAATCAGCACAAATGATCTGCGGAATTATTGCACTCTGCCGAAACGCAGCGGGTGGAGGGGGGCATAAAGTCAGTAAACGGCAGGCACATTGAACACAAAGGCTGTTTGGTTCATGTTTAAGAGCCGGTTAGAATTGACATTCAGGCACATCGGTGGCACATTCAGGTGCGTTTCCATCCAGCAGCGTGCGCTCTTTTGTTTGCGAGTGTTTACAAAGTGGAACAAGCCTCTGATGGGTCTCATTTGCCGGGAAGCACTACACGCTCGGCCACTGGCTGTGCGCCTCTATACACACTCGCTGCTGGAGATGAACTTTGGGTCACACAAAGGGGATGACAACAATTGCAAGGCTTCTGCTCTTCCTATCAGGCACTCTTTCTTTATCAGTGTTTTTTTTTTCGTATCAGCTTTCTCTCTCTCTTTCTGTCGTCCTTATTTCTATCATGCAGAGAAGAAGGAAATGTATTCTGTTCTCTACCTCCAGACTCCTCGGACCTTCTCCGTCTGTGTATGATGTGTTTGCAGAGAGAGAGAGCTAGAGAGAGAGAGAGAGAAATTCTGTGGATGTATGAGAGAGACAGAGAGATGCAGCACTGACCTGATGAACCCTTCTCTCGTCGCTCTTCTCTCGCCTTGTTAGGAGTGCAGAAACCAATATCCCCCACAGTCATAGCCTCTCTAGCCACTGGCTTTCTTGTTTTTTCTGTTCTTTTCTTTTTTGCTGTCAGACCACCAGAACAGTCCAGCCAAGGAGAGACTTTATGTCTTACTGACTGACTCCCGATCATTGAAGCCTTTCCAGTAGATGGCGGTGTACACTTAAATGCTGTCCAACAATCTGTCAAGAATAATGCTAGCTAGCTTTATTTCAGTCTATCTAGATAACGTTGATAATGTGATCATTTATGAACAACTAAAGAGAACTAACAACTAAACTAAACTAACAACTAAACTAACAACTAACTCCTAAAAAAAGGAGTCAACTAGTTGTCTTTTCCACAGTTAAAGCAAATCATTGCTATTTAGCTATTTAGGCAGTTAAATGCTGATAATTAACCACAAAGAACATGTAAAACCACACTTCGCTTACCTTCCACACGCAGGCTACAAATTACATTTCTAGCTACAGTGTTTTTTAGGATACACAGTCAACGAAGGAAATAAATAAATCTGTGAAGTAAATGTGCAAAATAATAGATCATTGTGTCATATTACAATATTTACGGATTGTTTTTAAAATAATAATCTTTTAATAATAATAATATTTACTTATATATTACTTTTCATTTTGATTCCAAAATCTCATCGTTTTTACATAAAAGATGAAAAAGTAGACAACGAATAAAACAATCCTCAATCATAAGCAATACGTATAATGATAAAAGAACTTAAATATGTTCAACCTATTTATTAATTAAGGATATTAAATGATTATCACAATACAGTCTGACCATAGACAGTCAAAATATTAAGAGTATACAGAAGTACATTAATAAAAGGTTTAAACGTCAAAGCATCTGTCACATCAATCACAGAACTGGCATCCAACCACAACTCCCAAGAGACATTGTAGTCTACAAACATGACCGTAAAGGACTCCAACTCCCAACATGCACGCTCAAGCTCACCTGGACTCAACTCGATGACTGATCAAGCACACCTGGACTCAATCACACACACAAACACACACACACACACACACTCGCTATATAAAGCAAACACAAACACACGTTCAACTTGAAGTATCGCTCAGTTTAGGTTCAGTGACCCAAGAGCTGAACCACCATTTTTAACTCCAACTAAGTACAATAAGCATCCAAATAAGCATCCTGTCAGCTGGAGTACACCACTCTAAACTATCTGAGTCAGATTTGATAATAACATGCAACCCACAGCTCTGAATGCTCTCTTTAGCACAGCACTGGTTACAACAGAAATTATATTTATCTATAACCATGCCCCTCCACTCCAGTAATCAAATCCCATCTTAAAACCTACCTGTACATTCAGGCATTTGATCAGGTGATAAGTGTTAGTCTGACACATTTGCTGCAATCTTTATTGTATTTGTTTTGTGTTGCTATTTGCTTGTTTGTCTATTTTTTATGGATTATTTTATTACTTTTAATTATCTTACTCCTTTACATTTCTTATGCTATTTTATGTCTTTCATCATTTCATTCGGTAGACAGCACAACCTTACTTACTTATTTTTACTTAATTAATTGATAACAAAAATAATTGTGGCAGTGGGCAGGATTGATCAGGAGCGAGCAGAAATTTCATACATGCCTCTACACTTCATATAATAATTTTCCAGTAAAACAAGTTTGCTGTTGTTGTTGTTGTGTTTTTTCCCAGTGTAGTATTACACAGTGTACAGTTGACTATATAATCATACTCATTTAGTCTGTAATACACACTTTATTTACCATCTGGCTCACAACGGTAGCACTGACTGGACTACAGCAACCCCTAAAAGAGACACAAAGCAAATTAGCTGAAGATGTTAATGTAGAGAACCTAGCAACAATATTTACATTATAGTTAGCCAGATAATTAATTTATAATGAGGTATCACTTGTTGATCTAAACTAGTTTGGTCAGTAATAACTATCGAATTTTGTACTTTGACTACATTTGCTAAATATAAATAAAGTTAAAGGTATCTATCTATCTATCCATCTATCTATCTATCTATCACACTGCATTTTCACCCGTGTGTAATATTAAAAGGACTTCATTGCCCTGAATGGATAAAGTCAGCAAAGGACATCCACTAAAAGAGGTAAAAACAGGTTTAATTTGTTAATTAATCAGATAAATAAGGGGGGGGGGAATAAAATTCTTTGTTAAAAATCACAGCACAGTAGTATTGATGGAAATACTACAGGTTATGTTTAATTGTAGACATAAACATATGATTACAGTTTATTATAATATTGGTAATTGTTAATTGACTAATTTCTCTGTTTTAGCTTTAGTGAATGAGCAAAGCTTTGAGAGAGCAAGGCGAATTTGCTTTCTTGTTTTGCCCCTTCACCTAATTCATTAAGCCATCATTCTAGACTGTTAGTAAATAAATATTCATAATGGTATAAATGTTAGATATAGGCTATAAATAATGGGATATTAAAGAAATAGTTTGGCAAAAAAAATGCACCATTTGTGGGTTAGAAGACAGTGTGCTATATTAGTTCTATAAACATGAACCAAACTTCACAGTGTAGCTGGACACTGGAAAGTTATGGAGGCAGCCATCTTGGATGCTTGGATGGAGTTAAAACAGCAGTTCAACTCCTGAGTCATTATCATCCTGGAAACTCCTCCCAGATGTGGCTGAAGACGTTGCATCTTCCAGCCAAGGAAGGCTGCTCATTGTGCTATAAGGCTGGTTCTGCTGACGGACACGAGCTTCCATGCTGTGCAGTCTCAGATCCACGAGCAACAATTTCAGCTGAGATGTCACATTAGTACATTTTTTAAAACTCTGTTTTTCTTCTTTTTTTATCAGACAATAAAATTGACATCTCAAACAGAATCACCTTTTTTCCCAAAGAAAAACATTATGATTCACAATACAGATACATAAAACTGTAGCAGAAAGCTGAAAGCGATGCTGAAGATAATACAGCTGAACGATTTTAAATGCCAAGTTTAGTTTGGTAAATACTTACTCTCCATGCTAACATAAAAAATTATTTCTTTACGTATGAGATTAAGGAGTTTAACAATATCATTTGAGGAGTTCGTCAATCAGACCAGGTTGTGCAGAGCCGCACCATTTGTATCAGCCGTTCGACAAATATTAATCTTCATAAAGTCCTCATTTACAGCTCCATATATTCTACATTTTCCACTAAAATATTAATTACCTCTTTTGAGTGACCAGTGATTTTAAAAAGTGTTGCTATTTGTCATGTATGATAGCCTCTCAACTTAATTTTGTTTAAAGCTTTGTCAGCAATGTCGTCCTGCCCCACAAAAAAATCTACGTCAATGAATCGCTGTTAATTGAAGTAAATTTATAAATATTTGGACATCCATGTATGGAAAAGATTTTGGTTGCATTAGCCTTGTAACTAAAGGAGCAAACACAGGATTAAACATGACAGAGAGATTAGATTTTGGCCAAGAACTGCCATAGCATTTGAACAGAATGATCATATCATAATTATAATAATTATATTTGACAATACAATACAGTGTTAATTGAGCACACACTGTCGATTATGTTTAATTCCACAAGTCACAAGTTCAATAGGAAGTTGCATCATTTGAATTCATGAAAAGAAAAGTACTTTTTCCTCATTCGTATTCTTTATTTTCAATGATATCTACTGACAAGCTCACTTTGAAAGCACAACCCTGTTGCACAAATTATAGACTGAAAGTAAAATATTAATTGAAAAAAAAAATCCTATTATTTTCAGCCCTGTTACTCATTTAAGAGCAAATTGAAGTGCAATCTGTCAGCAAAGAAACCATGTCATAAATGAGATTATTGGCTGAGATGGGCTTTTGAATGGTTAAATGCATGAAAAAATGATTTAAAAATGTAATTTTCGAGACTTACAAGAACTAAATCCAATCTGTAGTTGTGGAATCACCCATAAAATCAAATCACGACTTCTCTAGTGTTACAGAATAAAGGACACTGGCAAGAATTTCATGGATTTGGAGATGAATTGTAAAAGAAATGTGCACAGCCAAGCCAGCCAAGGCCAAAGTAGTAAACAAAAACTCAGACAAACTGTATAAAGAGAAGCTAATGTCCAAATAAAGAAAAAAAAGACATTTTTTCCCCTTCCTTCCTTCCTAACTAACCCAAAACAGACCAAACAAAAATGTCAGCCTGCACCTAGTGACTTGGACACTATACACGAAATATTTACAAAGATGACAAAATGTAATATATACAGTCAGATACGGAAGTATTTGGACAATGACAGAGTTTTTGTGATTTTGCCTTTATACACCACCACAATGGATGTTGAAATAAATCAATCGAGATGTGATAGAAGTCTAGACTTTCAGCTTTATTTTAAGAGGTTCCACAAACATATGGCATTTACTATTTAGGAATTACAGCCATTTTAAGCAAAGTACCTCCATTTTCAAAGGTATTGGGACAAAGTGACATAATTGTAAATATTTTAATACTTGGATGAAAATCCTTTGCAGTCAATGACTGCCTGAAGTCTGGAGCCCAGTTCTCAAAACTCCTCACTGGAGATGCTTTGCCAGGCCTTCACTGCAGCCACCTTCAGTTGCTGCTTGTTTGTGGGTCTTTCTGCCTCCAGTCTTGTCTTCAGTAAGTGAAAAGCAGCTCTATTGGGTTGAGATCAGGCGACTGACTTGGCCATTGAAGAATATTCCATTTCTTTGCCTTCAAAAAGTTGCTTTCGCAGTATGTTTAGGGTCATTATCCACCTGCACTGTGAAGCGGCGTCCTATCAGTTTTGTAGCATTTGGCTGAATGTGAGCAGAGAGTATAGCCCTATACACCTCAGAATTCATCCTGCTCCTTCTGTCAGCAGTCACATCATCAGTAAACACCAGTGAGCCCGTTCCATTGGCAGCCATACATGCCCATGCCATAACACTGCCTCCACCATGTTTGACATATGATGTGGTATACTTTGAAACGTGAGCTGTTCCTTTCTTTCACCATACTTTTCTCCTCCCATCGGAATGGACTGCACCTGGTCAATTAACTTCTTGTCAGTCAATTGTCCAAATACTTTTGAGCCCCTGAAATTGGAGGTACTTTGCTTAAAATGGCTGTAATTCCTAAATAGTAAATGCCATATGTTTGTGGAACCTCTTAACATAAAGCTGAAAGTCTAGACTTCGATCACATCTTCATTGTTTTATTTTAAATCCATTGTGGTGGCGTATAAAGGCAAAATCACAAAAACTCTGTCATTGTCCAAATACTTCTGTATCTAACTGTACAAAGATGAGGCAAACAAAAGCAGAAAAGGGGACAGGCTAATATCAAAATGCAGTACAAGCTTAGGTCTTGTGTCCTTTACCACAGTGAAATGATGGATAGAACATAGATATGATAGACAGCATGTTTTTTGCTTTCATGAAGCACAGAGTTACGCAGCAGGAAGTGTCTTTTAGAGCTCATGTCATTGACATGATACAGAAATGTACTCTTCATGCTCTTCATGCAAGCAGGCCTCCAGGCACCCAGGCACTTTTCTAAGCACTAAAAGTCTTGCCGTGAGAGTTCCATGATAAATGCACCGCAGTGCATGTCAGGTCCGGCAAAACTATTCTCGCCAAGTCTTTAATAAAAATCTCTCTCTCACATCTCCTCTTCAGTTCAAAGGCATTTTAAACCCGACACACTTCCTCTCATCACAAATCACCTCGAGCTGAAATAATTGCGAGTACTCAGGATTTTTTCACGTCTGTGCGAGCGCTGCAGTCGGGCTCCCGGATGTGACGGTTAATGAGGTGTGTGTAATGTTTTTGATGATTGTTGAAATCAGCAGAAATTCAGCCAGAACTTTTTTTTTTTTCAGATATGATCTCGTCAGCGTCAGCTTTCATCCCTTCCTCATGGCATGTAGGTCTGTACTCGGAAAAATAGTCTATTATAGGAGATCACAAGGACACGAGGGATAGAGAGAGATAGAGAGAGAGAGAGTTCTGCTTCCCTGAGCTGCTACACTGTGTACATTCAACTTGGGCTTTGTTCTTTCGTGTCAGTGATCTTTTCTGTCATGTAACACAGTTGTGGCCCAGAGACCTGCCATCTCTGCCGTCTCTCTCTCTCTCTCTCTCTCTCTCTCTCTGCCTTGCCTCACTCTCTCAAAAAGAAACAGGGCCGCTCTGACATCCCCTTTCTGAATCATGTTCACAATAACCAGAAGTAAAGGTCAATCAATACACACACCTCCACTGTTTCTGAGTTTCTAACAGCTGCAGGCTTCAACATAATTACATTATTTTAATTGTTATACTACAGTATACTGTACATTAACATTTGCTGGCAAACAGTTACTAACTTTAAGGAAGAGTAAAGTTTAGGAGCAATTTGTTGCTAATTATAAATCATAATTTATTATATTTTTTATTTATGACAAAATGTTTTATATACAAAATATTCTCTGGAGTTTCTACACATTATTTTAGATGTTGTTTTTAATGATTTCTTCTGTTTTTATTTATTTTTATTCATGTTTTTATCATGATTATCATTCATATATTATGTTCCTGATTCTTACTTTCTCTTTTATTATTATTATTATTATTATTATTATTATTATTATTATTATTATCCACAGTGTTATATATAAACATATATATATATATATATATGTTTAGTGTTACATTGTATTTTTATTATTATTCTTTTTAAAACAGTTATATCTTTAAATATCGAAAACATACATACAGAATATTTTTGAATCATGTAATTTTTAACCCTCTAAAAATACTATCTTGCATCATGCCTGTAGTTTAACTACCAAAGTTAAATACAATTATTTCTACAGTTTTAGAAAGCTATTTTTACCCTTAATAATTGTTACAGTTTTTAATATTTAATACATTCGAGAATTCAGCCACACTGTGATACAAATAGGTATAAGTGGATATGATTATTATTTACTTTTAAAGTCACAAATTAAAACTGCTTTGTGACTAGTTTGTGTGTGTGTGTGCGTATTTATATCACTCCTTATCCAAGCCTCAGATTATTAAAATTCTTGCCAAAAAATCTAATAGCCAGATGATGATTCATAAACCAACCGCATTTTGTTTAATTTAGAGTCCATTTCTGCAATCAATTTCATTTTGCAAGCTTTTTTAAAGCTTTTAATGGATTAGCACCTGCCTGCTAACCGGTGTTCTGAATAGAGTTTTAAAAGAGTCTTGATTAATTTTCTATAACAGCAGCTCTGACAGTAGCGCAGGTTTATATTAATGCGCTCATTCTAATACGTTATCCTTTCTATAGTAACAGCTCATTCTCAGTGACTTGTAAAGTGTGATGGGGCACATAAATGGATTAAAAAACACATGCAATCGTTGATATTTTGAATTTGTTTGTCCCTCTCAGTGTACGAGTCTCACTGTTTGCACTTGTTCTTTGTCATCTATATGCTTTTGTTTGTTTTGCCATGTACCCTGTCTTTGTTTTAGTCCTGTCACTGCTTGATCCTGCCATTGGTTTGTTCCCTAACTGTGTGTACCTGTTCTGTGTTTAGCCCCTTGTTAGATTTTCTATTTATACACCGATGCTTCTTTGTATCATTGCAGAATCTTATTTTGCGCTTTTGTTTCATTACATTTTGATGCTTTGTTCTTACTGTTTCCATGTTCTTTTTTTGACTCATGCCTGTTTTTGAATTTGATTATAGATTATCTCATATCATTTATCGTCGACTAGCTGGTCTTTGACCAACGCTACAGACTACGAGTTTCGTTCAATGATTCACCCAAATAGAGAGCATTCACAGTTTACTCACATGTGTCTTCGAGGGAATGTTTATTTAACATTTAAGGAGGGAGTCTCCAGTGTCAGTGCTTTGTAACAGTCAGAGGTAAAGCTGGAACTTTATGTTGCTGCAGTTGTTGACACATTGCTGTGGGATAATAGGAATAAAAAACTCTAGTGGATGTGGAAAATAATCATCTTTGGGGTGGTAACAGTAGCGCCGCTTCCAGCCCATCGTTGATTATTTTCCTATAAGGGAACATCATAGAGTGTTTTATTCCTTATTTCATCCTGAAACAGAGATTCTAAAGACATAGGACATGCCTCATTATAGTCTCCTCAGATCTCCCATAAGGCCAAGCGCTGTGTACAGAGGCTTAAGACTCGGTAAGCACTGAGCTACTACAAGCTCTCATTTCCTCTGGGAGATTAAGTAATTACACAAAGAGAATATGGGGATAATAATGAAGTGACCTGCACCTGTGTGCTACAGTTTCAGCCCATTGTGGTTTCCCCATCAACAAACACACACTGACCTTAGCAGCTGAAGAAGAGACATTCATTCTGTTAAAAAGCTCACAAGAGCAGCGGGTCCGTGCGTGCGCAAGTCTATTTAACTATGCATTTGAAATGAGGATATTGGAAAGAGTTGTAAATATCAGGTATTGTAAAGCCAAATAAAAGAGGACAATCGTGAAAAAGCATAGTGCTACATCCATGACAAATACAGTGAGAAGAAAGGAGACGTGTTTTTCCTCACCAAGGCCAAGACTGAAAGGTCTGAAGGCTTTTCAACTCTTTCTTTTTTCAGTGCTGAATTGTGATGTTGTGTGTGAGTGTGAAGAACATTGATCTTCTGTCCTGAATTTTATAGAGGAAATGCATACATAGTAGACACAAAAGGTCCATTCTCTGAGGTATGAGAATCTCTAAAACGTGTCTTCATGAGACACTTACTATAATCCCTACTTTGATCATTGTGTTATAAAAATCAATATAAAAAAAAAGAAGTGTTCAAAGAGCCGCAGATGAAGGCAGTTGTTTTTTTTTTTTCTTAGATCAACCACAAAGCTGCAGTTCCACAGAGGAAGCACCCATCGACTCTTTTCCCCAAAACTGGAGGTTGATAAAGACTTTCTGTCGTTCACTTTCCCCCTCGCTGACTTTGCCTTGTACCGCACTGAAAAAATGATTCAGCAGAGTTGTCGGAGGTCAATTCCAATTTCATATCAGACCTGTGGGTCAATGGCAATTCAGATTTCCGTGCAGAAGTGTGGAATTAATTCAGGTACCATGGTGTTTAAAATCGAAACTGGATCTTGGTAGGTCAAATTGAAATGATGTGTGCTTGATATAAAAGATTTGTGAAATTAGATTAGCAGAGTTTTACAAATTGCTAGTTCTTAATCGAAGAGAATCTCGAGGAAAACAGTATAAAATCACAATTATTGACTAAATCATTCGGTTGGGGAATTTGTTAATATGTTGGGGTGTTTTTAAACTCTTGTACCACAGCACTGTTAAATTCTGGAATTTGCTTGGTCAGAAGGTGTTGATTAATTTTCCGTAGCAGCAGCTCTGACAGTAGTTTTGGCTGTAATCAAGTTTATATAGTAACAATTCGTTCACCTATAGAGCAGACGCTCAATGATGTGGTGAAGTTCTTAAGGAGATGTTTATTTAACATGTATGGAAGGAGTCTCCAGTGTCAGCGCTTTGTAACAGTCAGAGGTAAACCTGCAACTTTCAACATCTGGTTGACAGGTTTTTTTTGTCTTATTAACTTCGAGAGAGAGAGAGAGAGAGAGAGAGAGAGAGAGAGAGAGAGAGAGAGGGCATAAGCTGTAACTTTAGTTTTCTGACATCTTCAGGAGAGAGGGCTTTACGCTTTGTGGTTTCTCTATAGTATGACAAACTGATTTTTTTTCTCTTCTTTTCTTCAAAGGAGAGAAAAAAGAGGCTGTGAGGGAATGACTGTTTATAGCTGCTATAATGTTAGTGACAATGGGAACTAACTTGTTTCACAGGCACCATTAGATGTAACTATAAACAGATAAAAAGTACATATTCTTTTCCCTGCTATAAGACATATAATAAAACATGACAAAACTTGCTGTGATGTGGCCCAGTGCAATTATTATTATTTTTTTATTTTATTACTTACATACATACTTACAAACATAATTGAAAGTTAAATTCAGATTTAAGAAATGGATATTTAATAGAAGATGTCTCAACGCTTCACAAATATGCTGCTAGTAAACACAAACTTGCAAGATAATAAAAACGACTGCAGTAACTATCTTGAAGAGTTGATCAATAATGCTAATTGTTAGTTTGAGTTTTAAACACTGTCATAAATGATAATATGAATAAATCTCATTTCTGATATCTCTATCTTTGTCTTTAATTTGATATGTTTTCAGGGTTTTCTTTATCAGTTTTGCAATCCATATTAAATTACCACTATATATTTTATCACATCATGCCATGCTAAGATTTATACACACCAAATTCTAGCACATTATCCACTCCACACCATTACTGCCTATCAGGTCAACTCTATGAACTCAGTCTCCCAGAATACACCACAGCCTACAGACATGGCTGCCTCAGACTACGCTACCCAGAATCCATCACCACCGACACGTTCACAATCACCGGATGTTTGAGTACACTCACCTGTTCCCAATCATACACACACATAAGAAGGACTCACTCGCGAACAGATTGAGAAGTAAATGCTCAGTTTGCGCACTGCCTCTGATGATTACCAAGCCTTAAATTCCTGTGTTTGTTATCCTGGTTTTTGACTTTGCTACTTTTCTAGTTTTCCGAGTTTTGCCTTAGCCCTGTTTATTGGCCTTGAACTTACCTAAAGTTTTGTAATCATCTACCTGCCTTTTTATCAAAAATAAGCTCAACTTCATCTGCATCCGTTTCCGCCTCCAATTGTATGACATTACCGTATATAACAAGGGGAAAATAAGTATTCAGACTCACTTGTTTTTGTTATTTAATATAATTGCAGTGAATATATTCACTTAAAATGTATACATATTTTTACTTAAAACAGTATAAACAGTTATATATTAATAAGTATGTATTCATAACTATAAATAAACGGTACCTGGTGTCATATAAAAGACTTTGGTTGGGAAGATTTCACATGACAAGTGAAGGTGAAGGAGCTTCCTAAGGTTCTCAGAAACAACATTATTAAACACTTAAATCAAAAATGCTGCAGAGCCATAGCAAAGACCTTCAACATCCCTGTCAATACAATTGGTTCAATAATATGTTCAATAAAATCACAAAAGATTTCATAATGTACTCTCAGACTAATGATAAGGAAGATAAGAGAGAAGCCAGCAGCCACTCAAAAAGAGTTGCAGGATGACCAGAAAGCAGCAGGAACAGCAGTAACACAGAGAACAATAAGCAATGACCTGCACCACAATCATCCTCATTTCTCCAGTGTCACCCAGATGAGGATGGGTTCCCTTTTGAGTCTGGTTCCTCTCAAGGTTTCTTCCTCATATCATCTAAGGGAGTTTTTCCTTGCCACAGTCGCCTCAGTCACCTCAGGCTCGCTCACTAGGGATAATTTTGTCTAACATCTAGGACTGTTGCATGTTTTTGTTTGTTTGCATGTTTTTCTGTTTCTTATGTTCTGTAAAGCTGCTTTGAGGCAATGTTCATTGTTATAAGCGCTGTACAAATAAAATTGAATTGAATTGAATTGAATTGAAAAATTTCTACACCTCATGCTAAAAAATAAGCACAGAGATGCACATTTACACAAATCTGAACTCCTTTGGAACATCACTGAATGTCTGAATAATTATTTCCCCTCACTGTAAATTCTCAACCCGTCAGTAATATGTTCACCTGAGTATGACTCGAGTACTGTCATACTGTAATTAATCACAAACTCAATATCAAACTCACTTTATTTAAAACTCATCTGCATTGGACCTTCATTAGACATTCATGAGCACTGCATAAATCTTTTATAAAGCAATCCCAGGAGAATGGTTTCAGTCAGAGCTTGTAAGGTGACATTAAGGTTTTGTATCAAAGTGTGGCTCTATGTCTAGTTCGACTCTTCAGCACTGTTGTATCTGTACATTTTTATCCTTATCTCACAGGTTATGGGTTTGTCTTTACTAACAGCATGTTTATGACGGGACTATTGTATCATCATAACTTCTCGGAGGCGTATTTACTGCTTCCAGTAGGAGAATGAAATCGAATAAAGCATCATAAACCACTATCTTATATAAATTCTCTTATTTGAGAAGCCCATTTTGCATTTATAATATAGTTGTATAGCATTAATGTATTACATTTAGTTATTTAAAAAGGACATACTATATCACCTGAATGAATAGGAAAGAAAGAGATACTTCATAGTAGTGAGTGACACTTTTTTACCTCCCGACCAATCAGGTTGCAGGTTGCGGGCAAGTGAGAAGAACAAACATGGAGGTTATGGATATATCTTTAATCTCAAAACTGTCTTTTAAATGAAATGTTTTTAAATGTAAATCTTACCACTAGCAAGCTCTAAACAAAGAAAAAACATTAGCAAAAATGAAAATTCAGTAAACACAGAACACGACAGAAAAAAAGTATTTTACTTAATATAATATGCCTATAAGTCAAATATAAAAAATTCCCAAAATTCAGATATATCCAAACTGCATGTACATGTGTTTGGTGGTGCTGGTTATAGATAACACACTTCAAGATCACTGCAGGACAATTAATGTACATGGATGTGTTGAGTACAGCGGAGATGGAGTAGCATGCAGTACACTGCTGTAACACACAGATCAATATGTAATTACTCCCTGCTTGTGGCTCCGTTATTGATCAGTTTATACGGCTTCATGCAGCGCAATGTCTTAAAAATTTTGGCCAGGTTATGCTCACAGTTCAGCTTTCTTTACATTTTCTGATTTTAATTTTATCCTTTATCTGACACACATGCCCATAAATTAGTTATAGTGCAGAGTTAATAGTGCAGAGTCAAATACTTTTCCTATAACGACATGCCCTGAAGTGTTTAGCTCGTCCTATCCTAGAGTAATTTGTCGAAGATTGCAATTTTTTTATTTATTAAACAAATAATGTTAGGCAGCGTCCAGGAGACAGGCTACTTCCTGTCCTCACGTGTGTCATAACAGCTCCCTCACCAGCCTCTGTTTTAACCCTCTTTTAAAGTTAATAAAACAAAAAATACACACACACACACACACACACACACACACATATATATATATATATATATATATATATATATATATATATACAGCTTGTCATGTACCAAGAAACTGCAAAGAAGTGTAAACACCTCTGTCCTGAAGATGTTGTAAAACTTCAAGTTACAGCTTTAACTCTGACACTGGAGAACCGTCCATAGATGTTAAATGAACATCCACTTACAGAATTTTTTTATTTAAATCTGTTTATTTTTAGATTAAATTACATAAATCGTCTGCTGTACAAGTCCCTGTGAAAGAGCTGTTACTATAGAAACACTGCTGTTATAGAAAATTAATCAACAGCATCTGACCAATCAGAACTGAGAATTTAGCAGCCTTTTGTATTATTATATTATATTATATTATATTATATTATATTAAAGCATTTTTTCTGATGAGTGACAGATAATGAAATAACTTACATGAAATGAATATAGTGTTTTGTTTATTTAAAAAAATACAGTACATTTGTTAAGTTTAATGTGTTTCCTGTGTGTTTCTTTGATACAGATCACCAGATCATTGACTCACTCTTAAGGCTTTGCTTAATAATAATAATAATAATAATAATAATAATAAAAACTGCACCTTTCCTTGTCACTGGGCTTTCGTTAAGGTGTAAATATGCTAATTAGTTTGTCTAAAGGCTAATTAAAAGGTGTAACAGTGTAAAGGTACACTACTTATACAGTTATGTTTCCAGGTGAAAGATACATACTGTACCAAAAGGTACCAAAGGTGCTAAATACATATGCTAATCCTAATAACTCATCATTTTTCATGTATGCTGACTTATTTATATTCATGTTTATAAATATATTTAAGGCTGAAGCTATAAGAACGGGAAGAAATAACATAGAATGCACTTCATACGATATGTGCTGTTTAATCTACTGGCTAATGCAATTAATCCACTCCTAATCTACCATCTACTAATTAATCACAGCAATTTATCTACAGCACACAGCGTTAATAACCCTTTAAAGCAGTGCACAGAACAGTGTACAGCCTCAGATTGACCCCCGGAGGATGGCAGGATCAGCAGTTAGTGCAGAACGTGTGGAATAAAAGGTCAAATTAAATCAGAGACGAGCGTCTCACGCCCTAGCCTATTTATTTATTTATTTATTATAAATATTACATTGTAGTGAAAGTATTCCAACACAAAAAGAACAGAAAACCTACTAAACATCCCACAATTATATATACAGCCTGTAAACTGAGTAATACTATAACATTTTATTTATATTAAAATATTATATTTTGTAATTGTATAAATAATTATTATATGATATAATCATTAATTATACAATCAAAATATTACATGTAAATAGATATAAATAGTATTTAAATAAATAAATAAACAAATAAATAGCACTTATTTGTTATTTATAAATATTTGTTATATTTTGTGGTGTATAATATCATGTAAAATATTTTATCAATTATTATTGTAATAGATATATATCATATAATTTATAAATTATTATACATATTATTTGCAATAATTTTAGACATTGTTATTTATAGATAGATAGATAGATAGATAGATAGATAGATAGATAGATAGATAGATAGATAGATGTGGCACTTCAGTATGATTATCTGAAAGTTTATGTAAAGTTTGATGGAATTTAATTAGCATAACAGCATGACATCAGTGTCTCTGAAAACTTCCCAGCAGCCCTCGCTGTAGTGAATTTGCACCATGTGACAAGTTCATTAAGCCAGCCTGTCACTTTTTAAACACTATAACGTTTACAAATATTCACTCTTATTTACTGAAATGCGGCATTAGCATTTTGTACCTGGCTAATGCGCTAGCGACGGCCTGCTCTGCCAGAGAGCCTGTGAATGAGCTTGTCATGGTTGGAGAGCTAATTTGTCGGAAAGAAGAGGAGGCAGGTGGGAATTCACGCAGCTGGAGGGGGGAATAATTTAGTCTTAGGGCTGCTAAATCAACCTCGACCATCAGCGTGCGTGAGTACAGTCGGTTGGAAATGTGCTGCGCCTGCAGAATCGCGAGCGGGATGCGGTGATGCTAATAATGGCAATAGCACCGCAGGGTGGAGGATGCCAGGGAAAACCTTTAGCGTATTCATCTCAGAGCAATTCAGCTGTTCTGCAGCCTGCGGCAAGCATATGCTCAAATGTAAAGAGTGCACACTGCAATGGCTAAAGCAGAAATATGGTATGGGGTCCTGCCAGTTTTCCTCTCCATATTTGTCTTTTTTTCTCTTGGTCTTAATAATGCATTCAAATCAAAGAGGCTTGACTTACAAAGGCCGATTATTTATTAATAAACTTAACGCTTGATTTTTTTAAGGATTAAAATAGAGTTGGTGCACCCACTGTTACTGATAAAATAATAATAATAATAACAACAATAATAATAATTATTATTATTTTTTTTTAATAAAACAATTTGATTAATATACACATAAATAGACTAAGTAAACATATAAATAGTTAATTTAAAATATAAAAAAAGCAATAAAATTATTTAGACCAGACATCAGAAAAATTCACATTTAGAAATGTAGCTACAAACTGATTTGATCTTTGAACCTGATGTGGTCTTTTGCTGTTGTAGCTCATCAACCTCAAGGTTTGAGGTGTTGAGATGCTTTTCTGCTCAACACGTTTGTAAAGAGTGGTTATTTGAGTTACCGTAGCAGCTCTAACCAGTCTAGATATTCTCCTCCATCCTCTCTCACATCAACAAAGCATTTCCACCTGAGGAACTGCCGCTCACTGGATGTTTTTTCACACTATTCTGTGTAAACTCTAGAGAAAATCCCAGGAGATTTCCTGAAATACTCAACTAACACCCAAAGTCGAAGTCACTGAGCTCACTGAGTTTTTTCCCCATTCTGATGTTTGATGCAAACATTAACTGAAGTTCCTCACCTGTATCTGCATGTTTTTATACGTTGCATTGCTGCCATGTGATTGGCTGATCGGATAACCGCAGGAATGTGCATAATAATGTAATGTGTTTTTTCAGTTAGATACCACAGCCAGTGTGAAAAAGTATTATAATTCCTCTCTGTAAAGCTACTGTAACACTGCCATGGCTATATTGTTATAATGCAATAAGACACACAGCATCATTAATTGTACTGTATGTATTTGAAGCAACAAATCAAACTCTGGCCTTTTTTTCTTCCATTAATTTTTCATCCATTGTTTTATATATATATATATATATATATATATATATATATATATATATATATATATATATATATGTAAGCATAGTTTTGATTATTTTAAAAAAAGCAAGTGCATGGAGTTTAAACTAACTTTTTTAGCAATTATACTTTACAAACCAGTGTTTTAATCCTTTTTCTTAGGGGATTTTTTTTTTTACCTGGTCAATAGATTTCACCAAAATGAAAAATGAAAACATGCATCAGGCACAAAAGCTTAATTGATCCATTCTGAATTAGTGCTATTCTTCTGTTTGAATAAGACACGCTTAAAAAAAAAAACTCTGCAGTTTATTTTTCAATAAGTTTCCCCTTCAGTTTTAGGACAGAATTTTTAGTACTACGTGATTTGCCAAGGTGTATCTGCATGTCTTGTTTTTGTTTCCCGGGCTCGTCCGAATTACACGACGTTTTTTTGAAGATGATTGATTTTTACACATCTGCTCCGTCATGTCTGACAAGAACACTCCATCAATTTGGGCTTTAGGAAAATACGAGGTGACAAGGCAGAACACGAGTTTCCTTTGTATACACGCTTCCTCCGAGTCCAGGTGAACAGCGGCGACAGGGAGGAGGCTGCCATATGGCGCACAAACTGCACGCGAAACCCTTTAGGCTCAATTATAGCTGAACATTAAGTCTCACTTCAGGAGGCTTATGAAAACTTTATCCAGGGATTTCACATTCAGCCATAAGAACTAACAGCCTGGAATAATGAATCGATTCAGAAATAACAAGGAACAGGTCAGAGAAGAGGTCAGAGTTCAAATAAACTCTATTCAATACATATTTTTCTGTAGTTTCTACAGCTAGTTGAATATCTGTAAGTCTATAGTAATTCTTCTCAAACTTTTTTTTGTCTAAGACCCCATTTGTGGATGACCAGTTAACAGACTATACGAGAATGCATGAGATTAGATTTTGTATTTTGTATTCACTTCATGGACTTTGACCTTGGCTTATTAGAAACTTTCTCCACAGTTATCTCTGCTAGAACAAAAGACGTGCTACTCTCCTCACGACATTATATTTAGTGAATTGTGATTGGCTGCCATCTTCTATGTTTAGATGTACCACTTTTTTTTTTTTTTTTTTTAGATTTGTCCAAAGCAGAGTTTGCAAAGATAAGTTTGCAAATAAAAAAAATGACTTACAAAACTAAAATAGAAAAATAGAGAAACAGGACAGTTTAAAATACATTTGGATAAGATAGAGAGAGAGAGAGAGAGAGAGAGAGAGAGAGAGAGAGAGAGAGAGAGAGAGCAATAAAATCATTTAATTCAGTACTTGAAATTAAAATGTGGATGTACCAGGACAACAATTTATACCATGAGGAAAAATCAGCAGAAATTCAACGGATGAACTGACAAATATATTTATTCTATACTCCGACATTCAGAAATGGTGATGAAAAATATGTACCTGATATTATTTTGGGATTTTTATTAAGATATTTCCACACAACGGTGGCACTACAGTGGGCAAGACACCTAATAAAGAGTCAACTTTAAATAAGTCCACCAAAGCATCTTTTACACTTATGAAAATTAAGCAACATCTGTGAACCTGAACAAAATAATTTCTCTAAATTAAAGCCCATATATATATATATATATATACACACAGCTGATGAAGAAAAAGTGTTTCTCTGGAAACTTTCCATAACTACACTTTACTACATCTCTGACTGTTACTGAAATATACTGCATTTAGTCCCTAGTTTCTTATCTATGCACAGTAAAGTATTTCAGCAAATTCTACTCTGAATTATTCTGTATAAACCAGTATAATACTTAAAATGTCTGGTTTGTGCTGACACCAATAAATAAATAAACAAATAAATAAATAAATAAATAAATAAATAAACAGAGCACATTTCTTGAATTAAATTCAGCCCATATTTTCAGCTCGTCTTTTTACTGAGTAAGGCTTTAAATAGCTCTCGCTTGGCCCCCGTTTGCTGCGGCTCTGCCCCGTGCCAGGTTTGTCCTCAGCGTGTCGGGAGAAATAATGAATTAAGCAGAGCCGCTAATGTCCCTGAGCCCCGGCTGCACCTGGGGAGAGCGACGTGGGCCTGAACAAGGTCACATTTCACATTCATAGCATATTAAAGGAGGGAAACAAGCCAACCTCTGCTGCTGCTGTTGCTGCTGAAAAACTCCACACTGGGAGCATTGGCATTTATTTTTGAGACCGCAGCCAGCTCTGAGACTCGGCATGCAAAGGTGAGCTGTTTGGGATTCTGTTTGGGACCCCGATGGGATTCAAGGTATTCCCATGAATTTAAGAAGTTAAAAAGGGTTGAGGTGTCAAGGTTGTAGCTGTGCATGGGAGTTAGTTTAGATTTTAGAAATGAGAAGAATTAAGGCACTGTATAAATACTTCAGATGTTAAATCACAGTACATAGAAGAGGTGAAACTGTTAATGGAGAGGTAGGAAAAGTGCTTGGGTCTCAAATCGAATCACCAGATTGTCCATCACATACAGAACAAAGGGTCAGTTTGGGACAGAGCCCAATGAGACATCGGATCATATGTATCAATTGTTATTCATGCATTCAGTCTTATACTACAACTAAACAGTGTATTAGCTTTTAAATAAATGATATTCCTTACATAGTATTGCAGCCTTTTTTTGTACGATTTCATGAAAAGAGTTTCATATGAATGATTGAGTATGCCTTAAATGCAATATAGTTAGGTCTGGAATAAATGTAATGAATATTTTTCCTGGAATGAAAAATTGCTGAAAACCACACACTGGGCTCATTTTCAATTGTTTATTCACCCAGCACTGAGACTCTGTGTGTAATGTTGTGTGCTGCTCAAGATTTTGGGCATTTTGCGGTATAAAAATGTAACACATATATACATATATAAGCATCAACTCCCACATCAAACTAAATAAAGCATGTTAAACATGATAAACTGTCAGAGCAGCTTGGAGATCATTGGTTATGTCTCAAATACATTACATCAAACAAGGGGCAAGTTTAAAATAAACCTTAAAGTGTATAATTGTTTTAACAGTAAAGAAATGCATTAAAAAATTGACATGTCACTCTTTAATAAATAAAAAATTGTAATAGTTTGCAGATTGCTCTCTGGAATAAAACACTTCAGAATGTGCTGTTATAGGAAAGTAATTCACTGCAAAGTGGTAACAGTAACTCCGCTTCATCAGAGAACCATGTCATTGATTATTTTCCTACAAAAATACAACACTTAGTGCTTTATTATAACACAACAATAAAAGGTTTAACAAGATTGCTCATGTTTAGATGTTTTAGAGTTATAAATTTTATTAAATATGCCTCAAAAACAACATAACTGAGGTCTGGAATAAATATGAAATTTTCCTAGAATGAATTTATGTGAATATACGAATATAAGTGCTGCTGTAAAAGAAAAACAACACATCGGGTCATTTACATTTTTGGTATTTTGGAGATTTTTTTCCTCAGAGTATCTGCGTGACTCTGTTTGAGATGACATCGGTCTTCCATAAATTTAGTAAGTAAAAAGGCTTGAGGTGTCAAGATTCAGACATATTTTTTTTCCATATATTTGTGTGTGTGTGTGTGTGTGTGTGTGTTTGTGAGATCAGGCAGGGTCACTGTATATGTACTAGTGTTAAATGTTTCATAGAGTGTAGCTCTGAGCTAACAAAAGCTTTGGCAAGTTAGTGTAGTTAGCCTTATAGGCTTATGTGTGCTGTACGTGCATGTGTGTGTATGTGTGTGTGTGTATGTGTGTGTGTGTGTGTGTGGTGAATTATTGAGCGTTACCACGGGCCTTTATGAATTATTACTGTAATACACCAGCTGACAAGATCATGTCAAGCAGACAGAGATCATAAGTCAAGCAAGAGTTGAGCAGAAATAACAGCTTTCACTCCTTCGCCATGAATTAATGGAGTTTATTGCTGTGCCATTTTTTTCAATAAAGTCGTTTATTGCGGTGGCACTTGAAGCGCTTGTCATTTTCATTACTCAGATATGACGAAAGTTACTTAGAACTCCTGAACTCTTGCACAAAATCAGTTCACACCTTCCTACACACACACACACACACACACACACAAAGCGTATTGATGGGATCCTATGGGCGTTTCGACGTGTTGCTTGTTCGGAGTGTGTCTGTCTGAACATGGGCTTCACCCCCCCTAACACACATACACACACACACACTCACCCTTCCTCCCCTTGGAAAAAAAAAAAAAGCACACTTACCAAGACCTTATTTGCCCTGCAGGTGAAATGCACAGCAGAAAACAACACTTCCTCAAATCAGTGTTGAATAAGTGAAAGATCCCAATTACAGGTGAGAGCGTTTTATTTATTTTATCCCGCTCACTTCCTGTAGTGTTTCATTACCACATGCTGATTTCCCCCCTCTTCCTTTGTTTATTACAAGCGGAACACAATTTTGCGTGATTATCACTCAGCTATGCGTTACACATTAGCTAACACGCTGATGAGTGGCATGACGGAGTAATATGTATTTACTCGCATTATCAGCAGAAGGTTGCAATTAGAACAGCTGCAGTTAGCGATGCTCGGTCGCTCGTATGTTCTTCCATTTTGTGATTTATCTCTCAATCTACAAAAAAAAAATAACGTTGTAAATAATAAATTCCTCTTAACATGGATCAGAGAAATTGTTGTATATGCTGAATGTTGAATATGAAGATTTCAGCCAGTCTGCTGATCACATGGCGCGTGTGCACATTTGTTAAGTATGTAATACACTCTGTGTTGTGCAGTTGTCAGAAAATCAGTCAATGACTGACAGTATTGTTTTTTTTACTGTTATCAAAACAAACTCGATTATTTTCCAATAATTGCACGTGCCAAGGTGTTTTATCAAATGACTTTTTATGCATTTTAGTTACATTTAATGTTGTGGAACACCGCAAATGAAATTAGTTCCTGTTCTCACTTACCTTATAGCAGCTATAAACAATCGTTCCCTCACCAGACTTTTTTTTCCCTCTCTCTTGAAATTAATGAGTCAAAAAAACGCAGCTTGTTGTCTTTCATTACCGAGAAACCACAAAGTGTAAACTCCTCTGTCGGAAAAATTAAAGTTACCTCTGACTGGTACAAAAAGCGGTGACACTGAGGACTCCTTCTATAAACGTTACATAAACATCTCCGTACAGACAACATCACCACTTCAATAACTGCAAATCTGTTTATGCAATCCATTTATATAGAACAAAAAAGTATTAGAACGAGCGCATTAATATAATGTGATTTGCTGTCAGAGCTGCTGTGATCTAAAATGAACACCTTCTGACCAATCAGAATCCAGAATTCAACAGACCTGTGGTATTATAACAATTAATAATCTCTTGTCCAATTAAAAGCGATGATTCTGTGTGTGTGTGTGTGTTTGTGTGTGAACTGTGTGTTTCATTGCAATGGCCTTCTAAACACACAATCACCTACTTGTGTGGTGTGTATATATATATATATATATATATATATTTTCCCCAGGCCATGGATCAAGGATTTTTTGTTTTCGGGCTGTTGTTGTTGTTGTTTTTCGATTTCCAGCACTTTCAGCATGTTTGCAACTCTAATGCCATCAGGAAAGCATGCAGCCTGCTGAATATAAATGTTTAATCTGACATTTATTTGCAGTCCGGTAGGTTTTTATTTGAATGATGCAAATCTGGGGAAGTATTTATTGTGGCCCAAGCTGTCAACATCCAGTGATTTACAAGAGCATGATCCATGAAGGAGGGTACTCTCATTTTCTCTCTGTCTCTCTCTCTCTCTCTCTCTCTCTCTCTCTCTCTCTCTCTACAGTGATGCACTCCAAAATTTTTCTCCTGATGCACTTGAGTGAAGCGTGGATTTGTATTGGAAAACAGTCCTAGACAATTACCAGTTACTGCATGCTGTGCATCTCAAGTGGCCTGACAGTTCCTCCGAGGGGCCTTAGGGACATTATCTTCAATTATTTGATCAAACAGCATGTAAATCTGAATTCACGCACTTTGTTTAAGCAACAAACAATCTGATCTTAATCAGCATTATACACTGAAGCTCACACCAAAGCTACATACTTTCCTTTTATCTTTAATGATGTGTATAGGAATAATGTACACTGTATAACCCCTTTAGGCAATGTGTCACTTACAACAGACACTGTGTGTGTGTGTGTGTGTGTGTGTGTGTGTGTGTGTGTGTGTGTGTCTTTTCTATTTATTTAATTTAGCACAACACCACTTCGGACATGTTTTACATGAGAATTAATATTTAACATCCAGTGCTATTGTATTTAAGATCCAGTATTGTTATTTTTATAGTATTGTTATTTTTATAGGGAAAAAAAGTCTGTTATCAGAGGTATCATAATAACTTTTTACCCAGGATTTAGTGTTAATTACAGTAAAGAGTAGGTGTTGATCTGTACTCTGCAATCCTAATCCTATCACTTTCCATTTCAAACAGCACATGAGAACAAAAGTGAGTGATAAGAATACAGAAAGATGAAAACATTTATTTTAGAGAGAAACAGCAGTGGGAATGAATGCTTGAATTAACTGACAGGGAAAACATTTCAGAAATTAAAATTATAGTTATATAAATATATCAGTTCACTCCACTGCAAAGAGTAGTGGAATAAAAATGTCTGCTTATTTTTTTTTTGTTGCAAAAAATAATTATTTTACTGTATGGAATACTATTTATTACTGTATAACTAAAATTAATTACATGTATATTTAAAAAATATGTCCTCATGGAATTACTCTGCAAGTCCAAGTGTCCAAAAAAAATAATAATAAAAAAATTCTGTTCAAGGAAAAATAAAAATTATATACAATGATCCAAATTTTCCTTTCAAAGGATAAGATACAATATTTATAATTTCCATTAGAACTATTCCATAAAATAATAGTATTTTATCTTGAAAATATACGTGCCGAAATTATTGACCATCCTTCAGAATATTTTAAATAAATGCAAACAAACTGTTGGTCGTGAAAAGCTCTTTCTTTCTTTCTTACTTTTTTTTTTAAATTTACTTTCAGTCGTCTGAGCTCTGTTGTTGCTGTTAACCATGTCCTGTTTCTCTGAGAAATAAATCGCACACATGCAAAATCTCTTTAAATCTAATTATCCATTACCTTGCGGAAAAGTGTAAACATGGGAGGAAAAATGTTTGAGGGAAAGTTGTTTAAATAAAACTATACAATGTCCCTGAACTTAAAATATTACTTATTGCTATTCTTTTTATACATTAATTTTTTATTAATTTAATTTTATTTTATTTTATTTTTTGGTTGCCAATAATTTTGGAGTGCATTATATACAGTCAGGTCCGGAAGTATTTGGACAATGACAGAGTTTTTTTTAAGCAAAGTATTTCCATTTTCAGGGACTCAAATGTATTTGGACAATTGACTGACAAGAAGTTAATTGACCAGGTGCGGTCCATTCCCTCGTTACTTCAAGACAAATGAAGCAGATAAAAGGAGTTGACATCAGGTATTGAGTTGGCATTTGGCAGCTGTTCGACTGGAGCTACCAATATGAAGTCCAAGGAGATCTCAATGCAAGTGAAGGAGGCCATCATTAGGCTGAAAAAAACAACATAAATCTATAAGAGAGAAAGCAGAGACCTTAGGTGTGGCCAAATCAACAGTTGGGTACATTCTTAAAAAGAAAGAAAGAAAGAAAGAAAGCACTGGTGAGCTCAACAACATCGAAAGGCCTGGAAGACCACAGAAGACAACTAAAGTGGATGATCTCAGGATTATGGTTATATTTACAATTATGTCACTTCATCTAAATACCTTTGAACCCCTGAAAATGGAGGTACTTTGCTGAAAATGGCTGTAATTCCTAAATGGTAAATGCCATATTTTTGTGGAACCTCTTAAAATAAAGCTGAAAGTCTACACTTCGATCACATCTGATTGTTTTATTTCAAATCCATTGCAGTGGCGTATAAAGGCAAAATCACAGAAACTCTGTCATTGTCCAAATACTTCTGGACCTGGCTGTATATAATATATGGTGTACAGTACAGAGGCAAAATTACAAAAATTGGGTCACTGTCCAAATATGTATGGATCTGACTGTAAGTGAGTCACTTAAATGTCAAACGATTCAAAATTGTATCACCTTACGGTAATTGCATTATTTCTAAGGTGAACAGCAGGGTATTTATGTAAAATTAAAACCTAACAGTTTAGATTTATCGTATTAAAAATACAGGCCCACAGTAGAACTAAATGAAACAAAAGTCAGTACACCTTTCATTATCAAGATTCAACTCTTTTATTTTTTAAATACTTTGTATGGCCACCTTTATTTTTGATGACAGACTCAATTCTTCCTCGGTATGGAGGACACTAGTGTTGCACAAAGTTTTGGAGAAATGTTCTGCCATTCTTCAGAGACAATATTTATCAGCTGGAGGGTTGTGTTGCTCTAAATTTCTCTCTAAAATAACCCCAAAGGTGTTCTATTGGATTCAAGTCAGGCAACACAGTTGGCCAGGTCATAGTTCTCACTTTTTTCTTCTGTAGAAACTCTTGCATGATTTTGGCAGTGTGCTTTGGATCATTACCATGCTGGAATATTCCTCTTCTGCCAAGCTTCTGGAGACTGGGAGTCAGCCAGTATTTTGGTATATCCACAGGCATTCATGGTGCCATCTATAAATGTCATCTCCCCAACACCTTTTGCACTAATGCAGCCCCATATCTTCACACTCCCACCTCCTTGGTTCATTGTCGTGTTTATGCATTCAGCGTGGTAGTCCTGGACAGGTTCACACCAAACATGCTGGATCCCCGTCTGAGCCTAACAAATTTATCTTGGTCTCATCTGAACAAAGAATGTGCTCCTAATATTCATCAGGCTTATTTTCATGTTCTTTATCAAAGTTTAATTTTTCAGTTTTATTCGAAAGAGCAAGCAAGGTTTTTTTTCTTGGACGCCATCCATAAAGGTTGACATTATGCAATGTCCTTCACACTGTCTGAGCTGTCACAGAAACTCCAATTGCCATTGATAACCCCTTTGCCAAGTCTGAAGCGCTTGCCTGTCTGTTTTTCAGAGACAGATTGTGCACACTGTCCATGGCATCATTTTAGGAGGATGGCCACTGAGGCTCTGATTAGTGGCACTATGGCTTGTTCTATACCTCCTGATTACTGCTGCAAGTATGTTTCGACTGATTTTAAGTTGGTCACTGATCTTCCTGTATCCTTTTCCATCTTTATGAAGTTTCACAATAAGATTTTTCAATTCCTTAGGCAATTCTTTTCCATGTGCAGCCATGATGCAGACATGCAAATAGGCACAGCCCCCAGGTCCAAAATTGAGAAAGTTCTGGTGTTCACAGGTCATTTTATAAAAGTGTTCGTGCAGTTAGGCTAATTGGAAATCACAGGTGTACTCAATTTGTTGCATTGTGTTTCTACTTTAAGGCCTGTATTTTCAAGATAGTCTTTCTAAAGTATTTGTTTTTGATTGTTCATAACACTTACATTTACATTTATGGCATTTGGCAGACACCCTTATCCAGAGCGACTTACAGAAGTGCTTTGAAGTCTCTATCAATAAATATATCCTGATATTTGTTCACTAGGTCACAAACTAGGAGTACCATCAGTCTAAAAACCCCTTTGGGGAGGTAAATGGAAATACTCTCCCTAAACAGGCACCTACCTAAATATTGTTGCAGACCACGTACACTCCTTCAAGGCAACGGTATTCCTTAATGGCAGTGGCCTCTTTCAACAGGATAATACACCCTACCACACTGCAAAAATTGTTCAGGAATGGTTTGAGGAACATGACAGAGTTCACAGTGTTGATTTGGCCTCCAAATTCCCCAGATCCCAATCCGATCGAGCATCTGTGGGATGTGCTGGACAAACAAGTCTGATCCATGGAGTCCCCACTTCGCAACTTTCAGGACTTAAAGGATCTGCTGCTAATGTCTTGGTGCTAGATACCACAGCACACCTTCAGAGGTTTTGTGGAGTCCATGCCTCGACGGGTCAGAGCCGTTTTGTTGGCACAAGGGGACCTACCCAATATTAGGCAGGTGGTTTTTATGCTATGACTGAACGGTTTATTTATTTATTTATTTATTTATTTATTTATTTATTTATTTATTTATGCGTAAACTTTTATATAATAAGAAGTAACTGCAGTGCACTTCAGTAATAAATGCAGACATAGGAAAAACTGCAGCATAGCACCCAAGTTTTCCAGAGATGCAGGACATTTTCAGTAAAAGTCCTTCATGAAGAGTGTAAGCAAACATCCTTCTGAAGCTGTAGGAGGTGAAACCTGTTGATGTAGAAAATTTCTAGGAGTTTAAAGCATAACCTTCGCTCTACAGGGTTCCTAAGTTGTAAGAGTGTAGATAAGTTTGTTCTGCTTAACTTTTCCACGCTTGATTGTTGCCATAGCAACAACCAGAAACGCAAACAGTGACATTATTAATGCTATGTCTGTAGCCAGTGAAGTGTCTCGCTACTTCTTTCATTTTGTTCATTTTGATGGTGCGACCGAGCTCCATGACCTTCTCTTGGTTTTCCTGATGTACAACTGGTAATACACACCAGGAGTGATGGGTATCAGGACTCATACATCACTGCATATTAAAGTGGTAAAAAAAAACTGTCTTTCAGCACAATAACGACTCCCAAAACACACAGCAGACTCGATTAAGACTCAAAGAGCAGGGACTCAAAGAGCAGTTTTAAATCGACCACCTTGGTCTTGATCATAACCCAAAGCCAAAAAAAAAAAATCATAGTAATTTAGTTTTTATACATTTACTACAGAATTTCTCACTTATACCACTGATTGGTCAGAAGGTGTTGATTAATTTTCTATAACAGCAGCTCTGGCAGTAGTGCAGCTGCAAATCAATTCAATTCAATTCAGTTTTATTTGTATAGCTCTTTTAACAATGGACATTGTCATAAAGCAGCTTTACAGAAATAAATGGATTCACAAAAAATATATTGTAAATATTTGAATTTATCACTGTGAATTTATCCCTAATGAGCGAGCCAGTGGCGACGGTGGTGAGGAAAAGCTCCCTGAGATGATATGAGGAAGAAACCTTGAGAGGAACCAGGCTCAAAAGGGAACCCATCCTCATCTGGGTGCAGCGGATAGTGCGATTATAAATAAACCCCTTCTATTATTGTGTACTACATGGACAAATAGTGCAATTGTGCAACCAGTAAATTCATCACAGTTTCCACAAGAAGTCCGGTTGGGTAAAATCTATCCACTGTCCACTGATGGAGTCCTGAGTACGAAGCTGCTCGTGGCAACCGCAGCCCCAAAGCCACTACAGCGATCGCAGTCCCAAGCCATTACAGTACAGCTCCCCATATCCCCAAAATCACATGTTTATATTAATGCACTTGGTTTTCCAGCATCTTGAGGACAGAGGAGTTTTTTGGTTTCTCTGTAATATGACAAGCTTCAAGAGAGAGAATAAAGAGAGGCTGGTGAAGGAAAGGCTGTTTATAGCTGCCACAACAATTCTACAACATTAGACTACAGATAAAAAGTATGACGTGATGATCTTTAATAAATTTGGTCTAAGGTTGTTGTTTCATCACACTGCCCTGTCATTTGTTTCTTATTATCTTATTTCTTATTCATTTCTCTTTTTTTAATTTAGTATTTAAATACACAGTCTAAAGAGGAGTAGGCCAGGTTTTCAAATAAAACAAATAAAAATCTTGAATCTTAATCACTGGTTATTTTCTTTTAACAGCCCCACATGCAGTGTTTTATTCCTTACTTAACACCACAGAGACACAATTCTTGTCTTTTTTATTGCATCGCACTTTTCATGCTAATCCCATATATTGTTTTTTTTTCCTTTACATCCAATAAACATCCAACTGTTTCCCAAATAAATGTATTTTCCTCAGATGGCCTAAGGTGTTTAATTCAGTGTGCTTGATAAACTAACAGCATAGTGTATATCAATGTATATGTGTTAAATTAGGATTTAGCATGTAGGGAAGCCCGGCTACTTTAATGGGTGTCAGAAAAGCGAGAATAGTAATGTTCAATTTGTACGTTATTATACAGAGTTCTCAACATTCATATCATGGAAATAGGATTAAAGTAGGTCTTCATGTTTCTGTATTTATCCCAAGGGTTTAATTTGACTATAGTGTGGTGGCCAGACTGTACTTCTTCAAGATATTATTCAAGATATTATTGAAACATGATAAAGAAAAGAGCAAATGGATATAGACAGCATTTAAGAAAGAAATGCAATCTAACAATTTAATGTAGATTTTACTGAAATAAAATATTTTAAAATATTTCTCAATGAATAATGGCTCCTCTAAATGATCAGCCCACGGTGAGGGTGAAGCAAAGCTACATCATCAAGACACATCTAAAAACATATAATATTGTCAAGCTTAAGGAAAAATAAAAGGTTCTGGCTTTTATTTCTCATGGAGGGTGCATGAGATGTTATTGTCAAGACAAACTTAAAACTGTCGTGGTAGCAGTAAAGGGCACAGAACTACACTACCCATCAACCCCAGCATGTCACGTCTCAGTAATCATGCTCACCTGTGTATTGTTATGCCTTGTTAGCACCACTATTTAAGTTCTAGTTTTTCAGGGTCTCACCGTCAAGCTTTTGTTGTACTTGTCATGTGTGCCACAGTATCACTTACAGATTGTATTTTTTTTTTTGCCTCATATCCACAGTTTAGGTTCTTGTTTTCACAGTTTTGGTTGTTTTGTTTGTACTTCACATAATAAATTATCTGTACTTGTTTCCGCCTCCATCTCCACTCCGTGACAACAGCGTGTTCAGTCTTATCCAAGAACTACAGAGCCATGACTGACATTTCGCCATGCTGCACATTTTTTCTGAATGTTATGCTATTTTTTCCCCCTGATTTTCTTTCTAAATTAGTCTTGGCCAATTCCCACCCGTCAGTCAGGTCTCCCCTATCATATGACACCTACCAGCCTGGTTGATGGTGAAGGCTATCACATGCTTTCTCCGAGACACGTGAAGCCAGCCAAACGCATCTTTTCGAACCGCTGCTCATGCTGCATCACAGTGCAGACTTGCACACTCTGAGGAAAGCACCATCCGCCCTCTTCTGCATGCATGAGCAGAGATGTGAATGGAGTCCCAAAAACATTCTCAGTTTCTCTGACTGATGTCTGGTCAGAGTATAAATAAGAGATTGAGGGAATAGGACATTACCTTTCTGGTCCAGAATAACAAACACCAGTCATTGTTAACACTTCTAGTTCACTTCAAGGAGGAAATGATGCTGTGTTAGTGTTAATTATGTTTCATGTTAATTAGGGAAAGTGATCCAAACACATATTGGAAAAATAACCTCCTGCATTCTTACACCTCTGCAGGTTCACACTGACCTCAAAAGAACATGATGCTTAAGTGGATGCTAAATTTTTAATTAGTGATTTATTTATTTTGAAAGGATTGATTTGCTCGGAGAGTGTTTTATGTTTGGATTGTGTGTGTGTGTGCATGTGTAGTCATTGTTATTCTTTAGTTGTTTGTAGACATGAACTCCCATTATCTTTTGAGCGCATCCTTTTTCTCCTGTTTTGTTAGTTAAGGAGTTCAGAATTGTTTTTAAGTGTGTATGTGTAGCTTATGCTGCAAAAACCTGACCTCCGACATGGAAAAGTGCAATGAAGCAGTCGATCAACCCGGAATTCCCAGTCGGAAACTCGGCCATCATTCACCTAGCAAGAGTTTGACATTAACACACCTGACACCAAAACAATATGGCAGTCACACAGTTAACAGTAACCAGATTTCCCTTTGCATCATTTTCTTCTTGATAAAACTCAATTTTACTTAATATGCAGCTTTTGTATTGTGAATTTATTTTGTAAATTTAGATTTGTAACATAATTCTGTTGGTTCAGCACAAATTTTTCAGCACAAACTATTTTAATAAGCAAAGATGAACATGACAGTTGACCTACTGTACATTATATGCCATTTGTCATTTCGCTAATCAAACAGAAATAATTCTGTATTTCTTCTTTATATCAATTTCAGAGACTAGCCAATCAGATACAACCCTGCTCTGGATATCCGTGTTTTTCCCAACTGAAGCACTGGAAAGTATTTAGATGGGAATTCAGGAAAACTAGAACTTTCTGAGTTCTGAGTACAATGGATTGCAGCATTAGTTCATCTAGATTTGTTTTGTTTGTAATAAGATGTTTTTCTTTTCTTTTTTTTAAAAAATAATTTGGTCTTGACCCTACCTGAAGCCTATTGCTGCGTTTGACCAAAGCTCATAACTCCGAATTTCTCACCTCCGACTAGGAACAAACAAAGAAAACGCCCCCCTCAATCCTGAGCTCAGCACATGACGTCAATGAAATCAACATGGCTACTCACAGCATCAGCAGTTAATAAAACAGCACTTCTGAATTTTTAACTGAGTTATACTGTATATACAAGTATTGGCTTTAGATCAATCAACTACAAATATATTTGGTTGTTAAATCTATAACACTCACTCTACAGTTCGCTGTTGTTAGGAGGAAAATATACATCACTCACCACTTGCTAATGTTACAAAAGAAATGTAACAAAAGACGAACATGGAGATGTCCATGTGTTTTTCCTACTTTGTAGCTTGAACGCACAGAGGTGGAAATTGACTTAATTCCTTATTCCATCTTTCTGCTTCCAAGGTAAGTCAAATGCAGCATATGCTGAACACAACACACCTTTAATTTGTCCCTTTTTCACCCTTTTTGTAATAATTGTGTCAATAACGCAAAAGCTTTGTATAGCATTTGTAAAGCAAATAGGGTACAATCTCTGTAAATAAGCTGTGTGATTACTTGTTCTGCCTGTTTTGGATTGGTCTCTAGGAGAGAGTGGAGTTTGCAGCACAGACGGACGTATGTTTCGTACTCTACTGTTCATTTCCTGGATTTTTGTCTAGTTCATATCTCGCATGCAGAAGACGCTGTTGTCTTGTTCACTGTCATCTGGACGACTGAGATTCTTAGCGAAGAGAAAGAAAAAGACGGCCCGGTTCACCAAGCAGAACTAACTAAGGGCCTTTGGACAGTGCTGTCTCCTGAACAGGATAAAGGAAGAAAAAAAACATGGTGTCTGAGAAAAAAAGAAAGAGAGAGAGAGCATGAGCGAGTGAGCAAGAGAGAGAAAGAGAGAGAGAGAGAGAGAGTTAGCATAATTCTCACATATCTAAAAGCTGAAATAGAGATTAACTTGATTTCCTAGACACGAGTAACTCTCTCATTTGAACGCTGAAAGAACTGGGAATTTCAATAAAGCTAAAGCGTACTTTATTTTCTCAGTTTGAGGCGCGTCTGCTAGTTGTCCCCCTGTGTGCGCTTTTCACAGACTTGCAGGGCAATCTTCAGAGTTATTATTCTGTTCTCTGTTTTCTTGTTACTGCGAGTTTATGAGGACGGTGACTACATATTCCCAAACTGCTACGCTGGAGGAGAAATAAAACTCACGGCGGCATAATAAACCGTTTGATTTTCAATAAGCGCAGCATGACCGGGTGTTGAGAAGCTTTTAGATGCACGCAGCCTCTGTAATGAGAATGTGTCACTATGGGACAGTTAAAGGAATATTATATTCAGCTCTGGTGTGGTGTAGTTTACCTCGCATGCATGATGCAGTCCTCATTCAGCTCGTGATTAAACTCACACTGGTGCACCGCTGCTGCCTTTCAGATGAGGAAGGAAATGGGCCGTGATTCTTAACTCTTCACTCATCTCCCACACAACATACTCTTCGTTTTTTTCATCTAACTCGAAAATATATCTATATTACAGCCTAACACCTTCTCAAGTGTGCTTTTTATCCTGGGTTATTCTCTGCAGCTTTAAGGTTAGACCAAATAAATAACCATTCCACGCTCACTTGAGAGATTCCTCGTCCAAAAATTGTACTTTTTTCCTTAGAAAAAGGCAAGCTGTGTAATGTCTTTAGGCTTTAGGATTACATATCTGGCACAGTTTTACCCAATACATGAAGCTGACTATAATCCAAGAATTTAGCCGAGAAGTTTAGTGTTTAAGGGCATCACTCAGAGGCTAAACAGACCTGGTGGCAGACCTGGGATTTAAACCCTATACACTGGATTAGCACTGCTTTACACATCATTAAAGAGCACAAAAAAATATATATAATAATAATAACAAACACCCAGCAAATCAATATTTATTCAGTCACAAACAATTTATGTGTTTCCATGTACTCCGCCAGTCTAACGTTTTCCTTTTTTTTTTTTTTTTGAATTAATGAGAATGTCCTTTGTCAGTTTTCAATAACTTAACATATTAAAAAAAAATAAACAGCTTTATTTGAGGGGAAACAATTTTACACATTTAAAATTTCTTGACATATTACTCCACTGCTGCTGGCACTCGTCTGTTCTCTTTTGTTAAAATGAGCTGAGAAGGAAGACAGAGAGGCATGCAGGAATTTTTGTCTGAATTACCGAAGTCTTGATTTTCCATCAAATGTGTCCATGCGGACCTTCAATATTTGCTTTATCTATCTATCTATCTATCTATCTATCTATCTATCTATCTATCTATCTATCTATCTATTTATTTACTTACATACTTATCTGTCATGCTGCTTTAACACTTAAACCCTCTAGGGTTAATAAAAATCTATTTGTTTGTTTGTTTGTTTACATACTTATTTATATCAATACCTGTCATTTTGTCATCATTATATGGTAATATTACAACCCTTTTTATGACGCTACCAAAACTAACTGTAGAAAGGTAAAGGTGTGGAATATTGTTTGCTTGCTAGTATTACTAATATAATATTAAGTTGGTAATTAAAAAAATTATTAGACATGAACAAAACTTTAAAAAAGTCTCCACTCTTAAATGCATTTATGTGGCAATAACCATAACATATTAAAGATTAATCAAATTAATCAATTTAAATCATTAATTTAAAAATTTTTAAAACTAAGCTTAGCTTTTCTTTAATGATTGGCTCGGATGCATAATTAAATCAAATAAAATGATGTGTAATTAAATAAACAAAAAAAAAACAAAAAGTGTAAATAATTTGTTTTTATATTTTGTTTAATTACCTAACAAATTAGTTTAAGTAATTTTGTATTTTGAATATTTTTTATAGTAATAATTTATGCAGTGTCTTCAACAGAGGGAAAATGATGAGCAGGGAGAAGGAATAATAAGAAGGTTTAGAGGAAAGGTACGTTTTAAGTTGACTTGTAAACAGAGAGGAGGAAGTGGAATCATGACGATTCTGGGAGACGGCACAGATCTCACGGATCTGTTTGAATTGAGTTTTAAAATGTCCTTCCTGCGTCTGTGTCTGTTTCTGTTTCCAGATCTGAAAACCTTGCTGGTGGATTGGCTTCTCTAAACAGCCCCTAAGATGTGGATGAGTGTGTTAGTTTTTAGCTGAAGCACTTCGCAGTTAAACTCTTTCATCACTTACAATGTGATATATAATGAAGTAAAAAGTATAAATACAGTAAAATCAATCCTAACCATAGAAAAAACAGTCTCTTTATATGTAAACATTTCCAGTTCCAAAAAATGAATTTCTTCAAATCCAATATCAATCTTTGCTGTTTGTTACAGGATCCGATTTCTAATATGTGTTCTCTGATATTTTTACTGATAAGGATACTTGCTATTGGATCAGTACTATCTCTGATTGTTACTATAGTAACTACAGTCGTATAGGTTAATATAAGCAAGCTAACTTTTCTGATATCTATATTGACTAGCAATCAGAGAGCACGTGAATGTTTTTGCCACATTTTCAGTCTCTAAGTGCCATCATTACTTTAATGCTTTATGACTTTTGTCCTTTTATCCAGAATTTCTCATTTGAATTCAAGGATTGAAGGTTTATATCGTCATTGTGTTTGATATAACAAAATTCTTTTGCTGATGTTTAACAAAAATTACAAAAGAAATTACAAAAGAATATATTAAAAAAAATACAAATGACAATATAAGGACAGAAAATACAGATACAAAACAACACAAGTCCAAAGTATGACAACAAAAACAAATATACAAGACAGATAAAAGTGTGTGTGTATATATATATATATATATATATATATATATATATATATATATATATATATATATATATATATAATACTATATATATAATACTATATAAGGCACTTATGGCAGAATATTGCACTTATGAGAGATTGCATGTTGTGTATTATTACACATATACCCTGAGTTACTGTATGCATTGCACATTGGATTTTAGCAGTTAGCCTTGTGAGCACTGTGTTGCTGTTGTTGTTGTTGTTGTTTTTAACTGAGATCTTTCAAACCTAAACATCTTCCCAACCTTCATATTAATATTGCAAACCAGTGCTGAAAAGCTTCTGCTACTCAGAAAGAACCAAAATATCCAAATAAAGCCTCAGATTTCACCAGCAGAACTGAAATACAATATTTGCATCTCGTATTACATTTTTTTTTTATATATATATCATGTTTGATTTTACAGACTTCTATCAGTTTCTTCATTGTAACAAGTAAAATATAGTGAAATTGTGCACTGAAAAATGATTGAGTGTTTCAGTAAATATGACAAAAACAAATCTGTGATTTTTACTAAAAAAAAAGCAAATTATTAGAATTGCTCATATGCCTTAAGGTCTGTAATGAATTAGTTCATGTAAATGTGTAAAGGTTTATGAACTTGATTTGTATACGCATTCACAGAACTTTAAACTTGATTTAATTTTGAGCATTATGGATGGGTTTTGTTTACATGATAGCATAGTTTTTACATTGTTAAGATTTATGTAGCTCACTTAACTCAGATGTGAATAAATTATACTTATAAAACAAGAAATCTGATTTAGTTAAATTTACTTATAATTTTTCAGCAGAATAATCCTTGGTGCCATGTAAACCTTACTTAAAATATACTTAGTTACATTTACTAAGATTTTTTTTTTTTTTGTGGGGAAATTGTTACCACACTTTTCTTTTCAGTAAATTTCACTCCAGTATTTTTTCAGTGCGTACATTTGATTATTAATAGCTAGTCAAAACATTAAAATGAGATCAGTAACTTTGTATTTGTCTTTCTGAATGTGATATAAATATTCTGCAAATACTCACGTACTCAGTTTTTGCCTTCAGCTCTTATAAAACTGCTCCCAAACAAGTTAATATCCTCTAAATAGCTTTTAGGTCCTTTCAGTTGTAATATTTCTATTTTCCTTATGGGTTTATTTGTTGTCGTCTTGTTGTAGAATCTGTACATTCTTGCATTTTTGCATGTATACAGCAAATATATTGGTTTGAAATCCCACAGCCTCAGAAGTACTTTGCTCACACAGCTGATGAAGAAATTTTCTCCAAAATGTTCGGTGTTTCTGGAAATGTTTTGTACTACGCGTAACTTTTACTACAGCCACAATCATTACTGAAGGATAACTCACTTCCTGCAGTTGCTTCCTGGATTCTTATTATTTTTCTTTCACCTGAAAAACCATTGGAAGTGCAAATATGTAAATGTTTTGAAGATACCTGGTCACGATATATGACTAACATAATTTTATACCACATGTGTACATACAAGGTGCACTTTTAATGTCTGAAAAACAACAACAGCAACAACAACACTGATAGTTTGTGCAGTTGGACTTAAACTGTATATTGTAGGTTGTAATTAAACACTGTAAATGTATTTGTTGCTAGGTGTTAATTCTGCCAGATTATCCAGAATATTTATCAAGATGAAGGAAATATTAACAACAACAACAAAATCTGATAAGCTGTGTACATCACGAGGATGTAAGTTACATCTTCACTACAACAGAAAGGTTAAATAACACTTCAAACTGATCACTAATTTTATTTCAGATCATATTTGTGTTAAATGTGTGTTTAGGCACAGAAAAGGATAATAGATTTATGTGAACAGGATTGATATACACATTGTAAGAGGTAATTCGGTGCACTAGGTAGAAATACATCACTGTAGGAATTAATCCAACACTGCAGGGGTTAAGAAAAGAACTGTAGGTATTAATTGAGCACTCGTAGGTGTTAAATCATCACTGTCGGAGTGTAACTGCAGGGGTTAATTCAAAACGATAGGTATTAATTGAACACTTGCACCAGGAAATCACCAAATTGTACAGTCAATATATATATATATATATATATATATATATATATATATATATATATATATATATATATA
>CM040977.1:2293057-2328611 GCA_022985145.1 Pangasius djambal | reverse complement strand
CGGATTACAAGGTTCGAAAAAGAAACAAACCACTTAGACAAAAGGCAGGAATAATAATAATAATAATAATAATAATAATAATAATAATAATAATTTTTTTCTGATACAGATACTAAAACCTTAGTAATTTTTTTTCTTTAAAAACTACTAAGCTTAAAAATTCTTTCAATTACATTGCTAAAAACAAGTCTTACACAAAACATTAGCTTTCACACAAAAATAACAAATGCTGCAAATATAATAAAAACAAACGATTATAAATTCTAAATATAATAAAATCAATCCTAACAAAGAAAATACAATCATGTCTCTTTATATGTAAACATTTCCATTTCCAAACAAAAGCTTTTCTGCTTTTCCTTTTTTGGAATTTCCAATTCCAAACCATTTGTAACAGGATCGGATCAAAATGTTTCTCAGATATCCAATCCACTGTTTCTTTTAGGTGTTGATTTAAAAAGATTTGAATTAACATCGACAGAGATGGGTTTAGTTTTACAGTGTTGAATCAACACCTACAGTTTGGAATTAACACCTGTAATGTAATGTAATGTAACATTGTAAAGGCCTGTAATGTTGAATCAATATGCACAGACAGGAATTAACACCTGTAATGATAAATCAACACCTACAGGGTTAAGCCAACACGTTTAATGTTGCATCAATGACCACAGTCTGGAATTAACACCTGTAATGTAATGTAATGTAACATTGTAAAGGCCTGTAATGTTGAATCAATAAACACAGACAGGAATTAACACCTGTAATGATAAATCAACACCTACAGGGTTAAGTCAACACGTTTAATGTTGCATCAATGCCCACAGTCTGGAATTAACACCTGTAATGTAATGTAATGTAACACTGTAAAGGCCTGTAATGTTGAATCAATATGCACAGACAGGAATTAACACCTGTAATGTTGAATCAATATGCACAGCCGGGAATTAACCCCTGTAATGTAATGTAACACTGTAATACCCTGTAATTTTGAATCAAAACACAGTCTGCAATTAACATCTGCAATGTTGAATCAATACCCAAAGCCTGGAATCAATACCTGTAACATAATGTAACACTGTAAAAGCCTGTAATACTGAATGAACACACACAGTCTGGAATTAACATCTTTAGTGTTGAATCAACACACAGCCTGGAATTAACACCTATAATGATGAATTAATCCCAACAACCAGGAATTAACACGTGTAATGTAATATAAGACTAACAGTCTGCAATGTTGAATCAAAACACAGTCTGTAATTAACACCTGCAATGTGGAATCAATACCCAAAGCCTGGAATCAATACCTGTAACATAATGTGACACTGTAAAAGCCTGTAATACTGAATGAACACACACAATCTGGAATTAACACCAGCAGTGTTGAATCAATACCGACAGTGTTAAATCAACACTTTCGCTGTTGAATCAACAGTTAGAGTCTGGAATGAATGTATTTAATGTAGAATTAACACACATCAGGAATTAACACCTTTAATGTAGAATCAATATGCTCATCTGTAATTAACACAATTAATGATGAATCAATATGCACATCTGTAATGAACACCTTTAAATATGACTCAATACACAAATCTGGAATAAAACCTGTAATGATGAACCAAATCCCACAGCCTGGAATTAACACCTGCAATGTTGCATCAATACCCACAGTCTGGAATTAACACCTTTAATGTAAAATTAACACACACACATCTGGAATTAACACCTTTAATGTAGAATCAATACACCAATCTGTAATTAAAAGCTGTGATGGTTATTCAACTCCCACAGTCTGATATTAACACCCTAAATATTGAATCAATACCCACAGTCTGGAATTAACACCTTTAATGTAAAATTAACACACACACATCTGGAATTAACACCTTTAATGTAAAATTAACACACACACATCTGGAATTAACACCTTTAATGTAGAATCAATACACCAATCTGTAATTAAAAGCTGTAATGGTTATTCAACTCCCACAGTCTGATATTAACACCCTAAATATTGAATCAATACCCACAGTCTGATATTAACACCCTAAATATTGAATCAATACCCACAGTCTGGAATTAAACCCTTTAATGTTGAATCAGTACACACATCTGGATTTAACACATTTAAATATGAATCAATACACAAATCTGGAAACTTAATACCTATAATGTTGCATCAATAACCACAGTCTGATATTAACACATTTGTAATGATGAATCAATACCCACAGTGTTGAACCAAGACCTTTATTGTTAAATCAATACCCACAGTCTAGAATGAACACTGTTACTATTGCATCAATACCCACACTCTAGAATTAACACATTTATAAAAATGTATTGATACCCACAGTGTTGAACTAAGACATTTAAAGTTAAAGGTTATTAAAAGTTAAAAGTTTTTATTTGATTATGAATCCAGTGTTAAATCTACACTTACGGTCTGGAATTAACACCTTTAATGTTGTATCAACACACACATCGTCTGGAATCTACAACCCTAATTTTGAATCAATATCCACATCTGGAATGAACTTGAATCAACACTTAAACTGTGCCTAGTTGGAAGTATTGGGTTGATTCAACACTGTAAAAATAAACCCAACACCAAAGGTGTTCATTTTACAGTGTACGGATAAAGTGAACATTCATACATAAGGTGTTAATTTAACACTGTTTGAATAAACTGTGTTAAATTTAAGACTGTAGGTATTAAGTGAACATTAATAATCAAAGTGTTAACTCAACACTGTGTTCATTTAATGCTGTAGGTATTGAGTAAAGTTTAATACATATGGTGATAATCCATCACTGTAAGTTTAAACACAACGATTCAGTTGTTCATTTAACTGTGTAATTATTCAGTGAACATTAATATCTATGGTGTTAATTCCAAACTGTTAGAGAAACCCAACACTTACTGTGTTCATTTAATGCTGTAAGTATTAAATATACATAAATTCCTAAAGTGTTACTTTATCACTATAAGAATAAACCCAACAAAGGGTGTTAATGTATTGCTGTAGGTAGTGAGTAAACCTTAATACCTAAGGTGTTAATTCAACACTGTGAGAGTAAACTGAAAACTTCTAGTGTTAGTTACCGAGTGAACATTTATACCTAAGGTGTTAATTCATTACTGTAAAAGTAAACCCAACACTTCAGGTGTTTATTTAGGTGTTGAGTGAACATTTATACCTAAAGTGTTAATTCATCACTGTACAAGTAAAGCCAACACTTCTAGTGTTTATTTAGGTGTTGAGTGAACATTTATACCTAAAATGTTAATTCATCACTGTACAAGTAAACCCAACACTTCAGGTGTTTATTTAGGTGTTGAGTGAACATTTATACCTAAGGTGTTAATTAATCACTGTACAAGTAAAGCCAACACTTCAGGTGTTTATTTAGGTGTTGAGCGAACATTTATACCTAAGGTGTTAATTTATCACTGTACAAGTAAAGTCAACACTTCTAGTGTTTATTTAGGTGTTGAGTAAACATTTATACCTATAGTGTTAATTCCACATTGTAAGAGTAAATCCAGCGCATCAGGTGTTAATGTATTGCTATAGGTATTAAGAGAACATTAATACCTAAGGTGTTAATTCATCATTGTGAGAGTAAACCTAAAACTTCTAGTGTTAGGTGTTGAGTAAACATTCATATGTAAGGTGTTAATTCATCACTGTACAAGTAAACCCAACACTTCTAGTGTTTATTTAGGTGTTGAGTAAACAGTTATACCTAAGGTGTTAATTCATCACTGTACAAATAAACCCAACACTTCTAGTATTTATTTAGGTGTTGAGTGAATATTTATACCTAAGGTGTTAATTAATCACTGTACAAGTAAAGCCAACACGTCTAGTGTTTATTTAGGTGTTGAATAAACATTTATACCTAAAGTGTTAATTCATCACTGTATAAGTAAAGCCAACACTTCTAGTGTTTATTTAGGTGTTGAGTGAACATTTATACCTAAGGTGTTAATTAATCACTGTACAAGTAAACCCAACACTTCTAGTGTTTATTTAGGTGTTGAGTGAACATTTATACCTAAGGTGTTAATTCATCACTGTACAAGTAAAGCCAACACTTCTAGTGTTTATTTAGGTGTTGAATAAACATTTATACCTAAAGTGTTAATTCATCACTGTACAAGTAAAGCCAACACTTCTAGTGTTTATTTAGGTGTTGAGTGAACATTTATACCTAAAGTGTTAATTCATCACTGTACAAGTAAAGCCAACACTTCAGGTGTTTATTTAGGTGTTGAGTGAACATTTATACCTAAGGTGTTAATTAATCACTGTACAAGTAAAGCCAACACTTCTAGTGTTTATTTAGGTGTTGAGTGAACATTTATACCTAAAGTGTTAATTCATCACTGTACAAGTAAAGCCAACACTTCAGATGTTTATTTAGGTGTTGAGTGAACATTTATACCTAAAGTGTTAATTCATCACTGTATAAGTAAACCCAACACTTCTAGTGTTTATTTAGGTATTGAGTAAACATTTATACCTAAAGTGTTAATTCCACACTGTAAAAGTAAATCCAGCACATCAGGTGTTAATGTATTGCTATAGGTTATTAAGAGAACATTAATTCTTAAGGTGTTAATTCAACATTGTGAAAGCAAACCCAACCCTCCTAGTGTTTATTTAGGTGTTGAGTAAACATTAATACCTAAGGTGTTAATTCAACACTGTGAGAGTAAACTTACGATTGCGTGTAATTCAACACCACAGGCACTGAGGAAACACTGTAGGTGTTCATTCGGGGGATGAACACAGGGGCAAGTGCAGGTTTCTTTTCTTTTCTTTTTTTTTTTTTTTTTTTTTTTTAAAGCAGGTTGCCATAGTTGCGCCATAATGAAATAAATAATCTCCGGACACGAGCGTGTCTGATGTGCACGGGTTAAAAAACAAAGATGCGCGAGCGCCGGAGAGCCGCTGTTTTCTTGCAGTTCTCATCCGCGCGCGCGTGTGTGCGTGCGTGTGCGCGTGTGGATGTGTATGTATATATTTACGCGGGTGCGTATGCGCGCGCGTGTGTGCGTGCACTCGTTTCTCTTCTCCGGTGGTCATTTAGTTATCCTCATTCATTTTTTTTTTTTTTAAGACTACACGTGTTTCTTCGGCGGCTCGAGCACGGAGGGTGAGGTGAACGATCTGTGCGCGCGACCAGCATCACTCCCCCCCCCCTTTCCCATCCCGCTTTATTATTTAATTTTTTTTTCTTTTTTTTTTTGACCAGTTAAGCGCGCAAATTCCCGGCACGCGCGAAATCTCCAGTCACACGCGCTTTCCGTCTCGAGGCGCAGTGTGAGTGAGGGAGTGAGCTAGAGCGCGAGCGCGAGCAGCATCAGCATCAGTAGCAGCGCCTCGTGAGATTTTTTTTTTTTTTTTTTTTTTTTTAATCCCCCTCACCTCGCGCGGCTCCTTATTTTCAAATTTATTTATTTATTTTTCTCTCCAACGGTCGAGCGCGTGCGTCGTCCGTTGGGCGTTCAGAGAGCAGCAGAAAAGCCACTTCTTCTGAGGCGGGTTTGTTTCCCGAATCACCGATTCCGAAGGGGGAGAGAAACAACAGAAACAACAACAACAACAACACCGACTCCTCGGAAAGGTAAAAATAAATAAATAAGTAAATAAAAATTAGCATATCCACATTTTTTTTGTGTTTATTTAACACTGGAGAGCCGTTACGTCTTAATTAAAACGTGCACGCGCAGTCAGGTGCGACGCGACCGTTACTCCTTAACGGCTGAAATTCAAATTAAAAAAATAACGACGTCTCCGCGTGCTTGAAGTGTCCTAATGAGCTAAGTTAACCTGTTGATATCGTTTGCTAACTACTAAACTACTTAGGAGGTTGTTGAGACGATGTCTGACAACAAACAACTGGTGTGTATGTAATTTTTCTTTTTTTTTTTTTTTTAAATGAGCATAGACTGCTAATTATATTTTTGTAGTATTTTGTGGTGGCTTGCTTATATGAGGTGGTTTAACTCTTTTAGCTAATGATTGAGTTGAGTTTCAACAAACATAGACAGACAGACTCACATCAGGTGTGTGTCAGCTGGTCATTAAGTCATTTAGACGTGTGTGTGTGTGTGTGAGTGAGAGAGAGGGAGAGAGAGAGAGACTGACTAAACTAATCTAAACTGAACTCTGAAGATTTTGGACACTTTGGAAGTTCTAGGCCTACCTTGAACAGGTGAGTGTAATGAATTTCCATTTGTGTAAGTTAGCACATTTGATATCCTTTAACATTTATCACCATGGTTGGCTTGAGCACTAGCAGTAGGTGTTGATTTATGACTGGTGATTTTTCTGTGTACTTGTTTAAGTGCAGTGTTTTCATTTTAAGGTTTACTTGCTCGGTCACAAAATCAGTCATGATCCCATTAACAGATTTGGAGGTTTCAGTTTCATCACGTTTTGTGTTTGTGTGTGTGCTTGTGTATCTTATTATATATAACTTGTGAAATCTTTTACATGGAAGAACTCACTAGTGTTGATGCTAGGAGACAGGATTTTCTGGATCATCACCCTTGGCTCGCTTAATATGGGTTTCCGTAAATCCTTTTTTGAGACTGTTAAAAGTGCAATCTGGCAAATTTAAATTTACGTTGTGTCCCGACTACACTCCTGTACGCATATTCATGAACACATTTATAATATCAACTCTGCATTAACATTGCACTGATATGCATTGCGGTATGAACCGACTCGACTACTGAGCTGCAGATTGTTCCTTTTCTTTCTCGTAAAAACTTCTGCATGTGTAGAAAAAAAGGAGGGAGTTACACATCTGTGTCTGGGCATCCTTATCTGTCCCGAATCCCTCCGGTACATTGTTTTTAATCAGTGGGAGACATTTTCACCTGAACAGATGGCAAAAAAACAAACAAATAAATAAATAATTCTCCTAAATATCCATTCTGAGCAGATTTACAGAACCAGGCAATGTGATTTTTGTTGTTGTTGTTTTTTTTTTGTTCATTTTGTCTGTAATGTGTCTTTATGACTCCATCTTGTGTTGGGTATTCCTGGAAGAGCCTTCTCGGATCTCAGGCTCGCGCAGCAGCCCGAGGAACTCAATAGCACTCTTCAAGGTGTTTTAAAATCAAGTTCATCCAAGATAGGCTTTATTGAAATCGGAGCGCCTCGCTTTGTAACTGCATTAGTTTCCGCTAATGGGAGATCACCAGCTCCGTTCCAGTATTCGGATTTAACGCCTGATGTCCGTTTGGAGGCTTTTATCGCAGATTATAATCTTTATACTAGCTAAAATATGTGGCAGTAGGCCCTGGAACAGGTGCCAAACAACACAATTAGGAGATCAATAAGGTGATGAAGCAGCTAGAGAGAGAGAGAACGAGAGAGAGAGAGAGAGAGGGAGAGGGAAGAAGTGGAAGATCTGGAGGTACATAGAGAGAGGGATAGAGACATTGTAATTAAGGATAAATGGGGGCAGGGAGACACAGACGAACGCCTGCTGCAGGTAATTTGTTTTTATTGAATATATTTATCAACATTAAATGACTTTTTTATTTTGGGAAAATGAAAGGAACTTCAGCCCGAGCCCGTTTGCCTACATAAATTGCGTGATTCGACATAGCAGAGAGCAGCTGCCGAGCTCACGAGGGCATTTTTTGCTGCGCGCCGGCTCCTTGATGGATTGCGACCGCGGCGCTCTCAACGGGATTGATTATCAATATGCGTCATTTGTTTTCTTTATTACACCTTTTCCCTCATTTACCAAGAAACCCAAAGAATTTAATAAGATCCGTCATGCAGTTCTGCGGCTCTTTATTATATTGTGCCTCGTGCAATCGTTGCTGTCAGAAAATCCTCCTTTATTACTGTATTGTTTAGACACACTCGTTTGGGTTCGAGTTTATAGCCTCTTACGGAGGAAGCACATGGAGGACACTGTAATATCTGTGTAGACGCAGTATGAGCCCTGACGTGCATCGTTGCTCCTGATAACACGTGCGTTGTGTTTATGAATTGTAACGGTGGTGGTGTGTAGAAGCCAGCTGGAGATATAATGAATAATGTAGACGCTTTATTGGTATAAATGATGCACACGTACACGAAGCATACAATTTTCATCATAGCAACGCAATACAATCCTTGAAGAGTTAAAAAGTTAAAATCTCTCTCTCTTTGCGTTATATGGCATGTCCATCTTCCTCTTTCACACTTGGGTGTTATCATGAATCGCACACTAAGTAACTGTTTTCATTACTAGATTAGTCTACGCAGTAAATTTAAACTTATTTTCATGGTTTGAGATCACGTGCAATGTACCACTGTCCAGAATAAAGCTCTTGTCCTTATCGGTCACAGAGTGTTAAATGCGGCGACGTCGAACCAATCTTCGCCATGTTCCTGCGTCCCATTAAAGCAAACACGCGAACATGTTCAATAACAGCTCGTCAAATCACCATAGGTGACGAGGGAAGAAATTCTGATTGGCTCCTTTCTATCCGTCTGATGTTTTTCAGCTCTATAAACCCACTCACCATCACGTCACCGTTTAGCGTAGCCTTTGTTTTTCCCCAATTTCCAGAACTTCTAACAGTTAGACAAAGACTTAACGTTTTCCCAATTGGAAATTCTCTAGCCTGTTTTCTCTTCGTGTGTGTATATGTGGAAAAGTAAATATTATTATTGTTAATATTGTTATTAACTTTGTTTTTTTTTAACTGTTTATGTAAAATTCTATTAGTTTTTTTTTTCTAACGTACCTTCAACTGTGAAATACTTGAAGTTTAGTACCTAATTTCCCTGAAGTAAAAGATAACTTTTTTTTTTTATTATCTCAATTAAATAAACTTCCTGACTTTTATTATGGAATATTTTACATATTTCGCAGAGAACTTACAACATTAAAAATGGCCAGTACAAAAAAATGAGACTTTTTTTTAAGCACTAGATGAAGGAAGGACAAAAGGAAAGAGTAGAAAATGTCAAAAAAAACAAACAAACTTTTTTTGTTCCTTGTTTTACAGTACATCCTATAAACATTTGTTATTCTTTTTTTTTTTTAATTTGCACTTTCTGAATGAACGCAAATGTAGCAGGTCATGTTTTTAATAAGTCACGTTTCTGAAATTTTTTTAGCTCTATATGGAACTTCGCATTCCATTCCTCACCCAGCTGAAAAGTTTTGTGTGAAAGTAAAACATCGCTCATCATGACACAGACTGTGTGCAAAGGCATCAGATACCCGGCTGTAGCTGTCTGTGTGTGTGTGTGTGTGTGTGTGTGCGGGCGACACACCCCGGGTAAGCGTAGATGCCCTTTAGCGACCCTGTCAGTAGCTGTGTATGTCTATATAAAAAAGTGAGAGCTTGTGGTTTTATCCCTCGCTGCGAAGCCCCACAGTCACGTCGGCGTTTCATGAGTGATGCCGGGGATTAAATCTGTATCGATCACACATGTGCGCCAACCTTTAGGAGCACCTCTGAAGTTTGTTTAATTGCAGCTGGAGATATCTATAAGAGCCATGGGAGATCACTCAATCTTCTGTGGACCAGCTGCTGACTCAGGACTGCAATGTTTTAATTACGTTTCCTTAATTAAGACACTGAGGAGGGAGAGAGAGAGAGAGAGAGGAAAAAAGAAAGCTTGTTGCAGTTAGTTTTCTATTAGTACTAGAAACACAGTTTCCAAACGCTGTATATATGTATATAATTCTTCCTTTTTTTAATCCATAATTAAAATGTCTCTGACGATATCACGCGTCGCCTACGGGATTCAGAAACCAGTTGTTTTTAAACATAAAATATGTATCAGGATTGATGTTTGATATGTAGTGGATGTGGCAGGAAAGATTCACCTCGCTGACCTCACATCCTGTCATCTTGCGTGTTTAACCAAAATCCTGCGCCTATACCAGAGCGGACAGCGATCCCTTATAAATATTACATAAGGATAACAGTATTTCTTTTCTTTTTTTTTTTTTTTTTACTGTAAATATAACACACACACCACAGTTTCATTGCCACATTGATATTTGAGTCAGACAGCTCTAAAGCTCTAGCAGTATAAACAGCGAATCCTTGTCTTTCTCATATCAGACACTTGTAAATATGCTTTCTTATAAAAAAAAAAAAAAAAAAAAGACAGACAGAATGAATGAATGTATCCAGGTTTACCAGGTGAACACGAGCAGAGAATCAGTGAAGTGGCCCGAAGTGGACAGTAATGCAAAGCTGATGGACAGAAAATGCCTTAACAACCTTCAAAGGTCTACATGACAACACACACACACACACACACAAACACACAGGAACTTAGCTGACTGGAATCCGAGTCACGCTTTATATACAGACCAGGGATAGACAATGAACTGTATTTCAATTAATTAATAATGATTTTTTTTTTTTGATGGATTAACCCTCGTTTTCTGTTCGCTGCTTAGCAGTGAAGCTCGTGTTCATGTGTCATATTAACTTATGAACAGTTGAGACAGAAAATATATTTTTTTTGAGACGATACAAACACACAAAAAATGACTTTTTATGCCTGGAGAAGTGTAATCAGGCACGAGAGCAAATAAGTCACAGAGGTAACGTAGCATAGAGCGAATTCACTTATTTGGCTTTTTAAAAAAGTTGGTGTCAAAGTGATATTTCACCACTTTTTGTTTTATTGTCGGATCAAAATGGCACAAACGTAACCTGTGTAATATATATAAAAGTCTGAAAAGGGTTTGTAGCAGAAACCCAAAAGTAAATTTGTTGCTTTTCATGATCTGTAGAGTTTCATGTTGGAGAAAAAAAAAAAGATATGGTTTCACTTAAAGTGAAAATTTTTATTTTTAATCTGAACAGAAGAAAAAAAGTTGTTATTAGAGGTAACATTATCGAGTGCTATATGAGTGGCTTTGCTAAAGTTGGCGAATTCTCTAATGTTGATTCCAGCTTCATGTCTGTTCACGTGTCACATTTCTTTCTTTCTTTCTTTCTTTTTTTTATCTTAACTGTGCTTAATTTTACCTCATAGTTAATGTCAGTACAGAGTGCTCTTATTCTTACATATATAGTTGAAGAAATACATGTTTATAATGTACAGTATAGAAGAAAAGGCAGTTTTTTTTTATTTATTTAGGCTTATATGATGAGAGTGCAATAAAAATTGTGTTAAATTAACAATTTTTTAATTGAAAAATAATTCTGATTTCAACGCTGAGCCAGTCGGTTGTAATTAACATCATTTATGAAAAGAATTTAAGATTCTTTTGAAGACATCTGTGTGTCCCGTTCTGTTCTGCTGGTGTGTGTGTGTGTGTGTGTGTGTGTGTGTGTGTGTGTGTGAGTGAGTGAGAGAGAGACGAGTGGAGTTTAGAGAGTTAAGAAGGCAGGATACACCATATAATTAGTTTTACGTATTTAGATTTGTTGAAACAAATCTATCCGTCGGCGCTCCCAGAAGACGAAACGAGATTCCGATTCGGATTACTCAGACTGCCAGACAGGTGGTGTGAAATTTCTCATAATGCGTTATAAACCTAAAATTGAAGGTTGTCTGGCTTTGCTGAAATTTATCATATAACCCACCCCATAATTATGCCGTTGGTGGTAAATCATTTTCCTGATTCAAAACCCTCAATAATGAAACCGCAAACAAATTCTCTCCAAAGAACAAAGCTAAAAAACAGAGGAGAGAGAGGGAGGGGAAAACCCGCTACAGCTAGAATTTTTAATTTGCTTTGAGACAGGACCTTCACCCAGTTAAACTCTTCCAAATTAGTGCCATGTAGGCGTGAAAGATCAGGCTGTATAACTATGAGGAGCCTGTGTTATCCCGCTCCAGAGCATGGATATGAACTGTAATTCTACAGAGGCCACAAGCCACTGCTGCTCTGACATTTGGCTCCTGGGATTAATATCTGTCCAGTGAAGTCGCCACCATCTCTCTCTCTGTGTGTGTGTGTGTGTGTGTGTGTGTGTGTGTGTGTGTGTGTCTGGAAAAAGGGCTCTCTGCTCTGTTTTAAATTGTCAGGGAGTGCTGGATCACGTCAACCAGAAGCCTTTCCAAAGCGTTTTGGACAATGAGCGGAAGATGCTTTTTCCACAGAGTAGCTTCAAAAACCCTTCAGTATTTGGCAGGAAGTATGAGAAAGGCTATTATTATCAGAAGAGGAAGATGAGGATGATGAGGAAGAGAAAGATTTTGGTATATTTGTTTTCATCTAAAGGACAACACTCATGTGTAGCACTAGTTACCTGGACAGAAGAAATTCTCGATTTGTGTTTGTGACGGGCATGCCTGCAAACAAAAATCAATACCGCGATGTAGTATGTAGTACTCATCCCCGAATCCTCCCAACATTCCTGATAGAAGATTGTCTGGCTGTCTCTCTTCTGTCTGTTAAAAGGAAAAAAAAAAAGATTCATTTTGTTGTCACAAATGGTGTTTTGTACTTATGTGATTCTTTGTAGCAGAGAACAGATGACAAATTGATAGATGTCTGAATTGATGAATTTGTCCTCTTCAGAAAAGGAGCAAAGGATAGAGAGTGAAAGGACAGCATCGGTGAACTGAACTCGAAATTGGAATGAATAGATCAGTGATAACTGAAAGACATGAAAGACGTGGTGGTGTTTAAAAGCACATACCTCCGTGCGGTATTTTGAGCACTTACATTGTTTCTATTAACTGTCAGAATTTTGATCATACCTCAGAGCGACCTTGGGACAGGCGATAACAGCAAGGGTTTTGCTCTGCTCTCAATGACCTCACACGTTTTGTTCAGGCAAACTCAGACGGCTGATAGACTGACGGTAATGACATTAGTAAGAAGGCTGAATGAAGAACAAGTACCTAATTGGTTCCTGTTAATTTTTTTTTTTTCCCAGCATATGCAGATGCAACAGAATTCCACCGTCAGAAAAATGCATTATGCGTCCAAACTACAGCACATCTGCTTGGCCATGTGTGTAAAAGACACCATAGTGCTCATTTTGTTTCCCAGTCTTATCTTTGGACATCTTTGTTTGCACCCATTCACATTGTGTTTCCAGACATTGCGAGGAAGAAATTTTGTTTCTTAGAGGTCTGAGTGGCTATAATTTATCGCTCCGTTATCCGTACTACAATTGCGACGTCTTGCGTTGCGCGTTCGCTTTAATTTGTCCACATGTGAAGCAAGTCGCGATGCGATTGCATCCGTGCAGCAATTTCTTGCCTATTCCGGAGAGATACAGGAGCGTGTGGGAGTGAAAATTGCCCTTGCCTCGGGTGATAATGTGCTGCAAGCATTTCCGTTTGACATCAGCGCTCTATACGTAGTCACTGTTGTATCTCCGAGTCCCACGAGCTTGTCCTCTGACCCCGGGGGAGGCGCTGTCGCAGGGTGCCGTCTCACTCCTCCATCTTCACAGTGACTTTTCTCAGAGAGGTGAGAACCAGCTGTCTGTCACCATCTGCCTCTCTGGAGCCCAGCTGTGCACCACACCACATTCAGCTTGCTTCTTGGCACTTTTTAATGGGAAGATGCACAAAAAATGAGACTGAATTAAAAGAACACACATGTACGACAAAACGGGAGACGTCTTCCTTCCTTCCTCGTTTCACAAGCGCTCCAAGAAAGGGTTGTGATTGTTTCAAACAATGACAATAAAGCCCAAAACTGCTAGGAGGAGCGATCATTAAACCGGATCAGCGCTTGCGGCAGCATGCTCGCAAATCTTTCGGAAAACTGTCTCGCATTATTCCTATGAATGAAGTAATCTGAAGAATAATGGGGGTTTTAATCTCTCGCGACAGGCAGGAAATTGGGCCGTCACTCATCTACTTTACTAGCGTCAAGGTCAGCAGTTTTTTAAAAACAATACAGCTGTCTTAAAATAGTTGACGCAAACATATATTAACCTTTTTTTTTTTCCATGAAAATGAGAATGTTTGGCAAGTTTGGAAGCAAATTAAATCAGTAGGAATTTACAGCTTAAGGATTTGTGAACCGGAGCTGTAATTGAATTTGGTGCAGCAAAGACCGAATCCGTTTAAAAGATTTCGCAAACTCTGTAAAGTGGATTACACGCCTCATCTTAGGATTCACTCCAGTTTATTTGTGTAATAGCATACACAGATTTTGTGCAGACTTTGCATGTTCGAACCACCGAAGCATGACCCGAGCGCGCTACATATACGCGACAAGCCCAAGCCTCTGCGCGCCGAGATTATATAGACGGCGCGTGTTGCGATGCTTACTCAACTGTGTTTACTGCACAGATCACAAGCATGCAGTCAAGCATCTCTGTTCCGCTCATAATTTTCCATAATGCGTAGAAAAAAAAAAAAGTTTAAGGACAAATTCACATTGTAAATCCAGTGTGCTTTTATGGTGAGAAGTGCCCTGAAGGGGCTGGACATGTCCCCTGGGTCTCTTTCACTTGAGAATGATGTTTTCCACTCGCTTCCTCTCATTATGCTGCAAGGTTCAGTGTACATTCTTCATTTATTTATTTATTTATTTACTTACTTTTTTACCTTCCCTGTCCTTAGATAGTGTAGTGCGCTGCTGCACTGTTTTTTTTCATCCTGCATTTTAACTTTCTGTGCGACCTTCCACGCTTTACATCTACCCATTATGTTTGACTACCACAGTTGAGTCCGGTGAAGATGAATCATAGCCACTGTGCGTGTATCAGGTACAATAACTGATAATATGTACTGTATGTGCACAGATGCCACGGCTGTGATGGATAACATCCGAGCAGTTATGACCAATAAAACCACGAGTTCACTTTTCTGTTATTGATGCATCAAGAACGAAGACGTTTATGAGACTAAATCCAAAACAGTGAGTGTTCACAAATCGGTGCAGCTTTACTATAACAATAATGGCCTTCTGTGGTCACTGAGAACTTTGACTTTGACTTCTATTAATCAACACTCGCATTGCAGCTGAGTTCCGTGAGCATTTACATCTCTGTTTAAGAATACCAAATAATAAAAACAAGATCATTTATATAGCTAAGATCAATTGTAACACAATAAAAAAAAAATAGCTAAAAGAAGATTTTTATAATTCTGGGAAGACATTTTACATCGAGGGAGCCGGAATTTTAAGCAGCATACATGTAGCGCGAGTTGTGACATCACACCCGTAATCATAGCCAAATCATTTTTCTATTAATCCAGAATGTGTGTTGATTACAACAGTTATACCACAACATGGTTAGATTACAACAGCTCTGACAGTAGCTACAACTTTAACATAAATGACAGGTTTATATTAACAGGCTCGGTCTAATACGTTATCATTCCTGTAGAAACCGCTCAATCACATACTCTAAGCTTGTGTGTTTAGCTGTAACAAGACGTTTATCTCCAGCCAGCATGTTCCTGTTATTGATTACATTATAGCAGATATAAAAAGTCGTTCCCTCACCAAGATGTCTTGAGGTTACTGAGACTAAAAAAACGCAGCTTGTCATGTCAGGAAACAAATTCTGTGTCCTGAAGACTCAAGTCTCGAATAAATACCAGTTTAAAAATTGTAATCGTACTTACTAATCACTGTGGTGTAAAAGGAATACTACTGTCATACAAACTCAAAAACAAACTCAAAGACTACTTTGTTTTTTTCTTTATTTGTTTATCATCATCATCATCATTTTAGCAGCTGGAGTTAAAGTGAGAAGTCAGGCATACATATGAACGTGTTTATGTGAATTTACTCATTTGTAAAGTCATGTCTTCATGTTTGCAGACCAATTTCAACCAGTTTTCCTCGTTAAAATAAACACAGTACCGTGCAATATGTGCACTGCATTATCACCGTGATAAGAACGTTGCAACAATGCGCTGTTTGGCCCGCATCCTGCCCGCATCCTGTGACTGTTTGAAAGTATCCTGTTTAGTTTATCAGAGTTAATTGCTGTGCCAAAACAAGGGCATTGCCAAGAGGGGTTTAATTCAGTAATTGATTCTTTTTTCTTTCACAGATCTTTCATATGTGGCAAAATCTTGTACACTTCACTGGAAGACATTGGAAAACGTTTTTCCTCTAATTGCAGGGTAACAAGTTAATGTGACAGTCTTGTACAGGCTTATTGATACTTTTTTTTTTTTTTGTAATGTTAATTACGAGTTCCAGCCAAATCTCATATGAGATTCTTAGACGATTGAATGTTGTACAGTTTATGTGGATGTTTAAAGGAGACATAAATGTTTTTCTCGTATGTAATTAACATTCTGTTTCGTGGTCAAGGGCTTGAATTCTCTCCAGACGTATAATGTTGGCATGTGGTTATGTCGATGCTTGCGTTTTTCCAACGCTCACCAGTCAGTTCGTATTGAAAATGGGTGTTATGAATATATGGAAGATCTAGAAACCACAGCTAGGTACACTTCTTCTCTTAGGGCTTAATTAGCATATCCACATTTTTTTTAATTTTTTTTATTCCCCACAAAGTTTCTTTCTGACCTTGAAAATGATCCACCATGAATTTTTAAACACATTCACTAATTACCTTCTAGTCTTGTCTGATTCAAGCACGCATTAAAAATACCAAATGTAAATGTAATAATATCCCACACATTTTTTTTTTCTGCGCACAGGTATCCAGTTAGAATGTTTCTGTGTGCCAGAGGCACTGTTTCGGCGTGTCTAGCGTAAGCGAAGCTGTTCATTCTGTGTCGAGGATCGAGAGGGCGATGGCAACTCTGACCTGCTCTAATAGTGTCCACTTGTCTTTAATCTGCTCCCTCTCCTCCCCTCGTCTGCTCCTTCCCTCTCAGACACCCAGCTGTCTGTAATTACAGGAGGCATAGTGGACTTTCCAACAAAGCAGCATCGCCTGTGTCTGGGTTAAAGAGGAAAAAAAAACCTTGTTCCTCGCACAGCTGGATGGAAACAGATTGTCAAAATGTCAGCTCTGTCGTCGGTTAGTCTTTTCAAATGTCAGTTTCACAGAGGCACATCCAGTAAGCTTGCAACTATCTCTGCTTATATCTGAGGCACTGTAGATCGGCTTTTTACGTTAGTCATGCCAGATGGAGACCGACAGGTAGAGAAATACCTTGCCTGCATCCCAGGTCATCTCCAGCTGTGACAGCTTTGATATTGAAGACAAAAAAGGATGGCGTTGCACCAACAATCGCTATTAGTGCAATGAATAAAAAGGCATTAGTCATCATTGTGCATTTGCATCGGCGTGTTAATTCCAATTGGCGTGAGCGATACCCTCTCAAAGCATCATCCATTATCAGCGTGGATCCTCATTGCCCTTTTGTCTGTTCGCTAACGAAGAGCCTGCCTCGTTTATATCAGCCGCAGTGATGAAGCCTCCATTTGCCTCAAAACACACGCCCACTTCACTCTCTCCTTTATTTCCACCTACTCCTCACTTTCCATTGTTTATGCTAAATAGTTATTAATGTTGGACTGAGAGCAATGCATCAACATAAAGACCTGGAGAAACCTCTGCTCTATTTTTTTTGTTATTTAATGGACACCTAAAAAAAATCACAGCACATGGCTCGAACAACAGGGCCATTGTTACATGCACGTGATTTTTCTTGGAGGCTCGAGCCACTTGACACAGCGCTATATTTCTAATTTAGACGTGAGTAATCACTGCTGGACTTGCCTAGCTAATAGCAACCTACAAAACCAGGGAAACGGGAGCAGCTCAAATAAAGTGGCTATCTAACCGAGCCCTCAATTACGCATTACCAAAATAGATCCGTATGTACAGAAGGCTCTCCAGTACGTCCTGTGCCTCGACAGATCTACCGGTGAATGAGCGCATCTGTTTTTCAGAGGACGCAAGCGTGTTGTTGCTGGAAAAGCTGGAGTTTATTCGGCTGTTTTAGGACTGCCTGCTTCTTCCATTATCAGGGGTGGAGAAATCCGTAGGCCAGGCACTGGGGACAATCGGTATTTTATTCATCATTACCCGACAGACAAGTGACTCAGAACGCTGCTGCTATCACTACTGTGTTTTTCCCCCTTTTGTTTATGAGCCAGAGAAAAAAAGTCCTGTGCTGCCTAAAAGCTTTCACTGCTAATTTCATTTGATATGTATTTTTGGATATAACGTGCTCCAGTGTGTTGATATATTTCTTGGTGTCATGGCATGCTACAAGATGCATTTTAGTCATCTGATAAATTAAATAATGCATGTTTGTATCAATTTACCCAACAGGCTAACTAGCATGTCATACATTCTTGTTTAATTGCTAGCTATGTTGCTAGTGTTGTAGCCTTTTATGATTTGGCATTAGGACAGTGTCTCAGGCTTTTCGGGAACAGGAAGTAGAAACTAGGGATGATACGATGCCACGATTTCTTTTCCGATAACGATATCGATACCTTGAGTATCAGCCGATAGAGATATATATTTTTTTTAATTGAACTGAAGCACTTCACAGTTAAACCCTTTCACACAAAACTCATTTACATTGTAAATATAATAAATAAATTAAAGTACAAATATAAAAAATCACCCCTAATAAAAATGAAACCCACTCAAGTCTCTTCATATGTAAACATTTCCAAAAATATATTTCTGTTCCAAATTTAATTCCAGTTTTCGCCGTTTATTACGTGATCTGATTTCCGATATGTTTTTTGCCACTATTTTTGCTGATCCCGCCCCGAAACCGATAACGGGTACCGGATCAGTGCCACCTCTAAAGAAAACTCATTAATCCGTATGATGCGCAGATCAAAAATATACCACCATGTCTTTTACACTTGAGTGTATTATGTATTATTATATATTATATTACACTAGTTGTAGAATTTGTGCACAACCAAAATACGAGACTGGGAGATCACCTTCACTTCGCTGGTTCGCTTGTTAAGGGATTTAGGATTTCTCCACTCTCTGGATATGGACATTGTGGTTTAAATGCATGAACTACAAACAGGAAATGGAAGGATTTCATGTTACATCTGTGGGCGGGGCCTGGCGTAAGCTGCTCTGTGGGTAGAGCTTTAAATTCACATGTTGTGTAGTAGTGTATATTTGTGTGTTGGAGTTGTTTATTTTTGGAACATGTTCTTTTTTTTCTTTTTCTTTTTTCCCCCTGAACAGCTGTGGTTTAGTATACTCCAACCAGCAGGACCCTGGCCTTCCACTCGACTCTGATGAATTTAATGAGTTTGATATTTTGGTATAATTGGTGAGTACTTTAGATTTCTGATTCTGGCTGCATTGGAACTTTTGAATATTGTGTTTTTGAGTCAATAGCTGTTGGCCATTTGTTGTTGCCAGGTACTGTGGCTGCTCTTAAAATGCACTTTGCTTGTAAATCTGTGAAAAGTAAGCAAGTTCATCCACATTGTACAAAGGAGTTGATAAACCATGGATGCAAAACATGTCACGCTGTAGAGATGCGGTTTTCCGACTCAAAAGACCTTATTTTCCCATTTCTGTATCTAATGTCCTGATTATTTTCTTAGTGGAGAAGAGATCCGGGCAGAAAACAATCTACTGCGTCCTTTACTTTGTAAAGAAAACAATATATTTTTTTTTTGAGCAATTTTGAGTAGAATTACACGACATACACTGCTTCTGATACACTGTACACAGTATAACCCTGCTTTAAACGAGCGACATGAGTGTCTTTGATCAATTGTTTTTAAATCTGTACGTAATTTCATTTGCGCTAAATTTCCACAACTCTGAGAGCAGCCGTCTATCCTTCAGGATCGGTTTACACGACACCCCCTCATCCCCGCCTATAACCACGTTAGGTTCAAAACTAAAGTGGTCATTAGGCTTTCGCTCTTTTTTTTTTTTTTTTCTTCTTCTTCTCCTCCCCAGCTCGGGCGAACGATGTCGGTTAGTAAAATGCTAATGCTTTTCGTCCATTTCTGTATTACTTTTCAGACGGACGGCAATGCATCAAAACATAAAGCATTTTGAGGCTCGTTAAGGGGCATTACGCGGCGAGGGCTGACGGAGCGGCCGTGGGTGAATGGGAAAGCGATGCGGCGGATAAAGCCGCTCTCAGTCGGGGCTTTGCGGTAAAACAATGCGTTCGGTCCATCACAGCATCATTAGAGTCTGGCGTGAGCCTGAAACAGTAGCAGCATCCCAGCCCTGAGTGTGTGGTGTGTCTGTGTGAGATGGTGTGTCCAATCACTCCCATGGGGCATGAGGGGCTTGAAAATGAGTGCATGCGATTTTTCACTACTTTACGGAACTTTTATCTCGACGTTAACGTCTGGATTATATTCCACCTCCCTTTGATTTAGAAAGCAGATTCTGCTAAACGTAAATTAGTTTGTAACTGATGGAAAGTTACAGCGCAAGTGTAAATGTCAAGCAAATGTGCAAGTTTGCTTGTGCCGATATTACATTTTTACTGCTTGACCTTTTTGTCATTTTTTTAAAATTTTTTTTTTACCATGATGATGTTTATTTTAGCACATTTTCAGAACTTTCATCTGCTAAACAGAATTATCTGAAGTCTAAATACCGTCCCAGTGGGCCAGGTTTTGATCTGGAAATCCTCCTTCGCGATGATATCGCGCACGCTGATCGTTATGAGCACGTGCCTAGTGTAAGACTTCGTTCTGTGTTGTCGAAAAGTCACGACCGCCATTTTGTGTTCCAGCCTGATATTAGGGATGAGCCATATGACAACAACATCATATGATTCTGGAAGACATTTTGTACAATATGCATCGCAATATGTAGGTTTGCAAACAATTTCTTAGCAGGAAATAAAAAAAAAGAAAGAATTAAATAATTAAATTAAAGTTATTTCTACATATTTTAATACACACTGCTTTTTTTGGTTTTAAAATTAATTAAAACCAAAAATTTAAAAATTTTATGAAAAGATATAATCTCTACAGTAGCTCACAATATCATATTATATGATTATATGTGATATATGATCAATATTCATCACAATATCAATATTATATCGTCACTGACATTTTTAATGTTCTGCAGGTCGGGGTTTGGGGCACGACGGTATCCTGAATCGTCTTATTCTCTCTGAAAGAAGGGTACTAAACTGTACTTATCCTTATCTGTTGTACCTTTTAATATGTGAAAATGTGTTTATAGTGAACACGTACATAATTAGATTTTAGAATAAAAGTACACTATAAGCACCTTTTAAGGTACAAGATGCATATAAAAAGGTACAAGAGGTTTCCACATCAGTGGCAAAGAATGGAGCGGTTTAGTACCCTTTTTCCCCGAGGGTGTAGATAAAGCACCAGGAATCAGCAACGAATTTTTTTGTGATGGATTTACACTTGAAATTTTATTCACTTGGGTTATGTGGTAGGCAGTTCTATCTCACTTGACCACAATTTGCTTCGAATTTAATTTAATAAAGATTCTTGAGCACAGCATTCATGCGCAATGTGTCAACACCCTGTAAATTACTCAAATCCACCCTTTATTGAACGTGTAGGTGCGGAACACGGTCTAAATGTCCGGAGCGAGAGTAAAAACCGATGCACCCTATTAACCTACTGCTGAAGCGAGCCATGTTTCCTCTTGGCTTTGTTTTGCCCTGATGGCGTTCGTCTCGAGAACGACGGTCCGCTTAAACAAATTGGTGTGTTTCCATGATTGATCAGTGCTAAACGCAAAATTCCCTCACGGCCACCTGCAGTTTTTTAAAGAACTCCTTTCCAAACACTGTATAATCAGCCGTCCCGTTTGAGACAATTGATTTCAGATCGTTTTTCCTTCTGACTTATTACCTGTGTAAGTGGAAGCTAAGACCATGTTTTCCTTGTTGACTGATGTTTTATTTCTGAGAAAACCCACAGTGTGTGTGTGTGTGTGTGTGTGTGAGTGTGAGAGAGAGAGAGAGAGAGAGGGAGTGTGTGTATTTTCTAAAGAGGTCTTTCAGGCCAGTGCTGCAGAGGTGTGCATAATTGTATGTGTGTGTGTTTTATTTTCCCCTTTACCCAACTGCCTGGAGGTGCCTTGGCTGAGCCTTTAAGCCTTTCCTCAGATGTTTGTCTTCTCTCTCTTTTTTTTTTTATTTTATTTTTTTATCTTTCTTTAAGCCCTTAGGTGGGGTCGTCATCACTAGCACGAGCGTCCACTCTGTCTGCTTTGTAGTGACAGCATGCCTCTTGTTTCCCCTCATCTCAACTTTTTCCAAGCCAATATGTCTCCTCTCCTTGACTTTGCTTCCAAAATGATCCAGCTACAATGAGTAATGGTGGGTTTGTCCTCAAAGGAGAGATCTGAGCAGGCTTTTGTGGACAGCTCTGTGCCTCTGTTCAATCGCCTCCTCACCAGATTAGATTAAATTCGAAGCTCAGGAGCACAATATTTTGTTTATTGGCAAGTATTGCCTCAAATCTGGCCAATATGGCTCCCGTTCCCATGCTTTAGGAGCCAATGTTCGTCCCTTGATTCAGTTTAAGAGCTTGTTTGTCAGCTGCTTTCTTTAGCTGAGGGAACACCAGTCACCATTAGCGTCCCTCGTGCCAGCCTCGTGTTAAAGAGCACGCCGCGTTCGGGGAGTCCATCGTAAAACCGAGACTCCTGCGAAATCTCGCTCATCCACATGCTTTATGGCCTTTCATAAAAGTGTCATCGTGCGCACCGCCGCCCTCTGTGCCCCCTTCTTTAATTTGCAGCAAACTTACGGCGTTTGTATCGGAAGCATTCTGCAAAGCGATCAAGGACACTCCACTAGCCTCTCATGCGAGGGCACTCTGTTTGATGGCTTTGATTAGTGCGCTCAAAAAAGATTTAAACCTTTAGAATCTGTGGTATGTCCCGAAGGGCACATTAGAGCTTTGATAGTTTTTTATTTATTTATTTATTTATTTATTTATTTTTACAGGAGCTCACAAAAGAGCAGTGAATTGGACAGAGTTGAGGATAAAGGATAAAGGTCCTATGTTTAATCATTTCCTTCACAACATTCAGTCATTTTTCAATTGAAATTGGATTTGAATCGAAGCCCTGCGGTGATATCAGTCATATACAGGCCAAAGTATCGATCTGCAAGATTGCCTATGTTTTATTAAAGAAAGGAGCTTTCTCCCCTTTTTTTTTTTAGTGATCTTTATTTATTTATTTATTTATTTATTTGTAATTGCTGAGAGACAGTAACAAAACGATGTGTGATTTGCGCACTCAGGAATCTGTTATTGCTCCGCAGGACAGGACTTTGTGCCCGGAATCGATAAACCATTGTGGGATTTGCTTGCTGCTCGCCAGTTTAGCTGTAAGTGTGCGACACACCGGTTCTGATCGCTGTCATATCATTGCGGTTGTCAGGAAGCCTTGTAGGACTTTTTTAGCACTGATGGGGAAACTTCAGATCTCCTAGTGCTCACTGTCATGACCTTTAAAATGTCCCGAGCGTGCAAGGATTACATTCAAGTTCATGCCTTCGTGCAGTTTGTTCAGGAACTTGACATGAACTCATTAGTAAAGTTTACAGTGTGGGTATATCAGAGGAAGAGGAAGCATACGTATATTGCACAGAATCAAAGTTATAAATGACAAAGTCAGAAACAATTTTCTTGAACTTCTTGAAAAATGAGTGGCTTGGTACTGTCTTGTATTAATTTCACACACACAGTTCACCTCATTTTAAGGAACTTCTCTCTAATAGCTGGAAAAAAAACAGCAGGACAAAAAAGGATTCCTTTCACAAAAGTGAATGCGCAGGAGTGAATTGGGTCGTTTCAGCTTTAAAAAGAGAAAGAATTAGTTATTAGTAATCTGTGTCCAAAATAAAGCATATGAGATCACTTAATGCAGGATGGCTGCTAAAGGAAACCTCAGCTTAAGCATTCTGACCAAAAATAAAGACTCATTCATGTCAAATTTATACCTTTAAAGAAGTTCTGTGTCAGTATTTAGCAGGTTAGTTAAGAGGTTCATTTTAATACTAGAACCTTGTTTTGATTTATTTGTATACTGCAAAAAATGACGTCTAAGCAAGTGAATATAGTCAGATTTAGTGAATTGCTTTATGGAATAATCAGTAAACCAAATATGATGATATTAAACCTATTTACTCAGTTCAAGCTTTAAATTTTCTTATTGTATTAGAAAGTTTTGCTAATTTTACCCATTTGTTTGCTAGAAAGAAGCGCAATTATCTGCCAATAGGATAAGAAAATTTAAAGCTCGAAATCAACATACACAGGCACATGCAGAGAAATGCTGTAGAGCAAAGACGCCTTCAAAAATAATGAAATTAAATGTTTCTACATTTAAAAAAAATACTATAAATAGCAGCAAGCAGTAATAAATGAAATAAAGTCAGTATTTAATGTGACGATCCTTCGCTTTAAAAAAAAAGCGCAGTCTCAGGTGCAGTGTGTGCAGTTTTATATGAAACGAGCTGGAAGTGTTACTGAGCATCTTGCAGAAGCAGCCGCAGTTCTTCTGGAGACTTTGACTGTCGACTCGCTTCTTATTTCTGCAGCGAAACCCAGCAGCCTTCATTCTGTTTTTATCTGAAAAGTGTCTCTTATGGAATCTGCTGCTTTCTTTACTGACACACAAACATTTTTCTGTAGCATTTAATTTTGTGCTGGAAAACTAATGTTTGGAATCTGAACTGTTTTTGTACTGAATCAATAATGTAGAAGTCAGAAAATAAAAAATCTATAACAAAGTTTGTAATTAAAAAATAGGGTGCCTAAGACTTTCGCGCAGTACTGTACATCTAGAAATATGTTTAATAATCTTATATTTGGTCTACTGTAAAGCAGTGACAGTGACCGATATTTTCTAGATTTTATAGATTTGACATTTCACAGTCGGGGTGCAGCCTGCTCTGTAATGTTACTTCCCGTTTATCCGGGGCCAGCGATCTTTTCTCGCCAGGGTTACGGCCTGTACAAGTGTATTTGTAACGAGACAGTGAGAAACATGACACGGTGTGATAAATGGATATGTAGATCATGTCTCTGTGCCCTATTCAGACCTCAATCTAATTGGATGCCCTTGTAGCAGAGGCTTTGTGCCATTAGTCATGTATTTGCCACAGAGACGCAGCGAGACTTACAGATGGCGTAAAGGATCTCTGTCCTGACAATGCATCCTGCCATGGCAATTCCACACCAGAACTGAAGTCAATCCACAAAAGAGCCGAGTTTGACCGTGAACTCGTCCCCGATTGGATCTTTTCCCTGTTGAAGGCAGAACGAATGGCATAACACTAGGAGACGGAAAAAAGGCGAAGCGATGCCGCCCGGAGGCCCGAGTACATCCGCCACAGGTCGTGTTATAGCGCGAGAAATCGGTTGTTGTCGTTAAAAGCATTACACGTGCGTTTTTTTCCCCCCTCTTCTAAAGATCCACTGCATTTTGCTCAGTGAAATGAACAAAAATGAAAAAAGTAAGAGTTCGTAATCTCCATCAATGTGTATCTTCTGGAGAACACTAATAAGCAAGAGATGTGATGGAACACCGGCGGCGGTGAAAAAAGTCGGATTGATTTAACAATCTGATGAGAATCGGACTGATAAAGCATTCGGATGATCAATAGAGGCGCTTCAGAAATATCGAGATCTCTAGTAGCACCTGTGAATGTTATTGAAGATGAGCATGATGAGCTGCTTCTTCTTATTAACCGTATTTCTGTAAATGAGCGTAACAGTGTAAAACATTCAGCAAGGTTAGTAGCCTAAATCAGATCTCATATAATGATTTCTAACATGCAGAAACAATATTTTATGATATTTACACTAATTTTTAGTGATGATTTTAAAGTTAAATAAAATACAGACCCCCTGTAATACATCACAACCTACAGTTTGAATTCTGTCTTCTGCAAAAGGAACGTAATAAAGTATAAATGAAGAAACACCAAAAATTTGGTGCTGTTTGTAGTGTCAAAGTTGATCTTTTTTATTACTGCTTCTCATTACAATTGGTTTTGGACAAAAAACCAAAAATGTGAAGTTACCTTGGTTACATTTTAGCTGTAAAGCCACCGTAAAGGCTCTCTGGAAAATACTGTGGAGTTGCATATTAAAAGAGAGATCTTTCTAACCGAGTAATAAAACTCTCTTTTTTTTACAGTTATGTTTTTCAAGTGGAAAAAAAAAAATCATCCCTCAACCCATCTACAAAGTGTTACAACCTTGTACGTTTTAGAAATATATAATCTATGAGTGGAAGTGGCCAAGTGAAGCAACATATGCCAAGTGTTGCTTTAATGATAACAGACACGGACTTTCTATTCCCGGAGGGAAAATCCCGAGAGCTGCAAGGTTAGCGAGCAGGTGGGCTGTCTGACCCTCGGCATGGCTTCAGAACTCTCCACATCACACACCAACCCGACTATTAGAGGGAAAAAATCATGTTAGAGTAATGATGCAAGTGGTAGGTAAGAACTGTTTGATCCTGTACTGCGAAAGCACACGGCGTTTGGTGTTCACTTACACTTTACAGATCAGTTTAAAACTGGAAAATAGTTTGTGAAAATAGGGCTGTGTTTAAAAAAGCATCTCAGGGTTGAGAACTAACAGTAAACATCCGGCGCTGTGTGTAACCAGCGTCATTTAGTGTGAATTAGTCTTAGTTTTTTTTTTGTCAACTTCTAATTAATTATATAATTTAATAATTAAGGATTTGTCACTGAAGATCTCCTTTTAATTTGCTTCTGTTTGTTTCTTTTTAGACATAATTTAACGTCTTTAAATGTTTAGTATGAAAATATGTTGCTGCGTTGTGTCATAACAGACACAATTTGAGTCTGGATAGCGTGCGTGTAATTTCCTAATAAAGCAATAAACTGCCAGAGGATGTGTTACAGTGATTTTAGCATGACATGAAGAGGAACGCAGCCGAGACAAACATGATACAATATTATAAAATCCAGTGTGCGCTAATTAATCTTTGCATTTTTTTCCCACCACACAATGTAGTCTGTTAACACTAAGCTTTGGTTGCTAAGCAACATAACAGACAAAGATAACGTAACGGCATTCCTCGGACAGCACAATAGCTTAAGTGCATCGGTTTTGTTGGTTTAAGACCTGACGCATTAATACACAGTTCCGTTATTGTGATGTACTCACGGGTGTGTGTGTGTGTATATCAAGGTTGTACAATACAGCTCAGCCAATCAGATTTTAGAAGTGAAACAGTCTGCTCTGTAATAGAACATTTTTAATCTGTAATACGTGTACTGAATTAGAAAGGTCTAGCAATCTAAATTCATTAAAATAGAGCATTTTTTTTATTTTACGTTCTAGGCTTGAGATGTCTGACGATAGTATCGGGAATCTCCCTTAGATTCCCATAGATCTATTGTTTTTGTTTAAATGTCCGTCGGAAGAAAACGTGCTGTCTGCAGCTTTAAGATCGACAAAAATAAATTGCGTTGTGTCTCCTAGTACACGTTTCCTTTTCTATCTTACACGAACCTTAATAGCCTGCTGTCTGACTTCCTTCCATCGTTCCGTCTCAGCTTCCCTCGTCCGCGCTGCCAAACAGATAAAAGCCGCACTAGCCTCCCATGCACCACATAAATTAAGGCAATGAAACAACATGCTGTTTATCAGGGCTGCTTCACTATACAAAGACTTCACCAAGTATCTCTGTAGTTTAAATCATTATACTTTTTTTTTTTTTAATAAAATTTTATAATGAGCTTAGTTACAGCTAATAGCTCGTTAGGTTTATCTACAGTCCTGACCTCACTCCTGCAGGCATTCCTGACCTCGTTAACGGGCAATTAATAAATAAAATAAAACTAAGTGCTGATGCTAGTGACTAGCAGCTACAGCCAGCTTGTATCCAGCTTCTGTTAATATTTTGGTTTTACGTAAATGACGTAAGGTGTGTCGTGTATTTCTGGCGACGCCCCCTTCTTTTTTCCCCCATCAACGATAGTTAAGGGGTGCGATAGGACGACGGTACATTGCACACGATCTCACAAGCCTATAACGTTCTAGTAAAGCATTTTGATGTGAAAATTATGGTGGAAAAAGTTTCTGAATCACCGTAACAGAACACTCGGATTTATCCGTATATAACATTCCCATTGTAACACTCTAAATCAGGGAATCAAGAGACTTTAATGGAAATGTCAATTAAATTACTCATGGTTCATGTAATGTGAGAGTAGTTCTTAGCAAGTGAGAGTTAAACGTAAATTAAGGTGTTAGCTAGTTAAGTCATTCTGCGTGGCTAAAAGCATCTCCATCTTTAGAACTCCTTAAAATCACTTAAAGTAGAAGGACACGTTGTTACAAGAGGAACATCCAAGCGCAAGCTATATAACAAAATCTCCAAAGCGAGAAAAAGTACAGCGAGGAATATTTAATATTTGGATTTACGTGGGTGGACAGTAACGAGGCTAAACGCTTTCCCAAGTGTGTGACATGTTTGAAGCCAGCTTTCTCAAAAAGATGTTTGTCAGCAAAACATGAAAACCTGGCCATAAAGCCAAACAAGGCGACGTTACGTAGATTTAAAAAGCGACAAAAGCCGTAAACGAGTAAAACAAAGTTTTTTCAAGAAGCAAGAGAGTCACTTGATGTTAACCTGCTTAGCATCTCCGGAGTACATGAGGCAAATAATTCAAGTTCAAGGGGTTGACAAAAAAGGCTGAGAATCCCTTCTTTAAATAAACATTATAATGTAATAATATTGTTTTAATTAATAATGAACAGTGATGAATTTTGTCACTCTCACTTTTTTTTTTTTTCTAAATCCAAGTGCTGTTGTATCTACTTATTAAAAAAGTGGAACCAGTGATCTAGCGATGAAAGAACTGACAGGGGATTTGTACACTTTTTTATAAAATGATTTCTAGTTGTGTCCAGCGTTAACGTGCTTCGTTAATTGAAAATTTGTTTTGCGGTCTCAGCTGTCTAATTACTGGAGCAAAACCTCAGCTAATCTATCCTGTTACTACTTCAGACGGGAGAGATTCCTTACTTAAAATGGTTTGCTCGTGTCCGTGTGTGTGTGTGTGTGTGTGTGTGTGTGTGTGTGTGTGTGTGTGTGTGTGTTTGAGAGGGAAGATGTCGTGGTGTGTGTTAGCACTTGATTACTGAGGAGGTTTGCCTTTTTCCAGAGGACACGCTGATTCCTGACGCGTACATCGTTATTAGAGGATGTTCATTTCGGAGGAACATGAGCAAAACATCATTTATTTATTTATTTTTAAAAATTATTTACATCCTGAAACCTATGACTTGAAGTAATTTGGAAAAAAAAAAAAAAACTTTTGCAAAGCAGTGTAATCAATATGCAGATGCATGTAATCTGTTATGCATAAATTTGCATAGATTATGTTGTGTATTTGTATATTTTTGCATATGATATTTGAGCAAACCAGAAAAAGAGAAAAGATATTGATAACTTGTAGAATTGTAAACTGGTTCAACATTAATATACTTTAAGTGATATTACTTTTCCAGTTTAAACACTAGCTTTTTTTGTTATGAATGTTGTGTGTTTTGATAAATTGAATTTTAACGAATATGTTTAATAACTTTACAGGTATTCGTATAAATAAATAAATAAATAAAAACACACGTTTTTAACCATTTCAGAAATATCTTTGCATTCATAGTGCTCCTTATGGCATCTTATCTCTTGTATTTTTATATATTTTATTGTTTTTTTTATGTTCTATAAGTTCATTTTTAGATTGAATTAATGTGTTTTTGTCCTTCATGAGTAAGAAGTCAGTGAGGAGAGTTTTTTTTTTTTTTTCTTTTCTTTTTCTTATCCATGATATTTATAGTTCCCAAAAGAAATGAAGAGTTTTATTATACTCTGTTTTAATTAAGCAGTGCTGGAAAAGATAAAGTTAGCTCCATTTAATTTTTTTCACCTGTCGTTCTTTTTTTAATTCTTCTTATGTTTGCTAGAGTTTCACATACGACGGTATCTCGTATGATTGTCTCTCATCAGTTTCCCAAGATGTCCTTCGATTTCTTGCCTACGTTTGTTTCTAGGTCTTCCGTGTAATTTCTTGTCGATTTCACGGTTTATCCGTCTCTCTTAAAACCGTTGCTCATGAGATCAGATCCTGAGCAGAGAACCACGGAGGCTTTGTCTCGGAGAACAGTGTTGTCGGACTGGAGACTGACAGGAGACTGGAAAGGCTGCGCCGAGTGTGCCCGGGTGAAAATCCTGAATGTTTTTTTTTTTTTTTTTTTTTAAACCTTCTCTGTTAGACTGTGATTCAGAAGCTGCCACAAAGCTGGAACAGTGAGATACACATCAACAGAGTATGGGATCAGGAAGAGAATGGGCTTATAGATAAAACATCGGTTCAGGGCCAGAGAAGAACAAAACATGCTAGATCTCGAATGAAAGATTGCCTTGGCTTGCGTAAGGCTGGAGATTTTTTTTTCCTTTTTTTTTTTTTTTTTCTTTCTTTCCTTTTCCCTGAAATATCCAACATTGCCGGTAAAGAGGTCGTGTACCTTGCGAAGACAGCTGAGTCAGTCCGGGAAATCTGAATGTCGTTCAGAAAATTGTTTGAGATTTCTTCTGTTGTTTCGCTCTCATACAAACTTCTCATACTGTGAAACTTTTTTTTTTTAAGATTACTATTAATGAGAGGTTAGACGTAGACTCAGAGGGAAATCCACTTTGACATTTTAATTTAAACACGAGTCTTCACTATCGGGGAAACAAACCCCTACTCGTTTTCTCTTTTGTTATTAAATTGACAAATTGGGGACTGGGAGATAATCGCCCGGAAAGCCTCGTAATCCCAACAGCGCACGCTGTAATGAATACAATCTCCTCTGTTTACCATGACGACAAATAGCATCGCATGGTCGTAGTTCCCGGTCGAGATAACGAGCGTGTTAGTGCACTCCTGGTCCACGTGGCAGCATGTTTAATTAAAATAATTGCATCTTTGTGTCACAGAGCTGGGATTCGTGTTTGTGCTCAGTGTCAATCTAATTATTACACTTATTTCAAGCCATAGCTGTGTCGTCCCCCCCCCTCCATTCCTCCATCGTCACATTTCAGTGTAAGATTTCAGCCTCGTTTCAGCATGTCACATGTTCACGATTTTTCTTCCTTTATCCAGAATTGGCCAGTTCTCTTTTTACTGGACATAAAGAAACAATGGTTTGGATTGCTATTTAGTGAGTCATTCATATTATGTATATTTGAGTAGAAGTGAAAAATGGACATTTTGTGACATTGTATAAATGCTGAATGGAAGGTCATATTGTTTTGGTTATTTCTAGCAATTGTAGGGTTATTATTAATGACATTAATTAGATAAGTGTCAGGATCAGTGACAGAGGGGTGTAATCATACAATGATTCGATTCGACTCAAGATACCGGCTTTGAGATTTTGATTCGATTCTCAGAATATTTTTGGAAAAAAAATTTGAATGAAGAATAGTTATGACTGAATAGATTCCTTTTTATTTCTGAATCATAAATGAAGCAAAACAATGTGCGTTTTTGTCTGTATAAAATTAAACAAGTCAAAAATTGGTATGACCAGAGGTTAAATATTGTAAACAAAATGTACTGCAGCTTCACCAAATCTTCAGTCTTTGAATAAAAAAGGGGTCTGTACTGTGGACTTGAAACATAATGAGCTCCACAGTAGAAATAGAGCTCCAAAGTCGGCTAAAATGCCCGATTTCTGCAGCCTCTGGTGCTGTTGGAAAGCTACTGAAGAGCTCTTTTTAACTGTTATAGGGTGGGTTGGTGTTCAAACAGTGCAACTGCATTACATGCATAATTAATAGAACGCTGATTGCCACGATGTTTCAGGTCATGTGACCAATCTAGTGCAAGACATTTACGTACACATTACAGGTACAAAACGGCGTGTCACGTTTATTAGTGACATCAAATGCACAGACTGCTTTTCATGTACGCACATATTCAACAAATAAATAATAACAAAATAAATATACTTGAATGTAGGGCTGGGCAATAGGAAGATATAATATCGTTATCGTGATAAATAACATCACAGTATGCTTTTCAGTGCTATCACAGGTGTCACGATATCTGTTTCTAATGTCTTTCTAATTAAAAAATCGTGTACATCAATATTTACTTATATCTGTGTAATTTAAAAAAAGTAATTCTATTAGAATTTATTACAGTTTATTTACTTTCATTTCATTAATTTCCTTTTTATTTTTCTGATTTATTTTATATATATTTATTGAATTATTTAACTTGTACATCTTTTTTTTTTTAATACACCACTATTGTTTGTCGGCAGTTTTAGCAAACATGATATCATAGAAATGACTTGAAAAATATTTATATAATATTTTTGTTACATTGCCCATCCCCACTTGCATGTAATTTTAGACAGTTGTCCAACGATCATCGGTGTTCAATATAGATTCTTTTTTTTTTTGTTCTTTTGCTCAAAATTTGATTTTTCCTGGATTGATTTTTGCATGGAATGCAGATTTCATGCCGATCCTTTTCTTGGTGTAGCTCTGCAGGTAGTGAGAGGCGTGTTACGTAATACACATGTGGTATTATCTAGACTATTCTGAATGGTGATAAGGCTTCATACCGTATCGTGGCCCACAGCTGTGCACTCTCTGCCAGCACTGATGGCATGGATGACCCGTACGTAGCCACTTTTGTTCTACTGTCAGTGAGGATCCTAGAAAGTCCAGCGCCTGATCGCACGTCTGCGAGGCTATAAGGGGAGGGCAATATGACAAAAAAAAAAAAATCTACATTTCTACAATACATGATGTGTATCACAGTATACAAGACTGCTATCGTGCTGCATTAAAAAGAAAAAAAAAAATATATATATATATGACAAGAAATTTTCGAAATGTTTGAAGATTTTCAAAGAAAATCTTATTCAGTGTCTACAAAATAAAATAGTTAAAACTGAAAAGAAGATTAAAATAATACATTGCTAGAAATTCTCATAATAGATTATAATGTTAAAGATTCTATATCTAATCAGTTTGTAATTGTTAAATTTATTACACTGCAGAAAATGACATCTTAGCAAGCGAAAATATCTTGAATTTATCTATTTCCTATTGTAAGATTACAGTAAACCAAATATAAGATTATTAAGCCTATTTCTCAACATATTTTCTGATTTTTAAGCTTTAAATTTTCTTTCTCTGTTGGCTGATGATGTTGCTTCTTTCTAGAAATAAATGCTTCAAATTAACTAAATAATCTGCCAACAGAACGAGACTTGAAAAATCTCAAGCTTGAAATTTGTAAAAAAAATGTCTAGAAAAAGGTATAATAATCTTAGATTCGGTTTATTGTAATCTTCTAGAAAGGAAATGCTGGATCATTTGACGATATTCAAGATACTTACTAAGGCGTCAGTGTAAGAAACATATCACGATACTGGCGATATCTCGGAAAAGTGTATCGTGATGTAATTTATCATAGTATCAATATTATATCATCATATTGCCCATATTGCCCAGCCCTAGAGACTGTATGTTATCATGTTAAATGCTTTCACTGCAGTTTATAACCATGGCCTTTTTGTAGAGCCAAATTAGAGACAATTGATGCAGTAATGAAGTATCCTCTCTTCTTATGAACGTGTATGTGGTATTTTATTTTTATTATACTGGTAAAATGTGACTAGGAATTTTTTTTTTTCTATTTTATGTTACCCTCAGGTAGCCTTTCTGCTCCGCACTTATCTCTCACACACACCTGCGTAAGTCTCGAGTGTCAGGCATCGGCACGGTGTTTTACTCCTCTAAACGTCTTAACATGGTGAGTTTCTCTCTCGTTTCATTTTAATTTCACATTAGGGCTACCGCTTAATGCGGACACCCACAGAATAACAGACAGAAATCGGAATATACGCAAGAGGAAAAAACAAAACAATCACACACTTTGGATGAGTGATTATTTAAGACCAATTTAAGATGCTCCAGTGTAGAAGTGGTAGTAGTGATGATGACGATAATAATAATAATAATAATGATTAAAATAGTGATGATGATGATGATGATGATAAAACGCTTTCAGGCTTCTCTGTAGCTGATTCCTTGTTTGTGTTGGGATCACAACAAAGGCCAGTTAATACGTTTCTATAGAAAACTCACATTTCAAGTGGCGCATTTGTCACCATAAATAGCACAGGTAAACAGCATCGAAAGGTTTAAGTTAATTTAATTCTCCATAGACGGCTAGAGCAGTAGCCATGCCTCTAAATCTCTCTTGTTCAGTTATGAAGATTGATTTCAGCATTTAAGCTCACTACAGTATGCACCTTATTTTCTAGCAGTTGATCACGTCATCTTCTTTACGGTTATTTATAGGGATGCGGATCAAATGTTTCATTTTTGACACGATGTCGATATCAGAGCTCGGATAAGCAGTTACATACTCAAAATTGACCTTTCTTTTTTTTTTTTTTTTTTTCAGTAATAATAGCAAAGGCTGTTGCCTTGAGGACGCAGTGTTTACCGTTTATTTATTTATTTTTTGATCAGATAATATTTATTCTAACTTCATTATTCTACATTATGAAACAGTCTATACAGGTATGTATAGAAAGTGTGTTAAAAATGTGAAATCTAATCGACAATGATATTTAATTTTCCGATTTGTTTGTTTTATTTTTAAAAAGGCATTTGATTCGATCTCACATCTTTTTTAATTTGCATGACATAACCACCTCGCCCTCGCTCGCTCAAATTCTTTATGAAATTAAGAGATCAGGTTCACTTTTTGACGCAAACCTCCGTTACATTTTTCATGAATGCTGTCCTGAGACACAAGCTGTTGTATCGATGTACACTAAATTGCTTGTTTATTAGTTAACTAGATTGGTATAGCAGATTAACTGGTTTATTAGTGATATTGATAGTGACTGGTGGCGGCACGGTGGTAGCGTCCGTAGCATTCCATCCTGAGCTCGGGTTACTCTCTGTCTGGATGTGTGCTGACTAAAAAAACTGCTTCTGGGTGTGACCGAGTGTGTGAAAAATCAGTGTATGACTGAGTGTGTGAATAATGCGTGTGTGACGGAGTGTGTGTGAACAATACGTGTGTGACGGAGTGTGTGAATAATGTGTGTGTGAACAATGCGTGTGTGACGGAGTGTGTGAATAATGTGTGTGTGAGACGGAGTGTGTTCGATGCTCCCATCCAGGGTGCACGGCTGTTTTTTGTCCAGCGTTCCCAGGGTAGACTCTGGATCAACCGTGACTCTGACATGTACAATTTGCTTATTGAAAATGATGACGATGACGACGAAGTTAAGGAAGGTTAGTAGGAACCTGTGCCTTTCAGTATAACACAGTTTAAACTATGGTGAGTTAATGTGTGGCTTGATGGAATGGTGTAAGAAAAACCCCATCTGTTAACGGCACCTAAGTTTAACAGCATTTTATGCAATACTTTATCAGCTTACAGATTTTCAAAAAGAACAACAGTAAATGCCACACAGCCATTCAAGGGCTTCATTATTCCGGTTCAGGAAGAATGTCAGAACATATAAAGCACTCATGTTAAGATAAACCACTCATATCCGCTATTTTACCAACGCAACATAAAAATGCATTTTCTGCTTTTGCTTGGCATGTTTATTTAAAAAAAAAAAAAAAAAAAAAAAAAAAAAA
>CM040977.1:2266109-2282003 GCA_022985145.1 Pangasius djambal | reverse complement strand
TTTTTTTTTTTTTTTTTTTTTTTTTTTTTTTGATTTTCACACCATTCTGTTTAAACTCTAGAGACTGTTGTGAGTGAAAGTCCCAAGAGAGTTTCTGAAAATCCCAGGAGAGTTTCTGTTATTGTTATTTCCTAAAAAACAAATTTTCTAGTCATGCTAAATTTCATATTACTGAGAAATCTAGGGTAGAAGTAGTGGTGCAAACGCTGATGCAAAGCCCCAGAATGCAGTGCAGCTATATGAAGTTACAGACTACGTTTTATTTATTTATTTATTTTTGCATCATCAATAGAACTACATGCCTAAAAAGTATTTAACGAAGTAAAATTAACTTGGGTTCCAATATGATAGGATACTTGATTCCTGCTAATTCATGCAATCAGCCAATCATGTGGCAGAAATGCAGTGCATACATTCATGCAGATAAAGATAAAGAGCTTGACTTAATGTTCACATCAAACATCCGAATGGGGAAAAAAATCTCACTGATCTCAGTGACTTTGACTTTGGCAGGGATGTTGGTTTGAGTGTTTCATAAACTCTCCTGGGATTTTCACTCACAACAGTCTCTAGATTTTAAACAGAATGGTGTGAAAATCAACAGCAACGAAAAAAATACACATCCATGAAGTGGCTGTTCTGTGAGTGGAAACGCTTGTTGATGAGAGAGGGGTCAGAGGTCAGAGGACTGTTTTGAGGTGACAGGGAGGCTATGGCGACTCAAATAACCACTCTGTACAACCGTGCTAAGCAGAAAAGCATCTGAGCACACAACACACTGGAAGAAATCCGATAATACAGCGGGTGCAGGTTCACCCAAAGTGGACCTGAAGATTGGAAAAAGACCAGGTGATGTTTATCTGTCCAGTTTCGCTGACCCTGTGCCCAGGACAGGAGTGGCTGATCGGTAATCGAAAATCATTGTCATATAATAGGTATTATGTTTAGAGTCTTTCAGTACAATATGTAATTCATATATTTTATAGTTTATACACACACACACACACACACACATACTAGTATGGTTATAGCAAAGAAATGAAAGAGAAAGGACAAATAGAGGATAAACGTAGGATGACTCGCCTCCATATCACCTGAGATGAAAGCGTGCATCAGACTGTATGTTGGAATGTAATTGAAGCTGCAAATTGAAAGTCTGAGAGTCTCTCATTCAGGGAGCGACGCGATTTCCATCTTGTGCTAGGTATGGCTTTATTGATTGATCATTTTCAGGCTTTAACTGGAGGAAAAAAATGTCTCGAAGTGTTGCTGACTGACATTTAAAACACAAGGAAGGCGACTGGACGCTCGGCTTCGTGTGTTAGGAATCTGTACATAAGCTGTAACGCTAAATGCTTATAAGCATTAATTATGTTTAATTAGCTAATTATCATGAACTAATTCTCATTAATTACCTCATTAGCTTTGACAGATCTCATTTTTTCCATGTCTTAATAGCGTGCCGGTTTAAGACAAAATCTATTTTATTTAAAATGCGTACTGTATTCTTCTTTGTTTAACATTTTATTTTTTTGTGTTTGTTTATTGTTGCGAAACACAGGAATTGTCATTCAGCTCCAGCCTTGTCTCTTCGCCTTTTGTGTGTTTGTTTATTTTTTATTTTTTGAAGTTAAACAATTACCATATTGTGGAGAGAGCCACACACGGAGGACTGTGTCTTTTAATATGTATTTGTCATTGCTGATATTCTCACAGAACATTTTGTTCTTCGACTAACAGGTAGGCTGCAGTGCCGTAGTCCATGCTGGTGTAGGTGAATGTCAAACGGGAACAAGCAGTTCTTTCAGCTAATGTGGACATTATTCATTAGGTAGGGGGAAAGAAAAACTGTTATGCCTCTTGTGGAGAAGTTTTATTGATTTTAAAGCATTGGAAGAGGAGGGATTGTGCCAGGGAGCAAATGAGAAAAGAGAGAGAAGGAAAAAGTGTAGGATGTAGGCAGAGAAAACAAAGGTATATAGAGTTTAGAGAACTACTGAGTCGTTCTTTTTTTAATTCAAGCTTTTAAATTAATTCAAATATAAAATACATATTTTTTAAGTTGCAAAGAAAATTAACAGGCTACGTGAACACTAGATCAGCGTTATTCCTTTTCGATCCACAAGGAGGCAAACAGCATAAATATCAAACATCCAAAAGCTTACAATGTTATAAAATTAAAAAAAAATCATTCAAACAAATAGCATCATCTATTAGGTGACCACTCTGTATAACCATAATAGACAATTAGTTTTTTTTTTTGCTTCTGTTTGTATCCAGTCATGCAGGCTAGCTAGCTGTAAAATTTTTTTCCCCTTAACATGAAGTCACGGTGATCAGCAGGATGTTTGCTTTAGTATCTTCTGTTTACAAAGGTGAACGAATCATTAGTCAGGGCAGCGGCACAAGCCGTGTCTTGGATATTAGTTTTTATATTCGTAGTTGCCCGGTGGACGAGTAACTTTAACAGCCAAAGAAAGAAAATAAATCCTACTTCCTTCTGACTTTTGCAAAACCAAAGTTTTCATTTGGTGCATATGTTTTAATTTTATGCTCTTTACAATGGTGCGATGCATCTCGATGCTAAAACTAAAGCACATGCTCCTGATTCTGAATCCCGCCGCCTGCTAGCGGATGGTGGAACTGCATTTACTAGTTGGATTAATTAGCGTGAATGATATTTACAGAATCAGGAACGCGCAGGTTTGGGGGAAACACTGACGAAACTGAGCAGAAAGTAGTCATAAAACATTCCTGCTTACTACACACAGTCACTTCGCAGATAAACAAGTCGAGAGACCATAAAGACTCGAGCTGTACTTCATTAAAATGTATTTAAAGTGTGATGTGAGAAGTGAACACTGAAGCTCATAGCTGAAAAATTGATTTTTGTCCAGGGCACAAACACAGCGTCCTTCTTCAGAAATTTTATTAGAAGGTAGCTAAACAGAGTTATGTTCTCCCCGGGAATTAAGTTTGCTTCCCTTAGTCTTTATTAGTGCACTCAGCTAGCGAACTAGCGAACTAACTACCTTATTAAATTACATTGGGTTCTACTTTTTAAGCCTAGTCAGTTAAACACTAGAGCTTTAACCTTTAGCTAATGGATTTGTGATTTGCCACCTCTGTATTTAACATACCATATGAATAGCTTTCTCTTCTTTTGGTCATCAGCTGACGTCAGTCTGATATAGCTCTTCTGAAAAGTTGAACATTTCTCAACTTTAAAAGTGCTTCATATGGCTTAAAAAACAGTCAGATGCAGCATTTTTTAAGGAACGGTGCCATCTGAGCGCCTCATTGCTACTTTAAAGATTGTCATTATGGTATACATCTGAGCCACAATCCCTGTCTACGGATGTGAATGAACAAGTTTAAAAATATATATTTTTTTTTTTATCAACTTCAATCTGAAACGACTGAACGCTTTCCTAACCTAATATTCCAGTGTTATATGTAGGGTGGGGTAAGAGGGCAATAAGAGAGCGCATTTACATTTACAGCATTTGGCAGACGTCCTTATCCAGAGCATCTTCCACTTAAAGTGCTTTATAGTCTCCATCAAAAACAGATCCTCATGCTAGAACAAATAGGTCATGGTCTAAAATTACGATTAAGATAAGACCCTGATACTGAGCAGGTAGTACAGCAATAAAAGTAAGGCAGCCTGAAACACATTAAATATGCTTATGTAATATCAATTATTTATGTGTCCTATTGTTGTGCTAATCTATTGGTTGGTGCTGTATTCTTGTTATTGTTAGTTACTAGTCATGCTAATTTTCATATTACTGAGAAATCTAGGGTAGAAGTAGCGGTGCAAACGCTGGCGCAAAGCCCCAGAATGCAATGCAGCTATACGACGCCGAGTTACAGACTTGGCTTGGCTAGTTAGAGATGTACGAGATGATTAGTGTGATGGTGCTGACAGCAGTGTTAGTGTGAAAGTTGAAGATCTGGAACAGATGAGGAAGTGAGAAAGCTGGACAGTCTAAAGCACTAAAGCACCGCTGCATCACTGTCTTTAGGTAGAGATGAAGCAAGGGTGAAAATAGATGATGTTGGTGAGAGAAGTTTGTCATTTAAGATCAGATGTTAATGATAAAGATTTATATGCAAATCTTTCAGGATGGATTTTTTACTTTAAGTGCCTAGTGAAGAAGTAAAGCGTTTATTTATCTGTATCTCTAAATTGCATTATGTAGCACATTTCTGCAGGTATGTTAATGTTTTTATAACACTGACTGAATCCATTATTCCAATAAGTTAAAGCATGTTTAATTCTTGCTCATTAAATCATCAATTTTCTGAGATTTTAATTAAAATTAAATGCTTTGTTTCCTGCTGTTTGCAAATCAGTGTTGTGAGACATATGTATCATAAAAAATGTCATAATATGATATTTCTAATATATTTCTGACAACTACTTGTTCTCTTTGAAAAAGTGAAGTATTAGATTGATGATGAAGTTTTATGTGACTAAATATCAGCGATCTTTCTGAAAGAGAGCAGCCTGGTTTTAACCTTTTGTGATTTGCAGAATATGAATGCAGGATGTGTAGCGCTGATGCTGATGTTCAAGTTGTCTCATTAATATGCATTAGAATACAAAATATTTGAAAAGAAAACGCGGTTTTAAGGAATTTGACAGCTCTCGCCAGCAAACAGTCATGTTCATTGTCTAAGTGAATTGCAGCAGTAGATACAGACTTCCTCATAGCTTTATCATAAGATAAAAGACAAATAAACCCCGTTACCTAAATGGAAATGCTCACTGCTGGGCTCTTACTGCAACCCTTAAGGAAGATTGTTTCCGACAGACAGGAAATTATCAGCTATATATCTCTATCCTTACATCAGCTCCGGATGACGAAATGCCTCCGAGCACGCTGGGTAGTTGATGTGATTTGCACAGCACAAATACACAGAAAAACATAAAATGATAGTCATTAATCTCCGAATGAAATTGAATCACCTGCTTGTTAAAAATACGGTCGAACAAATATTCAGGTTTGCATGGTCTTATATCTAGAATATTTCAGAATGTTGCTGTGTTAGTTTTCCAGCACTCCATTTGCAGCTCACAAATTCACAAGGAGTTATGAGTTTGTGTGGTCTGAAAAAACGAGCGTCACTAAAATCGCTCGTAACTGTGTCGACTCGCTCTCGCTTCTATTTATCCCACCTTGAGTTCTTTCCCCAGGACACTTTCTTTTTTTTTTTTTTGTTTAAAGTTTCTGTTGTTGCGAGCTATTGTCACGCGCTCTTTATGGGCTTTGCGGCGGCACACGGAGAATCAAAACCCACCGGTGTCTGATTGACGGTCCTTTGTCAGGAGACGTGTATCTGTTCATTCTCCGTTTGCATTTGAATAGATTCACTTGACAAGACTCTCTTTAGAAAGCATCTCAGATTACAGTCTCGTGCGAACGTGTTGTAGCGCTTTTCCCATCTGACTGCAGCGAGTAAAGTTCTCTTTTCACAGGCAGATCAGCTGTCAGCGTGCCGTGTTTATACAATACAACATTGTGCTAAAGCCTAATTAATTAGACACACTAAAAGAGTGGTTGTTTTGATAAACAGTAATTACTGTGAGGTTTGGCAGAAAGGGAAGGAGTGCAGACGGACTGCAACACCGGCACAGCGCTAGACTTCTCTTCCATTACTACCTTCATTCACACGTAGATAGATAGATAGATAGATAGAATGGTAGTTAGAATGACAGATGAATGGGTGATGGATAAATGGAAATGGTAGACAGACAGGTGGATGTATGTATGTATATGGATATATATATATATATACTCCAATGAGCCATAACATTAAAGCCACTGACGGTTGAAGTGACTAACGTTGATTATCTCGTTACAATTGCAATTGGTCTGATGAATCACATTTTCTTTTAAATCTTCTTTTATATACACCTTGTATATTTTATATATAGGTGGATAGATAGCATGGGAGTGAGACTGAGAGCTAGATGGATGGGTGGGCACACAGGTAGATAGGTAGGTAGGTAGATAGATAGATAGATAGATAGGTGGATGGATGGATGGAGAAGACTGTGAGACAGACATAAAAAAAAAAATCTGTGTTTTTTAATTTTTTTGTTCCATATAGTGATGCTTTATGCTTGGTTATGGAGTCAGACTTATTTGCACTGTGTGTGTGTGTGTGTGTGTGTGTGTGTGTGTGTGTGTGTGTGCGTGCGCACATGCTCTGGATACATTTCCTGAATTGCCATGACTTTAATATTAACAGCCATGATGATTTTTCTGCTACCTATTTATTTTTTTATACTTCAAATTTCAAGACCTGAATTTCAAAAAGGTGAATTCAGATATAGCAGTAAAATTGTTCGATATCATCGATTTATTCATGCCTTTTTTTTTTTCAGGCCTAAACCTGCCATGAAATTCTTGCTCGAGTTCTGCGGAACCTGACTGAACTCAGTAAACTGAGTGTAGGTTATTTTCTCCAGCGTATGATTGATTTTTCTCCAACACGATTCTTGTTGCAATAGGAATCATAATATTGATTATGCATAGATACATAATTAATAAAATGCTGATGTTTCCGCGATTTTCACATTATCACATTTTTGCATCGTGATGTATCTTGTCACAATGTATTGTTACACCCCTTTCTCTAATATGCATACAGTTGAACTCGAATCAGTGACACAGTTCAAGTCTGCAGAGGCATAACTTTGGGGCCACGACATTTACGATGGTCCCCTCTAGTCGAACACTAAGACCACGAAAATGTCATCTCAGAATGCAGAAGACCTCCGATGGGTAAAGTATGACGCTGTACCAGGAACCCCATCTCGTCTTGCTAGCATGTGAGTTTTGTGCGAGTTCTCCCATGCCAGAAAAGCAGGACAGGAAAAGAGGAACCGTAGGCTAAGCTTGTAGACTAAAACACTCTATACAGGGAATAATGACCCTCACAAGAGTCCGAAAAGTACTTTCTGCTTCTTCCCCTTCTTCTTCTTTACTCCTCGGCGATATATGGAGCAGCATGTTTATTTATAGTATACAAATAAGAGCAAGTGATGGTCCTCGAGCGATATTCAGGCTATATTACAAAAACAATAAGCTGTAGGAGGCTGAAGGCGAGGGGTAATAATCTCCTGCTTTGCTCAGGGCCTCTCTTTTCTTATTCACAGAGTGTTTGACATACAAGCCTCCTCATTTAGAAGTGACTCACTGCATTCAAACTGCTCTCCCACACGCAGACACACACACACACACACACACACACACACACACACACTGACAGTTATCTCACAGCTAAACTTAATTTCACATATGCTTGCTCTTTATACATACACAAAAGCTCTCTTTGCTAATTAATGCACTTATTGGACATATTACACACTGTGCTCTCTCTCTCTCTCTCTCTCTCTCTCTCTCACACACACACACACACACACGCCATACTCTAAAGTGTTCAGTAACGGTTTATCCGATTTTTTTTTCTTTTCATCTGATGTCTTTTAACAGTAGTCATTGTCACAAAGCAGCTTGACATAAATCAGGATGTGGATTTAGATCCCTGATGACAGGGGCGACAGCGACGAGGTAAAAACTCCCAGAGACAGCACCAGGAAGAAATCTTGACTCAAAAGGGAACTTGTCCCCTTCTGGGTGGCACCAGGTAGTGGGATTAAACGTCTAAAACGATTCCCTTTAGCCCAGATGTAGACGATCAGCCAAGACATGTTTGGCGTCTGAAGTTTGCTTCTTTAGTTTGAGTTATGAGAGCTACGAGGCTAATTATAGCTAGTAATTGAAGCTTATAGCTGTCAGGTTATCATCAAACTCTCACCTCGTTTATAGAATAAAGAATTTTGTGAAACGGCCAAATAAATCTTTATTTAAAAAAAAAGTAAAATATGCAAATTGGAACTACATTATCGCACAAATTTTAGGCCACGCCTCCTACCTGAATCTGATCTCAAACTCCGTGATAAAGAAGGAACCGATGGAGCTGCAAATTTGGGCCAATTATGAATGATACCAATTGAACGATTGCTCTGGATAAACACACACACACACACACACACACACACACACACACTAGAGATTGTACACTGTCTACACTTTTACTGTTAACTACTATTTTAGAATAATAAGGAAGACATTATCACTATGAAATAACACATATGGAATAAGGCAGTAACCAAGGAAAGTGTTAAACAAATCCAATAATTAAGGAGTTGATTAAAACATTTAACATTTTGATTCATAAATATAATACAATAATTAATTATTAATAGGCTTTCTGGGGAAAAAAAATTACTATTTAATACTATTTTTAAACCATCATTCAGGTGCTGACCGCCCCGTCACACACACACATACACCCACAGAAAATGACACCTATTGTACAAAACATTAAGCCTTTATCCTCTGCATTTTATGCCTTGCAGCTGTAATTAAAGTTTAATCAATCTCAGATTTGACCTCGTTTTGCAGCTTACCTTTCAAAGCTCAACCACTGAGACAAATATGAGGCAAGACATCGCAGTTTATACAGGCATGGAGGAAATTCATAGGTTCATTAACACAGTTATCCTGTTTTAAATTGGGACAGTTTCTGCAAAACTTCACACAGAAAAATAAACTGTCTGCTTTCAGACTCGCGTGAGTGTGTCCTGTTGGCACGGTGTGTGGAAAAGGAAAATGCCGTAGAACCTGCTATAGACATACTGCTCCTGTGATTATTATTAAATACTATCGATAGAGTATTATATGTTTACGGTCGAATATCTAACACTAGACCCATTCCGTGCATTGGCTTTATGACATCAGGGAAAGAAGTGTGTGTATGTGTGTGTGTGTGTGTAATATGGCACCTGTCAAGGGGTGGAATATATTAGGCAGCAAGTGAACAGTCAGTTCTCGTAGTTGATGTGTAGGAAGCAGGAAAAATGGGCCAAATTGTGATGGCTGGATGACTGGGTCAGAGCATCTCCAAAACAGCAGGTCTTGTGGGGGTGTTCCTGGTATGCAGTAGTTAGTACCTACCAAAAGTGGTCCAAAGAAGACAACCGGTGAACCAGTGACGGGTCGTGGGTGCCCAAGGCTCATCGATGCGTGTGGGGACTGAAGGCTAGTCCATCTGGTCCAATCCCACAGAAGAGCTACTGTAGCACAAATTGCTGGAAAAGTTAGTGCTGGCTCTGATAGAAAGGTGTCATAACTAGCACCTACAGTGTGCACGTGAGCATCAGAACAATATTAGGCAGGTGTTTTTTTGTTGTTATGGCTGATCGGTGTATATGCACATCGTAATACGTGCGTGCGTGCACACACACACCCACACCAAACGCTCTTACTTAGTGCACACACTCTCAGACACCGTCTGTCCCACTCATGAATGCAATGTCTCTCTGTTTTTCTCTCTCCTCTCTCATTCTGTCTTTCCTCGCTCTCTCTCTCTCTGTCTGTCTGTCTGCACTGGTGTTGAGAGCACTCTGGGGTGAGAAAGCACGATTGCTCATCCTCCACTTGTTTATCCTGTAATCCTCTCAGGGTTTCTGTTGCATTGATAAATTTTGTGTTTCCACCAGCTTTGTGTCTCGGTGCTCAATAGCAGAGCAGACAGCCTGGGACTCCACCTGCACTGAGCCATCACAACATCGGATCAATGCACACCCACACACACACACACACACACACACACACACACACACACACACACAGCTTTTATGTTTAACGCCTCCGGGACACACAAACATCCCTCAACTGCTGCTGCTCTTCAGGCAGGGAGCAGTTTTCTAATACTCGCCCACTTAATGCCATTGAAATACAGCAGGGATGTTGAAACAATTTTGGCACAATCAGAGAACTCTGAATCTCATCTCATCTTAGTTGTCACGTGCCGCATTACATTTACACATATTCATTTGGGGAAGGCTTTTAGCTGAAACGAGCTGGGCATTTGCGAAGTGGCTTTCTTTGGCAGTTTTGGGATTTTAGTAGCTCTCAAACTTTCACTCACCAGTACAGAGTTTTGGATGAACTACCACTGTCCATAGTGTTCATAGAAACTACTCATGCCTCGTTTTCCTGTAGGCAATGTTCCCAGAAATTTCACACAGCGCTGTGTATATTAGCCCTCTGGAGTCACAGTTACCACTGGTGATGGGGAAAAAAGTACTCTACATTGATGGAAAATAAGTATTCAGGCACTTTTTTGTTATTGAATATATTTCTAGTGCATGTATCCACTTCAGATCTGCACACATAATGCCTTAACACACATACATACACACACACACACACACACACACACATGTATGTGTATAAAGTTTAAATAAAAATGAATCAAGCTCTAGATATAAATGCTGCAAATAAATGAATAAATGTTCTCCTGCAGATTGCACAGTTGCAGTTGGTTGGGAAGATTTCACACAACACGTAGCAATTATGGTGAAGGTGAAGGAGTTTCTCACCTTCAGCATTATTAAACAACACTGGAATTGAAAACGCTAGAGCCATAGCAAAGACCTTAAACATCTCTGTCAGTACAATTGGTTTAGTAATTTGCAGAAAGTTCATGGAACTACAACTAATGCGAACCTGTCCAGGGACGCACGTAAGATTTCACAACACGCTCTCAGACTAATGATAAGGAAGATAAGAGAGAAGCCAGAAGCCACTCAAAAAAGAGTTGCAGGACGACCTGAAAGCAGCAGGAACACAGAGAGCAATAAGCAATAAACTGAATAAGCAATAAATCATCTCCATTCCTACACCTCACGCAAAACTCCTCCTCTGCTGTAAAAGAGCACAGAGATGCATGTCTGAAAGCATTTAGACAAAAATCCAAACTCCTTTGGAACAATATAACTTTGGTCAGAAAAAACAAAAATAGGACTCATTGGCAGTAGTGCAGGTTGTCATGTTTGGAGAAAGAGGGGTTGTACATATGATCCTAAGAACACCAAGAACACTAAACTCACAGTGAAGCACGGTGGTGGGAGCATCAGGGTATGGTGCTGCTGCTCTGCAAACAGTCCAGGGGCTTTATATATGTCATCAAAGGAAACATGAATGGAGCAACGTACCTGGACATATTAGAGCTGGATTTAAGCTCATCAGCCAAGAAACTGAATCTTCAGCAAAACAACAACAACTCCAAACATACAGCCATAATAACTCAAGACTGGTTTCTTAAAAAGAAGGTGAACATGCTTGCATGGTGGGTCCATCACTGGGAGCCTCGTACCCTTGGGGAATTGAAGACAATTTGCCGAGAGGAATGGAGCAAAACTGAACCACAATGCTGCAAAAACCTAATTACTCCTTTCCGTCTCTGAGCTGTAATTGCCAACAACAGCTTTGCAACAAAGTTGCGTTTTTCCTTATCGATTTTATTTTTTTTTACTTTATCTTTGTTTATGCTTTGAATACGTACTATTTTGTCAGAAGACATTAGATAAGTGTCAGAATATTTATTTCCACTGACTTTTAAACAGTGTGGAAAAAGGGAACGCTAGAAAATGGCTGTTTGTTCTAGATGAAACCCTTTTCACTTTCTCTTTCACTGTGTGTCTATGTTTACATCCATGCTCAGGGCTGGATACATCATAAATTCATTAGCTAGCTCATCGGGCATGTGAAAGCTCCAGTGCGCTGCCCAGTCTCAAGTTTTGTCTGTCTGAACAGGGTAGGCTAATGTAATTTAACCCCTAAGTATGACAAGCTAGTTATCTAATATAATGCTTTAATGCAGACTAATGAAAATAAGTGAGTGCTCAAATTCCTGAGGAGGGAACGACTGTGGTGTCTTTACTTTTTGCTCAACGCTATTAGCAGAAGTTGTCAGTTTTTCTCTCTTCTGTTTTGTTCTGGCAGCGATTAGTATACGCTGGTACCCTGAAATAGATGAAGCGTTCGGAACATGTTTAAGCATAACATACAGTACATATCGAGTAAAAACTGCTTTTTTAAAGTCAGTATGCTGTTTTATTTCTCTGGTTGGTCCATAGGAGAAAAGATGCTCATAACCACTTTCTCAAAATCCTACTCTCTAACTAATAATTACGCCTACTCAAACCTACTAACACGCAATCTAGTGAATTTTCCTCCCCTGAGGGTAAAAATCTGATAGTAATCTGATTGAATGCTAAATGAGAGTCAGAATAAGTCTTCATGCACACACCTAATTGAATAAACTGATTGAGGCTAATCAAATTTCTATCTGTGGGTTTTTAATCTTTTAGAAGGTTAACCGTCATTTATTATTTATTTTTACCTGATTATTTTTATTGTCTAAGTCAGAGATGTCAAACTAAAATTCTGTCTGGGCCACATCAACATGATTGTGAGCCTTCGAAGGGCCATAATCTAAGGTTATTATATTTTAAACATTTTTTTTTTATTAATTAACTCCAGGAACCAGCTCTGAAAGAAGAATCGGATGTTTGTCGGAAAGAAGAAGGTCCTGTTCAAATGTCTTTTTGTTGTGCCTCCCGGGAGCCTCTCATTCGAAATGTTTATTCATTTAGGTTAACATAACACACATGCAATGCAGCTGAGTGTATACTTTGTGTGTCAAATAACATTGTTTTGCACAGTAATTGTGCTATAATGTTCATAAAAGGTCAACAAAGACATCATTGCTACTCCTCCGTAAATAGAAAACGTGGGTATATTTGTTTTTTTCTTTTTTTTTATGTTGTCGTCATCATGTAATCATTTTCAGTGGAATGATCTTGAAGGTATTTTATGGCAACATTATTAATATAGATTATTAATGCACAATCTAAGGTCGAGATTGGTTTCAGTATCATATTTTGTTTGACCCACAGGCCTTGATTTGAACACATGGTCTACGTCTTTACATACACGTGCCGTGGTGCGTGTTGTTTCATGTAATGCGTGAAAAGATATTAATATAATAGTGATGTTGGATTGATGGATTGCCATGTAGAAGGAGAATGATAAGGTACGTGACCTCGTTCTATTTGCTAAGGACGTTTGGAGGCTGTTCTGCTGTGAGTGACATCGTTTATGACTTTGAAACCTTTACAACTTTATGCCAACATCGACACTAAATACTGCACGTCACACGCACCTACATTTAAGTCAGATAATGTAATGTAGATGGAGAGTTTCAGTGGTGTTTAGAGTGAATATAAACATTTGAGATCGACAATTAGGTTTAATTTATTTTTGAATGGAAGAAAATATGCGCATGTAAACGCAACCACTGTATGGACAGCGTCAGAGTTTCTCCACTTGCTAAATACAGTTAAGCTTAAATATTCAGTTCGGGGTGTTCTTATATTCAACTTTTCTTGCAGACATGGACTACTGCTGATTTTTACAATATTATGTATATATTCTTTGACACCTGTTTTTTTTTTTTTTCCCCCATCATGCATTTCTTATCTCCTTGTCTGCTTTACCTCTCAAATCATATGCGCATATTACTTTATGCTTAGTATCCCTTTCCACACAGCGAGGGATTGTTATTGGTTAGTTAGAAATTCTCTTTGTTTGTTTGTTTGTTTGTTTTTGTCCACTGGTGCCTACATTCATTCTGTATCCAGACCTTTGTGAAGTGTGCTGTTATTCTGTTTTGGAGATTTTACATCTTTTGACCTCCTTCGAAACAGTAACAATCTTAATCAGCAGTAATTTTTTTCCTTTCCTATCACTGTTTAAATCCACCCACGTAATCCACGTGCGTGTGAGCGAGCGTTGACTTTATTTTTTACTGTCCCTGCGGGCACGGAGCATCATCTGTGTGGGTGAAGAAGGAAAACAAATATTGTCATCCATAGATCATTTTGTTGTTCATAAGGATGAAGGCTTTAAAAAAAAAAAATTACAACCAAATGCTGATTAGATTAGATTAGAGATGAATGCGAAAAAAAAATTCCTTTTGGTAATTGGGGTTCAGGTTGCAGTTGGGTCTGGGTATTTAGCAGTACTTGAGCTACAGTAATGTACTGGTCACTTAAAAGACATGTAGAATGAAAAGTAATGAATGAATGAATGAATGAATGCTTCATTTGAGATTCAGCCACAGACTCCAATAATTGCCTGATGGAGACTGCTTGCTTGCAGTATTGTATTATGACTTCAAGGACACTTTTTTTTTATTATTATTTGAGATACAGATACAAACAGGCGAATTAAAGCTAAAGTATAAGTTGAATGAATGTTTTGCCTTTGAATATGCAAATAATATGATAATATTGTAGTGTAATTACATAAGGCTGTGCAATTAATCATATTTTAATCTTAACTGCAATTTAATGAAATATAACCCACAGATAAATCTTAGCTAACTAGCTACCATTAAATATCTTTTCTATTGAATAACGAGCTCCCCAGGCTTGTTTCTAACCGGTTGCCTACTGTAGTGGCTTGCTTGCTTACTTGATTGATTCATTTATTGATTAGTTAATTAATTCATTGGTTAAGCTCCTGATAAATTCAAGAATTGGAGGAAATGGGGTATAAAAAATGTGTACATTGAAAGGAATTGGATTATAATATAAACTGTAAATACAGTGCATGTTTTGATTGATTTGAACCGATAAGATGCAAACCATATTGTCTACAGATTGTGTACAGATAGTTTAGGGTCTAAACTACCTAGAACTGTCTAGAAAGTCTCTATTTTTTGAGCCATCGCAGTTAGGTGGGAATAATGACACAAATGCAGAAAAATGGCATCTTAGCAAATGAAAATATCTTAATTATGAGCAAAAGTATCTAATATCTTACTATGAGATTATTATAGATGAAATATAATATTATTCAGTCTGTTTTTACATGCCATTACTCATTTATTCAGATGCCTGTACTCGCTAAAACTCAAGTCTTAATGCTTCCCATTTTACCGGCAGATCATTTTTTCCAGAAAAAGCTTTAATTAAACGCTTAAAAATAGAAAAAAATATCTGCCAGTAGACCACGACTGTTTCAAGTTTGATATTAAGGTCTAGAAATGGGTTTAATAATCATATATTTGTTGATTTATTATAACAGGAAAATATCCTCTTGATTTATTATAACAGGAAAATATCCTGTTGATTATTATAACAGGAAAATATCTTGATTCAAGACATTCTCACCTGCTAAAGTGGAGTAGGATATAATGAGCAGTGTTCCAGCAGGAGCAGTATAGCTTTAGCGCTAAAAGGGTTTGTGTAGTGCGTTATTGAGCACGGTTACAGCTCGGGGGAAGGAATTGTCTGTGTCTTGAAGTTTTTTTTTGTTTTGATAGTCCGGTGTGTTTCCCCCGAGGGAATGGGCTAGATAATCCAATAAGCAGTGTGTGTGAGGCATGGGTGATAATCCTGCATGCTCTCTTCCTGGATCTGCACAGAATGCAGTAAAGATGTTGACGATTGTTAAAGACTGATCAAACTGCACTCGCCTGCTGTTACAGCCATCGCTTAACTCTGATGTTAATTATGAGCGGTGAAGTGAGGCAGAGAGTGCCTCCACGTTAAGCTCCGAACTCACACTGACTGTGCATACAGTAATAATGATTTAAAAAAAAAAATAAAGTAGCCGTATGGATACACTTCACCCCAGGAATGCCAGTTAGAGGAAGATTCATTACACACTTCCTACTCATCCTCCTTCTCTTCCTCCTCCTCCTCCTCAGATTGATTGTCCAGGGCCAGGCTTCAACATCTGTTCAGTTCTTTACTATAATAAAGGATAAAGGTCAGAAGAGAACTGCAAAGCCTCTATTTTTCTTCCTTCCATCACTGCCTTCTCTGATTGATGCAATCTTTTTACTGTTTGAGTAAAGACAGGGTTTGAACAGTGGAAGATGAAAATAAAAGGATAGAGGAGAAAAAGTGGAAAAAACAACGTCTGCGTTTCTCTTAAATATTTGTCCTATATTTTG
>CM040977.1:2231728-2257996 GCA_022985145.1 Pangasius djambal | reverse complement strand
TCTCTTTTTTTTTTTTTTTTTTTTTTTTTTCTTTCTTTAAAAACTCAGTTCAAATCTCAGAACACATCACGCATCCGCAGCTCCGTCCTGTGGCTCAGTTTGTGCCTCACGGCTCAGTTTTGCAGCTCATATCTACAGAAAAAAAAAATGTTGTCCACAACTCAAAATGCACAGCATGATATCTGGTTCACTTTCTGCATTTGGATCAATTCAGGCTCATGTACGAGTGGAACCGTACCGAGACCACCTCCCTGAGGACCGATTGCAACCCGAGTGCGATTGCTGTGTTCTCACCTGCACAAAGAGGAAAAAACGCACCAGGGTTGGATTCAAATACACCACTGTGTATGTGAAAGCATCGTAATTTTCTCGTCTCAGACAACGGCGGATGTAGATTTGATCAAAATGAGTGATTTTCAAGACCGTGATCATGGACAGAGGTTTAGGATAGATCACAATTAAACTAATAGAATTAATAACGCAGAAACCAATCAGGCTCAATTTAGGGTGAAGAGTTGTAATGAAAAGTGACAGGAACAGAGCAACATAATGTGATGATAGTAGCTTATAGGGAAGTTTGTATAGTTGATATACAGATAAGTAGCATTTATGTTACAAATATATGTATATAGCATTAATTATTAATTATGTCAGAAACAACGCCCAGTGCAGCATCCTGATTTTAGACACTTGTTAGCTTTATCTAGGAGATCTCGTTATAATGACACTCAGAATGATTTGCCTGGAGTTTCTAATGGCACACAGCGTCCTTTAGTCTCTGTACACGTGCGAATCCATGCACTTGTCTGCCGCTAAGCTGCCGTAAACAGACGCTCTAAAAGCAGAGCCGCTTTTGTCCCGTGACATTTCACCCATTTGTGAGTTTCCAGGACTTTCCTTTATCCACAGTCCTGACCCCATCTTGCCGAGTCAATTATATCAAATTAGACGCCGTTAAAAGTAGTGCATTCGATAGCACGGCTTTCAACTCCCATCCACTGTTTCTATGGGAACCGCATGAAAACGACTGGCTCAGGTGGGCTGGCAACTCGCCCTTTTCTTTGTATTGTGCAGGAATAAAAAAAAAATAATAAGTGAGCGTGGTTTGTTCAGTCATATGCACATCTGTGGAGATTCATTATTCTTTTTTTTTTTCGCTTGTGTGTGTGGGTGTCTTTCATCGCCATCAAGGTTTTAAAGTAACATATCTTTCTGTTTTCTGCCTCCCATTTTGTCACTGAAACTTCGCAGTATGGACTGTCATGGACTGTTGTCTCGTATAACGTGTATCGCTACTGAACCTGGACACTGGTTGTTACTGAAGATGAGTAAGTGCATTCCTTCCTGCTAAATGATGAAGTTTTGGTAGCCGTCCCTCAGAACTGCTGTAGTGAACGGTCCTCAGCACAGCTCTGTAGGTAATCTTTGGTCTGGGTCACGTCATCTGTTAACCTCATAATCTGGTCCTGTGACGGCGTGTCAGGATTAGGCTTGCTTTCTGTATTATTAGTATTATCATCATATGGTTGTTGGATAGACACTCGTACACTGCCACTTGAGGAAACGTGCTCGCGTTTCAAATACTGATCTACTATCGTCTGTGAGTAACCAAGCTGGCTGCGGTCCAAGAGTGTATTTTTTTTACGTGAGATTTTAGTCAAGTTAAATAAATTTCTATTTGCACTGTGGTAATTAATCTAAATTAAGAATGCATCTAAAAAATTTGAAACACCGTTTAATTCGACCCATTACACTGACACAGTGAATCGTCAGATTAAGATCGATTATTCAAAAAGACAGGTTGGTTGATTACTGAAATAATGAATTGTTGCAGTTTGAGTAAATATTGATGCCTCGAGAAACGTTCGGCTCATGCTGGCATGGTTAATTAATGACACAGGTCCTTATTATGGTGAAGGGTGTGTAGCGTCGCTCTTGTACGTTCGGTCAGGACGCGCCTTCATGTTTTCTTTTTTAAATATAAAGGTGTGTTGTCTCAGATGTAGTGAATGCATTTAAATGTGCATGATTTCTAATTCTAACGTCTGTGATGAATTTTGGTCGATTTACCTTTGATATTTTATGTTCATCTTGATCTAGCATTGATTCAGATCTGCTTTGTTGAAATGACTTTTTAAACTTTTTAAGAGTTTAGAAATGATTTCACATCTGTTGGTCCTTTTGTCGAGTCTGAATCAGAGCACAATGCATACTTTTGGTTCGTTTGCTATTTGTTTTGTTTTCGTTTCACACAGCACGTAATTAAATGAACCTGAAAACATCCTACTAAAACTCTTTGAAACATTTGTCAGCGATGCAGCGATGGTAAAAGAAAAACAGAAGAATTTTTTAAAAATAAAATCACCCAAGCGTGGAGAATGTGGAGCTGGTGCTAAATAAATGATTATTATATAAATAATTCGTTTCAAACATTTTGTGTGTTATGTCCAGCGTTTAGTTTCTCTTTTATGCTCAGAAGCTCTCGTACCCGAGTGCGACTGCTGTGTTCTCACCCACCTAAAGAACCGCACAGAGCTGGAGAACGCAGCAGGGTTCCATGCAGATAGACTAAACACTGCGTACGTGCTTTCTTACAGTGTGTTTTAGCTAGTTTTACAATTTCTGCTTAGTATTACTATAAAACTCTGCAATTAATTTTGCTTAATTACTTACAGCTAATTAATTTCAGTTGATGAAAAGTCATACTTCATCAACACAAGTATAATATGAAACTTAGACTACTAACACTTAGACTTTTGCCTCCAAATGTAATTTTATGACCTCTTCAAACAGGTTTACTTTTTTTTTTAAACCATAGGTTATCACACTTCAGTGCTCTTTGCATTGTTTGTCTCCATGGCCTCGAATTACACTTATCTTTTATTAATACTTCTTCATTAAAACCTTTTCTCTCTTCTCCCATCTGTCTTTCTGTCTGTTTTTTTTTTTCCTGAAATAAGACAATGCTAAATTAATTAACAGAAAAAAAAACTAAATCACCATGAAGGGAGGTTAAAAAAAGTCAGAAGTTAAGGTTCAGCGCTCAGAAAGTGTCAAAGCAGCTAGCGTGAGACAATTAACACATGCGACAAACTCCGGGTGGTGACACGCTAATTGTAGCTCCAGCTGTGGAGACTCATGGGTAAAGTGGGACTTGTGCATTAAGCACACCCCCCTCCCCCCCAATTTCTGCAATTATCAGCTTTTTAATAAGAACTTTGCTTTTTTTTTCCGGAGCTAGCCTCTCATTATGCACTGTGAGCTCTCTTGTGGCTCACTAATTGATTGGAGAACTCAATCCAATCTCCCAGCAGTAAAGGTGTTGTTCTTTACCCACTTCCAGCTTTTGGAAAATCTGCCCTTTGAGACGTGATGTGTTGATTGTACGCGACACTTCAGAAGGGATTACATCCTGAGTTTTCATTACATCAAAAATAACCGGCACACAAATAATTAGCCGCAGACTAATTATATAAAAACAGACACAAAATCTCATTGCAAAATCGTCCCGAAGCTCCCTCAAGTAAAAACAAAGCAGTCACATCACACGCCTGTGTGCAGAGTTAATACATTTCTTTTAAAGACCCAGTTAAAAGCACTTGCTTCCAAAGCACAGTCCATCCTGCCATCAGATGTGCACCGCTGAGCCAGGGCACGAACTTCCAGAGCACCGCAGTAGGTCTGCATGGCGCGGGGATCTGTCGCCTCTAATGTATTTCTGAGGTAAACGAGGACGGAGCCCGCAGCCACGCTTTCCACATCGCAGTCTTAATGGAGTTTCTCAGGCCTCGAAGCGCTTATCCAGCAAGCAACGCTCATCTCAAACTCATCATTAAGGGCTTTTTTTCCTGAGAAACGGAGGGGGCGAGCATGACAAACAGGCTTCCAGTAAACGCCAGAGAATCCGAACTCCTGGTGGCGCGGACGAGACCGGGGTTATCTACTTACTGATGAAGGCTTTGAAAGATGGCGCCGATATCCGTGGCACGCTAAAAGGAGATGTATTTACTGAAGCAAGTAAGGAATGCACTGTTGTGATGTGTGTGATGTTTGCAAAGTTAGCTATGGCAAGATGAACTCGGGTGACCCCGACTCACATGCGGTGGTGTTGTCACAGGAAGTGCTTTCATTACACGTAGAGAGACACTGCTATTGCTTTATAAACTCTTTGTACATGTGACGCAGAGGCAAAAAGAAAGGCTCTGAGGCAGCATCATGGCTGATTCAGTGTAATTTTTTCAACTAGATGCGTAAAAAAAAGTGCTTTACAGGTTTACAACGTTTGGCAACCTCAATCACATTTTCAAAACCAGTAAATTAATATTTTTTTATGTATTTTTTTTTTTGCAAGACCTTTTTTATTTGAGCTCATACTGAAGAGTACTGTTTTGTCCCAGTGACTGCATGCTGATCGGCTAAACAGCTTTAAACTAAACAAAGTCAATATTTGGCATGACAACTCTGTCTTTAAAATGCATCAGTAGTCTCAGGTACACTTTGTGCAGTTTTATAAGAAAAACGAGGAGCTGGTAGGTTTCTGATAAGTGTCTCAGAGGATCTGTCACAGTTCTTCTGGAGACTTTGATTGTACATGTGTCTGTTTTTGCAGGTAATAATCCCAGACAGGCAGAATATCTTTGTCTGAAAAGGGGTCTGTTATGTAATGTAATATGTTACTTTATTTACTGTCATATAAACATGTTTTTTGTAACATGCAACCTTTGTCGGATTGTTTGGAAAGCTAAATCTTCAGTCATAAACAGTTAACGCTCAAGTCTCATTCATTGTTCAGTTGATAACTTCACCTGGATGCTATAGATTTAAAGCTAAACCTCTAATGATGCTTGAACACACTCAGCACTGCTTGTCTTTACAGTATACAGTTATAGAAGAGAAATGATTTATAATCGCACTACACGACCCAGTGTGTGAGACCTAGGAGAGAACTGGTTCCCCTTGTAGTCAAGGTTTATTCCTAATGTCGTCTCAGGGAGTTTTTCTTTGCCACTGTCTGGCTTGCTCATAAATCTAAAATGAGAAACATATATCCGGATATCTGTAAAGCTCCATTGTTATAAGTGCCACATAAAATTGCAAGCATTAAATAAACGTGTCTGATAAATTAGTATTAAACATAATTACGGTGCATAAGACTTTTGCACAGTAGTGTATTATTTAAAAAGGCCAGACCAATAATTTAAAGCTTGTGCAGTGAGATCACATGAAACGGGGTAACAAACAGGGCAGTGTTTTCTAATTTTAACCTTGCAGTTAGCTTATGGTTCATCACGAGCTTATGGTTCATGAACAAGGTGGTGAACTACAGTGATACAGTTTGATTAATTCAGTTTAGTTCAAATAACCATTTAAGATCTGAAAGTGAAAGCTTGGTGCAAAATTATTATTATTTTTGGCCAGACTGCCCTCTTTGCTTCATTCCAAGCCAGGATAAAATCAGAAGATGCATTTATCAAGCTGAACTTTCCAAAACCTTGGATTCATTTCTCCGATTGAGCTTAACCACTAACAAAACCCAGGTACACCGGAGTTCAACACGTGAAATGCGAAACCTAACATAAAATCACAATATCTCTATCACAATATTGGAATTTCTGCTTGTATCTCTTGTCTTGTGATCTCTTGTTCCTGTTTCATATCAAGGTAAAGTCTGTTCTGTTTGTAATGGACAATTTGTAAATAATAATAATAATAATAATAATAATTAATAAATAAATAAAATGCATTGCATAATTTATTTTCAGCTAATGTGTAAAATTGTTTGACCGTTTTGTAGATGTTTTATAAAATGATGCATCTGCTGGAATTTCACCATTTTAGGCAACAAAATCACTTTGTGTCTGTCCAAAAAGATTGTTTTCGTAAAAGCATCTCTATCGCTGTCTATCTGGTGGATATTTTTCCGCTCTTCTGCTGCACTCTGAATTAAACTTTGACTCCGGGTGCAGCTGAGGAAATCACTCTCTGTATGAGACGCGGTAAAGAGCGGCTCACGTTTTACAGGCATGATGCTGAAACTAATCCTCATGTTCTCCAAAACTTCACATCAACAGGCTATAATACAGATTTTTCAACAATCGATAGAGAAAAGGGTGTGCTGAGAGGTAGGGTCAGTTTAAAGTGCATTGGCGGTGTAAGGAAATGAACTTTATTGTTAAACAGCTGAGGAGTATGAGAGATGATGCCATCTCCCTGGTAGAAAATAGCAATTCTAATCGTTCTAATTAAAGAAACATTTAAGATTTGCTCACCACTTTACTGTGAACACATCAGGATATGTTCGTGTCAAAACGATTAGGACTGGTACAATAGACTCAGGTGGCATTCCTGTAGAAGTCAGGGTTGAAATTGAGCACTTTGACCATTCATCTAATCTAATTAATAAACCAGCACAATACTATAGCCTCTATAGAAACACACACACTTTCTCAGTAATGTGGTTAACGGTGCAGCTGCACAGGTTTAATCTTCACAAGAGGTTAAACATGTAGCTACAAGAAGCTCTAAAAAGAAAAGGCAGCTATGATCACCGGTGCTATGCAGTCGAACAGGTTCGAGGGTAAGTTTAAATATTTAATCATGCTATGTTGATTTAATTAGGCAATTACATTTGTTAGCTAGCTAACCTGGTTCATATAGGCTTGTACATGTATTAGGGCAGGTGACACAATGATAAAATATCATTATCGTGATAAATAATGTTGCAGTATACACTCACTGAGCACTTTATTAGGAACACTATACTAATACTGGGTAGGGCCCAGTGTTTGCTCTCAAGACAGCCCCAGTTCTTTGTGGCATAAGTTCCACAAGTGCAGATTTTTAAGGTGCACTTTCATGCTGTGAGTCTCCTGTTCTACCACGTCCCAAAGGTGCTCTATTGGATTCAGATCTGGTGACTGGGAAGGCCACTGAAGATCACTGAACTCATTGTCATGTTCATGAAACCAGTTTGAGACGACTTTTGCTTTGTGACATGGTGCATTATCATGCTGGAAGAACAACATTAGAAGATGGTAAATTGTGGCCATGAAGGGATGCACAGAGTCAGCAGCAATACTCAAACAGACTGTGGCATTCAAGCGATGACTGACTGGTATTAACGAGCCTAGAGTGTGCCATGAAATCATTCCCCACACCATTACACCACCTCCACCAGCCTGGACTGTTGACACAAGGCAGGTTGGGTCCATGCAGTCATGCTGTTGGTGCCAAATTCTGACCCTACCATCTGTGTTCCTCAGCAGAAATCGAGATTCATCAGACCAGGCTACGTTTTTCTTCAGGTGTTCAGTGTTGATGAGCCTCAGCTTTCTGTTCTTGGCTGACAGAAGTGGAAATCAATGTGGTCTTCTGCTCTTGTAGCCCATCCACCCCACGGTTCGACGTATTGTGCATTCTGAGATGCTTTTCTGCTCACCACAGTTGTACAGAGTGGCTATCTGAGTTACTGTAGCCTTTCTGTCAGCTTGAACCAGTCTGGCCATTCTGATGAGTTGACTTCTCTCATCAACAAGCCGTTTCCGTCTGCAGAACTGCTGCTCACCGGATGATTTTTTTCTTTATTGCACCATTCTGTGTAAACTCTAGAGACTGTTGTGTGTAAAAATCCCAGGAGATCAGCAGTTATAGAAATACTCAAACCAGCCTGTCTGGCACCAACAATCATGCCACAGTCAAAATCACAGAGATCACATTTTTCCCCATTCAGGTTGAACATTACCCGAACCTACTGGCCGTATCTGCATGATTTTATGCATTGCACTAATTTGTGTATGGGTGTTCCTAATAAAATGCTCATGTAGTTAATATCTTTTCTGAGATCAGATTTTATTGTTTTCTGAGAGATAGACTAGATGCAACAAATTTAATGTTAAAATTTTGAACTTAATCTTTAAAATAAAAAAAGTTCATTTTAAAATGAGAGTTTTCTTTTGCAGTGTTAAATATTTGTATTTTTTCTTTATAAAGATTAATAATTTTTTAAATATAAAAATAAGGTACATTTATTTTTGTAGACATGTATTACTAAGTGGTCGAACATTAAAAAAAAAAAAATTAAATGCAATACAAGAAAATGGAATTCATTCAGCGCTACTTTGAGGAAGGACATTTCATATTTACACGTGCACACACGAATCGACTTTCTGTACTGAAAAAAAAAAGCTCACTGAAGCCACACTCACCTGCGCTGAGGATCGAATCCACGTTGCTGGCATTCTACAACAAACTTGTTTAAATTAGATTTAGTATAAGCAATGCACTCGTGTTTTTCAGAACCAGAATTAGCTTTATTCGCCAAGTGTGTGCGCAGACACACAAGGAATTTGTTGTGGTTTTTTTTAAGGTGCTCTTGGTACATACATGGTACATACATATCAGGCATGAGAACAGAAAAACATTTAAATAGTAAGGCTTAACAATAAAAAGATAGTAATGTGTATGAATCTGGAACAGAAGATTTATGTACAGATTTGTGCATTATTTACTCTATATACAGTTGTATAAATAAGAAGATATGCATATGTATTTACATAATATTTGAGAAAGAGGCAGTAATTAGAGATGGAGGATAAATTACAGAAATGAATTACAGAGCACAGGTAATGATTCCTGTGTTAGCCGTTTAAGCTGGAGATGGCATGGGGGAAAAAGCTGTTTTTATGCCTAGATGTTCTAGTGCACAGAGATCTGTAACGTCTGCCTGAAGGGAGGAGTGCAAACAGGTTGTGGCCGGGGTGAGAGGGGTCTGTGATGATGTTAGCTGCCCGTTTCTTCACTCTGGAGTTGTACAAGTCCTGAAGGTTGGGCAGGTGCACACCAATGATCCTTTCTGCTGTCCTAACAGTCCGTTGCAGTCTTCTTATGAGAAACGTAATATTTTTATGTAAACCTAACGTAATATTTTTCTTAAATCTAACCGACCACACATTCCATTTTTTCCCGTGTAGGCTCGACGACGGTTAATGCGCTCTGCTGCTTGTTGCAAAATGGTTCTGAGAGAGGTTCACAGATCCGCTGGACAAGCACAAGCAGATCTTGGGCTTCACTACACGAAACAGCACCGTTTGGTTGGAAAAAGATTATATGCTGTACACAGTATGTCCTGGCACAACTACTGTATCTACTAGCAAGCCATGTTTGTTCAAATGAAACATGACTTCCTCCTACTGGTCTTGTCTTTCCTGCGCCCGCAGCATGCGCGTGATCCTGCGTGATACCCAGGATCCCTTTTCCTTTCACGAGCATTCTCAATGGCCACATCTACAGCTATATCATGATCCATATCATGTATTGTAGAAATGCCTTTCGAGAATGGTGATATTGTCATATCTCCCATTCTTAACTCAAACAGTCCTTTATTTTATACACGGTCTTATATTTTAAGTTGATTAATGACAACATAAGCCACTCTCATTATTGTGAGTGGTTTTAAAAAAGCTGTTGAAGCTGCCGAAGCTAGGGAAATTAGCCTGTTTGGTTGATTTCTTGCTAACATATGATTTGCATGAGTGCTGTTTGATCAGCTTGGCCGTTCTGAGTGAATGAACTCTGCCTGGTACGCGCGAGTCGGCGGCAAACTATAACTATCTTGTAATAATAGGGTTTATCTGTTGTCCACGCAGATTATCTTTAGAAATGCATGTTTTCCAGAGCTAACACTTAAAATCAGCACAAGTTGTACGCACACATCTGGTAAAGGGATTTTTGTTTGCCTTTCCGAGGACTTTTTAACTTTAACATAAACTTTGTTCTGAAATATAATTCACAGATGTATTTCCAGTGGTTAATAACGTTTATCAAAAAGAACACACTATACTGTCGCAGTTTGTTATATTCTGCTTCATCTGAATCCTAATAAACAGTCTGATGGATAGTTTAAAAACTAATCAGAACTAATCTACAGCGAGTGTGCGTCCTGATGATGTAGCACCACTCCAGCCTCACTGTGAGTGATGCGCTCAGTGCCTAGAAATGCTTATTATCTTGCAGGCAGAAGTCGTTAATTGTGCGCTGGCTGGAAGTATATTTGATGCTTTCAGTGTTTTGGTAGTTTCTTATGAAAAAATGCGGCATGTTTGTGTATAAAGGAATTTGAGAAAGTGGTTCAGTGTTTAAAAAAAAAAGTTTCACCTGTAAAAGAAATCATTTTTCAAAGAAGTAACACGAGATCTTTTGAATACTAATGTTAGTATGAATAAGACTGTTTCTGCATTTTTACAAGAAAAGGTCCTAATTGCTAAATTTTCAATCATCGATAAGTATTTTGGAGTGACTTCACACTCATTCTCAGCACAAGAATATGATTGCGTCTTATTCTAAACCCACACACATCATGTGTGATGATCAGAATGCTCGGCCTGTAAAGCAAACTGTTTACGTCCAGGCTAAATGTAATTTAGATTTATTCATCAACATCTATATTTCGAACGGTATACATTACCAACATAGCAAATAAATCCTTTACATATTTGATTGACATATCGGCTTCCGCAACGCTGGCGTGACTGAAATACAGTAACTGACCTTCTCTAATGGAAAAGCAGAGATGTGTGCATGTGGAATTGTAATTCCTCGCTGACCTACAGGAACATGCTCAGCATTCTGGATTCTGATTGGTCAGAAGGTGTTGATTCATTTTCTATTACAGCAACTCTGACAGTAGTGCAACTGCAAATCACAGGTTTGTATTAACATGCTCGTTATTGTTTCTATAGCAACAGCTCATTCACAGGGACGCCACATAAACAGACGTGTGTAATCGTTAATATGGTGAATTTTTCTGTAAGGACATGTTTGTTTAACATTTATGGACGGAGTCTCCAGTGTCAGAGGTTTGTGGTTGCTTCGTTTCGTTATGTTTGTCTTATTAACTTGCTTGTTTCGTGGACATTCGACAACATTAAATGTAAATATAAACTATATAAAGTATGATTCCATTCTTTAATGAATGACAAATTGTATTCGTTGGCAGGTCACTGTGATATCAAAGGACGTGCTGTTATTTATAATATAATCAACTTATAACAGTGCTGTAACAGTAACTCCTGTGACATCACACCACCCCCTCGATGATTATTTTCCTATAACAGCGTGACACAAAGTGTTTTATTCCTAACTTAACGTCTGCCATCATTTTTTCCCCCCAATGTAATTGGTTTCAAAATGGATTATGACGTCCACAGTGAGTAACTGAGAGTTGGGAAAGTATTGATGATACTCTTAGAAAAGTGCAATATAATTTATCATCATATCAGTATTGTCATTCTCCCAGCGCTTCTTTCAGGAGCTGAAAAACATCGAGGGAGCAACGAGTTAGTGTTTGCTCTGCAGTGTGTGGGCAGACGCGCCTCTTTTATTATGCTGGAATGAAAGTTTCTTCCTTCGAAGAAATGAGGAAGGGTGTGAGTCAGAGATTAAGTTTTCCAGATTGTGTTGTTTTTTTTTTATTTTAACAGCGAGTTAAGATGGAGAGGTGCGACATTAGACGTGGATCTATAAGAGCATCTTAAATCCCATGATTACTTGCAGGTGATAAATTCCCACTGTGGAAGCGTGTTTACAAGGTGAAATGAGTGTAAATCCCAGTGCAGCAGAGCGCCGGGTCACTTTACAAGCCACGGTGACGTCATTAAAAGCGCGCCAGCTCTTTGTTTGGTTTAATTACTGGTGCTGTGTAAATTCACACTTACCGCAAAAAAACATGTAGAGGGAATCTGTGCTAATGTCTCTCTCTGCTGTCCGTTTATACATCCTCTCCCCTTCACTCCGGTTTACTAGCGCTGCTCGGCAGACAGTCGGCATTTCACCAGCGTTTATGTGAATCAAATGCACCTTTTAGCCCCCACTGGCTAAATCAGTCTGGATGCGTTTGCTCACTTGCGCAAGGTGACTCCGGGGCACAGATTTGAGCCATGTGATGGATGGCAGATTTCATAAAGCCTCATTTCTCATTACAGCATGAGTCTGTTCGCTTTGAGACGAGCATACACATCTGTTTGTTTTGCTCTGTCCTCGTGACCAGCAGGCAGAGACGAGAAGAGGGAGACGCATGGGACGGGCCTGTGGTCAGTCATGTATAATGCATCGCGACAGACTGTACGTCTCCTAAGTGTTACTAATGGGGAGTTTGCCAGTTTTATATCGTCATCACTGTTTACTAGAAGGAGAGCGCTGTTAAATTAGAGGAGAGTGAACAGTGAGTGATGACGCTAAAACTAGAGCACAGGTCTTAACATGATGGGAAGAACTGACCCACTTTGTTTGCTCTGCATTTTGTTTATGGTGTTTAGGAAATGCTTTGACTCTTTATGCATTTCCCTCTGAACATCCAGAGCAAGCTGCATATTTATCCTCGTGATTAACTTGTGATCTTCAGTGAAGTCCAAGATTTATATTTTAATGAAACTTCGAGTTGATTTTTAAAATTTAATCTTCTTTTATAGACATTGTTTATCAACATCATCTGTTTTCACTTTGGTACATTACCCACAATGCCAATCGACTACCTGCTGATAGTGGTGCAGTGGGATTTATCCCTGACTTCATCTCTACCTAAAGAGAGCAATGCGGCAGCGCTTTAGTCCTTTAGACTGTCCAGCTCTCTCACCTCCTCATCTGTACACTCTGCTCCAACAGATCAGCTTCAGAACTGTGTCAACAGCATCACACTCGTCATCTCGTATGTTGAAACTCCACGCAGCTGCATCATAGAGCTGCATTGCATTCTGGGACTGTGAGTCCAGCTTTTGCTCCAACGTCTCCTCTGCTTCTGCACTGGATTTTGCAATCTCTTGCTATTTCGTTTTGAGGAGCTATCAGCGAACACGAACCTGCTTGAGATCATTTTTTCAAATATTATACTCCATAGTAACTGCGCTAGCAATAACTTTGTTCCCCTGTGACGTCAGTGTGACGTACAACCACTATCTTCTCAGGTTTGCGGATTAAAGCCCATTTTTAGTTAAGAATTAACACAGCATGTCTCAACTACTCTGCCACGTAGAACATTCATTCACTCATTCATTCATTTCTGTTTTTTAATAAATGCGGTGTACAAATATTTTAGGTGCGCTAAGAGTCAGATTATCCTAAACACGTTTTGTCACATGAAGATTTTCACTTCTGCGTGATGTAAAAGAACGTTCACAGAGTTGACGTTTTTAACCAACACCCGAGCACGCGCCGCTACAGCCGGGCTACAGGCTGAAATATTGAGCTGACATCCAGTAAAGTCTCTGAGATGAGCGTTTAATATTTCTGTTCATTATTTCTCAATACTACATCTGTCAAACACACGAACACGTGCCTCCACTGACAAGAGGAACGTTTAACTGAAGTGCAGAAACGATATTCAGTTACGCCACATTAAAGACACTTTTTTTTTTCTTCTCCTAGGAGTTAATATCCGTTCATTGGTATCTGAATATTAAAATTAGGTAGAAGACACATCTGTAGTGGTTACGTACAGATGTTGAAGTGATCGGTGTTTGATATGCTCGTATTTCTCTCATGGTGCTTTTATTGTCTTTGTTAGTCTTTGATCTCAGTGGTAATGATAAGGATCGCAGACGTGATGAACTGTCAGTTTGGTGTCGGATGGTTCATTTCGTTTTTGCACTAGAGCTGCTAGGCTAATGTGCCCGAATTTGTCATATCCATGTCATTTTTACATGAATGATTTTAAATAAATGACTGTTATTAATTGTCAGTTAAACCAGCCTTTTAGCAAGCGTCAGATTCTCAACACACCCTGGTGAAACTGTGTAATTTTGATTGTGGAGAGAAAGTAGACAGTAGGCTGAAGATTAGCCGGACCCAGAATCACCTGCATGGACAGCTTTGCTCACACTGCAGGGAAACAGCTGCTTATGGGATTTTGTAAACAAACCGAAAGCGTCGGTATTTAGGGGCGATAATTCCTGCTCATTGTGCTCTTGCCAAATGCCGTTTCACTTGGAGAGGCTCTGGAGGAAGTGCGCAGTAAATCACTCTTGAATTGCGAATGATTGCACATTGTGTTCTCTCCGCATCAAGTGGTTGATACGTGACAGCGGTGGCAGAACGGTTCTCTATGAGAACTATTTTTGCGTGGTTCATCTTTGTTTCATTTTGCTAAATTATTGAGAAGGAGAACAACAAAAAAAAAACACTGCAGCTGTAGCAGGAGTCAAACTTTTCTTGACAGTGACGCAGCTCTTTTCCACTTTTCTCTCATTTAACGTTGGGCAGAGTTTAAGACCTCTGGCAGATAAAACATTCGAGATTGTCTGACAGTGATAAAGCATTAATGACCTTTTTCAGCTGACACAGTGTCAGAGAAACGGCTGACCCTTTTTTAAAAAAAAAAAAAAGCAGCCTGACTTCTACTAGCCAGAGCCAACTGTTGTGTAACTGGAGACTGGAGCCTTAAAGGGTGCTGGAGATGTGAAATATTCATTGTGTTGTTTTGTGGCAGACGTATCTGCAAGGGGAAAGCTGTCTTTTTTTTTTTTTGTTACATCCTAAGGCTACAGTGAATCTGTGAGATATTTTGCATTGTTAAGTGCAAATTGGTGTCACGAAAGTGTAAAATCTTTCTACATTTTCTTCATTCTGTTCAACGCAAATGTTCCAGAGCTTAATGAATGTCCAGATTCCTCTAGAAAAAAAACTGATTTAATTTGATTCATGTTACAAGAAATGTAACATGGTGCGGTGCTGCATTTCTTGGAGTTTGTAAACTCAAACATGGTGGAAATTTGCGTTTAGTCTGGGCTACGATGGGGCTTAGTTTCAAACCGGCTGCAGTGTTGGGAATTTCTGCAGGAGAGTTTATGCGGGAAACACGCTCGACCTGACCTGACCCGACCCTGATGCTACTCTATGTTTATCTGAATCGTAGTGAAACACGGTCTAAACCTAACCAGCGTTCATTTCTCCATATTCCTCTGTACGTTACAGGTTTTGAGGAATGTCATAAAAATCACTGAAATATTCATCTTTTCCGAGGTAATTTGTTATCTAGCCTTTAATTATTATTTTGTCATTTGCTCTCATTAACACTCACACATAATCTATTAATTATGATCTCCATTTGCATTTTAATGAGCAGGGGGCTGATGATTAAATCGGACTACACAAGGCTATAATTGAATGACCCCTGGCTCTGGCTGTGATGGCTGGACGTGAGAGGTGTCGTGGCTCGCTCTGATAAAGGACGGGAAATAAAACGAGGAACGAGGATGTCAGCAAAAAATGCCTTATTACTCCTCCGTCAATTAAGGGTTAATTCCATGTTTGCTGACCATGATAACGACGTGTCTATTTTTAATCGACTGTCAGTTCTGACAGCACTTACTTGTGTGTGCACTGAGTACATCATTATTATTTATTTATTTATTTATTTGTATACAGTTGAATAGTACTGCAAGAAGCAGTCAGAAGTAAAAAGAAAATCAGCAAATTTTCCAAGGTCTTTCAGTAACAAAAAGTTGAAGTGGGTGTTAAATGACTATATATAGATCAGTATAAAACTCTGTCTCCCTCTGTCTGTCTCTCTCTTTCACTTTTCCTTTCAACTCAGGATGTCTTCATCAGCATAAATGTGTCTTGTACGATTTTAAAAACGCACAGGAATATGTACGTATATTAACATACCCCATGTGTACATAAAGACAGTAATTACACAAGAGTTGGATCTCGACACATACTGATTGTTATATATCCTTTTTGTAGTGTAATATAATGTAATAATTGCACACATTAGTGTCTTTAATATTTGTTGTTATAATAAACTGTACATGCTGGGTTTAAGCATGTTTGAATGCTCGAATCTGATTGGTCAGAACAGTGGTTCTGGCTGTAACATTAACAACAGGTTTATACTAATGCGCTGGTTCTAATATGTTATTGTTTCTATAGTAACAGCTCATACACAGGGACATGTAGGGCAGATACCCCACATAATCTAAACTTAGTAATAAACAGATTAAAAAAAACGTGTTGTTTGCCAAAATAAAACATATAGCCGTTGATGATGTGATGTGTTTTGTTAGGAGACAATTATTTAATATTTATAGAAGTTCCCCAGCACTGGAAAGTGTGTCAGGACAGAGGAATTTAGAGAGAGAGAGAGAGAGAGAGAGAGAGAGAGAGAGGATGGTGGTGAGGGGGCGACTGTTTATCACAGCTATAGCGAAGGTGAGAACAGGAACCAACACATCTCTCTGACATTGAATTGAACTGTAAACTATTAAAATGTGTGACATAACATTCATTAATAAGTTAAACATTATAATCATTGGTAAATCACTGTGGTGTAAGAGGAATAACACACTCCAGACCATACGGTTATATGAAAATAATCCCCTTCAGGGGATGATCCGCTACTCCCCGTTCCTCAATGTGTGTTATATTTGTATAACCGCACACTCTGCCGTGTGTTACTCCTCACTTATATAAGTTACGCTACGCTTGGAAATCCGGTTGGATAAAAGTATCACAGTATTTTAATCAACCTTTTGAAAACAAACAAGCAAAAATCTAAATAAATACGAACACAAAAGTTCTTTTGCACATCCTTGTGTGCATTTATATTTGTAACAAAACCCAAAAGGAAACACAAAGATCTTTTTCCTTAAATACGATTTTTTCTGTAACATCTCTTACAGTGTCAGTATTTATCACACTGGCGTTATGAGCTGAAAGAGTCTTAATTACTACTTAGCTAAAATAACCAAAATAGTTTGGTTCAGTTCTGATCAGCAATGCTGTGTTCTTCCGTGTGTTCGATAGCTGTTGTGTATGATAAAGAATGAACATGCTAGGAACGGCAGCAGATGTAGCCATGTAACATGTTAACAGCAGCAGCGAATGTAAAGGAAGGTAAAGGGTTAACGGGGGAAAAAACATGGACGCCTCAATGTTTGTCTTTTCTTACCAACAATCTAGCCAGCTAGCTGTATTGAGCGATGTATATTTTCCTCCTCAAAACAGTGAACTGTAGAGTCTGTGTTAGATTTAACAAGCGAATACATCTGTATGTTGAATGATCTAAAGTTAATGCATGTACATACAGTATAAATCATTATAAAGTTAAATAAGTGCTGCTGTGTTTAATGTTGATGCTGCAAGAGGCCATTTAGATTTGACGTCACTTGCTAAACTCGAGGTGGAGGAGACCATCCTGACTTTCTGAGTTGAAGAGGGTGTTTACTTTGTTTAGGTGCCCTGCATTATGGGTACTGTAGTGAACAGCAAGTGGTTGTTAATAAATGCTACACACCTCATCATCATCCTCTCCTGGCTCATCTGAGAGTCAGACTAATTGTTGTTTTCTGTAGGACGTGTTTAATGAGGCTGAAAGAACAGAATGCATTTTTCTACACCTACTTGCAAGCGGGCTCCCGTCAGTCATAATCGTGATGCACACGTGCAAATATTTCAAAGGGTAGATAGATTGAAGAGGCCGCAGTGGGGTAAGGAACGGGCAAAACAGAACAGGTGGACATTAACGGAAAAGAAATGCGTTCTGTGTTTAGAAAAAGTTAGAAGTCGAATAAGCACACAAGTGTATTAGCTTCAGTTTTGGCTTATGTAAGTACACAAGTCTAACTTTTATATAATTTCGGTGTCATATTTGTGTTGTAACTTGCCAACCACATAGTGATTGTGTGATCGGAGTGATCGTGTGTGTAGTATATAATGACATTCAGCCACCATTTAGGAGGACAAAGAGAGACCTGATCTCACGTTACATATAATGTCCTGTTCCTTACCTACTTACAGCTCAAACTGAACATGTGTACTTAAACAAGATTTATTTTACTAATCCATGTGTAACAGTGAAAACGTCCTCCGTTGTTACATTATGGTTGTAGATGTGTACTTTATGCTTAACAGTGGAACCTGTTTTTTTGCTAACATCTGGCATAGTCATAGCACAACATTTGTCTCACTTTGTTTATAATGTTCACACACACTCTTGTTTTTATACAGCCACTTATCACGTTCCTCATCGCAGTTTTACTCACTTATTGCATGTGTCCTGTTTATTGTGCTTCATGAACAGGATAGAGTAACACTTTATTGAGCTCTGATTTGTCACAGGAACTTGGAGTAAAGCTTTACACACACGAACACACATATACACACACACATACATACACACACACACACCGATCAGCCATAACATTAAAACCACTGACAGGTGAAGTGAATAATATTGATTATCTCGTTACATTGGCACCTGTCAAGGGGTGGGATATATTAAGCAGCAAGTGAACAGTCAGTTCTTGAAGTTGACGTGTTGGAAGCAGAATAAATGGGCAAGCATTAGGATCTGAGGGACTTTGACAAGCGCCAAATTGTGATGGCTAGACGACTGGGTCAGAGCATCTCCAAAACGGCAGGTCTTGTGGGGTGTTCCTGGTATGCAGTGGTTGGTACCTACCAAAAGAGGTCCAGGGAAGGACAACCGGTGAACCGGTGACAGGGTCATGGCACCCAAGGCTCACTGATGCACGTGGGGAGCGAAAGCTAGCCCATCTGGTCCGATCCCACAGAAAAGCTACTGTAGCACAAACTGCTGAGGAAGTTAATGCTGGCTATGATAGAAAGGTGTCAGAACACACAGTGCATCGTGGCTTGCTGCATATGGGGCTGTGTAGCTGCAGACCAGTCAGAGTGCTCATGTTGACCCCCTGTCCATCGCCGAACACGCCTACAGTGGACACGTGAGCATAAGAACTGGACCATGAAGCAATGGAAGAAGGTGGCCTGGTCTGAAGAATCACATTTTCTTTTACATCATGTGGATGGCCAGGTGCGTGTGTGTCACTTACTTGGGGAAGAGATGGCACCAGGATGCACTATGGGAAGAAGGCAAGCCGGCGTAGGCAGTGTGATGCTCTGGCAAATGTTCTGCTGGAAAACCTTGGGTCCTGGCATTCATGTGGACGTTACTTTGACACGTACCACCTACCTAAACATTGTTGCAGACCAAGTACACCCCTTCATGGCACCGGTATTCCCTAATGGCAGTGGCCTCTTTACGCAGCATAATGCGCCCTGCAACACTGCAAAAATGGTTCAGGAATGGTTTGAGGAACATGACGCTGTGTTGATTTGGCCTCCAGATTCCCCAGATCTCAATCCGATCGAGCATCTGTGTGACGTGCTGGACAAACAAGTCTGATCCATGGAGGCCCCACCTTGCAACTTACAGGACTTAAAGGATCTACTGCTAATGTCTTGGTACCAGATACAACAGCACACCTTCAGAGGTCTTGTGGAGTCCATGCCTCAACGGGTCAGAGCCGTGTGTGTGTATGTATGTATGTGTGTGTATATATATATGTGTGTGTGTGTGTGTGTGTGTGTATGTGTGTGTGTGTATGTATGTATGTATGTATGTATATATATATATATATATATATATATATATATATATATATATATATATATATATTATATACACACACAATACAAAAACATTTTAGATTCCAAACATTAGTTTTCCAGCACAAAATTAAATGTTACGAAAAATGTTTGTATGTCAGTAAAGAAAGCAGACTATTATGTAAGATAAAAACAGAATGAAGGCTGCTGGGTTTCGCTGCAGAAATAAGAAGCGAGTCGACAGTCAAAGTCTCCAGAAGAACTGCGGCTGCTTCTGCAAGATGCTCAGTAACACTTACAGCTCATTTCCTTATCAAACTGCACACACTGCACCTGAGACTACTTTTTTTTTTTTTAGACCAAAGGGTCGTCACACCAAATATTGACTTTCTTTCATTTATTACTGTTTACTGCTATTTATGGTATTATTTTAATGTAGAAACATTTAATTTCATTATTTTTGAAGGCATCTTTGCTCTACAGCATTTCTCTGCATGTGCCTCAGACTTTTGCACAGAACTGTATGTGTATATATATATATATATATATATATATATATATATATATATATATATATAGGTAGGTACATATACAGATGCACAGGTACACAGAATACACTGCAGTAGTTAGCCGTTCCACCTACACATGAAGTGTGTGAAGCAGGGAATAACTCGTGGAAGTGGTGGTAAAACGAGCACTATGACAGCTTGTGTGTGCCTTCTGTAAACAGACCTCGAGTCTAACCTCTTATCCAGCGACTACACGGAAAACTACAGGAAGGGAACAGGAAGGAGGCAGTTGAAGTGTGAAAAGTCTCTCTGTATCCTGCAGCCGATATCAGTAGACATTGTTAACTAAGGAGGTCGTAACTGCTAGATACGTTGTAGCTAAGTGTTACTTTAACACTATACAGTATAAGATGTAACTAAGACAACTTTATGTAATAGCACTTTAACCGAAGCAAAGCCTAGATGTAACCAGTACTAGCGTTAGCTGCGTGCCTCTGCTGTATGTGAATGTATGTCTGTGTCGCAGTAACAGTTGATAAGCCACTAGTGAAGGTTACTGAATTAAATTAAACTGCTAGTTTCTTTGGATATTACTACATTTCTACTGGATGGGTTAGTTCGCTTGCTAATTTAAAAAAAAAAAAAAAAAGTAACTTTTATGACAGTGATATTGAAAAAAAACCCAATTGAATTATACAGCTATACTATACTTTATATATTTATATACTAGGCTTGGGTGATATGACAGAAATTTCAGACAGATACTTGAAGACTTTTCTATGATGCACAATATGTATCACAATATTTGGGTTTGCTAACAAACCTCCTGCAAAACGGAGGCATCGCATTAAAAAACAAAACAAACAATAACGAAACAAAAAGCCTGATACTTTTATTTAATGTGTACAAAAATACATTGTTAAAATAAATCCCTGAAAGTATGGAGGGAAATCTGAAATTGTACTTTTAAAAAAAAATTATATAGCTTTAGCATTAAATCTGATGCTTCCAGTCACTGTAACTGAAAGTAACAATAATAATAATAATAATAATAATAATAATATTGTAATAATAAATAATATTGATTATTTTGGCAAAAATATGAAAGTAATTATAAAAAATCTGAAGTATGATAATACAATGAAAGTGACCCACATTGTTCAAGTTCATTACCCCGTGACTCCGTAATACTGATGACGTATAACAGAAACATCACAGAAACGGGCTGAAAGATATTAGTTCATATGGAGATTACAACTAGGGGGCGTGTCACTCTCTCTGTGTAATCAACTGACACGATGGTCTCTGATTGGCTGCATGAATCAACTGCGCGGGGATTGGTGCAGTTGGCCCACGGCCTCGTTTAATACCGTTCTGTGTGTTTTTCTTGTGTTGCTGTTGTGATTCTAAATAAAATCCTCTTTAAAATGCTGTGTTTTAGAAGACAAGTCCTTATCCCTGTTCTTGTCCTTAAGACAGGGCCTTATCTTCTTTTTCTTCTTCTTCTTAATATTAGTTTATTTATTTATTTGTTTATAAAAATATATCATTATTAATTCATATATTTCTGTGTTAAAGAAATAAATGGATCAGAGAAAGTGGAGAAAGCCGAGTATGAGCGCGAGAGCACTGATTGATTGCTGTATGTTCAAACATTTATGTATTAGCATTCTTCACAAATAGGAGGCCCGAGCTACTCAGGGCGAGCGAGCGAGTGAGCGAGCACAGGGAGCTTATTACCTGCCCATGTCAGGAATGTATTTATTTGGGGCGTAATGAAGAGATTTGAGCGATATGAGTTGTTTTTTTCAGGTTTGAGGCACTTCTTCAGTTAATAATACAGATGTGAGAATTTATTTGAAACGGTGTTGTTGCTGCTGTATGGCGAGGCGCTCTAATGAAGCACTCAGGAGGTAGGAATGAACGATTACAGGCAGCACTTCACAACCCCACGAGGAACACTTTTAAGAAGCGAGTATTAAGGATGAATGCCGCGTGTGCGGTGGAGAAGCTGCATCTCACAGCGTTGTAGTGCTGCTTGTTGTAGTGCTGCTTGTGTTTTTAGCCTGTGAGGGAAAGAAAAGCCCATTCATAAGTAATGGGATGTGCAAAAGCACTCGCTCTTCCTCTAATGAAGGTGATGGGCTGCCCACTTTCAACGCTAATGTCCGGGGGAAATCAAATTCACGCCATTTTAAACTTACCCCAGATGACGTCAGTTAGACGAGACGTGTTTGGTGTCTGATTTTTTTTTTTTCTGTAAATCATTTCTGTACAGGACCAACTCATGGAAACCCATCGATTTAAGCTTGATCCAGCGTTTCATTGCCGTGGGTTGTTGTTGCACGCACTTCCACAACTTTTATTTTTTTGTATAAAGCTTTAATTTTGTTTAAACATTCGATCATGTATTCCTTTGTGCTCTTTGAGTGGGAGGGGCATACTCTCTCTCCCCCCGTCAATCACAGCAACAGTAGCCATTCTTGGGTGTCTGTTAGCTTATGTATGTGGAAGAGGGTAGATAGCGCTTCCTCCGAATGTGTTTCATTCGTAATATAGAGAGCAAAACGGCTGGACAACATTTACTCACATTAAAAAATGTAGCATTTATGATTTTATATATACTGTGTTTGAATTTACGATTTAGAAATGCCACAAATAGTGAGACAGCTAGCTAAATGCTAGTCAACTACTGTGTGTGTGTATATATATATATATATATACACACACACACACACACACACTATTTTTTTACCAGTAGCTCAATTTCAGCATCTGAAAGAGTCAGTATTCCTAAAACCTGCCAAATTACTATCACAATCAAGCCCGTTTAATTCATTGCTAGCATTAGCTATGTTAGTTTGCTAGTACTGTGGCATAAGTCCTCATGAAAGATGTAACATAAAAAAATGATTTATAAAAAAAAAAAAAAGTGAGATTGAGCTTAACAATGTTGTATCACAAGGAAATGAAGATGATTATGCGTGATCACTGGGTCACACATCTCACACACCTGCAAAACACACACACAGACACCCACACTGCTGGCTTGCTCCGATGCCGAGCAATTCCATTAAGATGCATAATGCATGACTCCTACATCACCTTTAGATGGAGAGAGAGAAAAGGGAAGGCAGAAAACGCCCTTGCTCTGCTGATCAGACTATAATGATCATTTATTTATAGGGCCTTGTTTACACAAGCGCAGGACGATCTCTTTCACGCCGAGCTCAGCTGATTTATTACCTCGACCTTTCCGCCCCAGGTGAGGCCCAGGCGCACATTACCGTGCTGATCACGCCTACGTTACTGCACCTGTGGCTGCTCACTTTCATTTTACACATCCGTGAGCAATTTGTAGCCCCCCCCAAAACACCACCACACACACACACACCGTCCTCACACACTCCCAGTCCCAGCGTGCACTCTTTTTTTATTCGTAATATTCATTAAAGGAGTGGTGTGTGTCTTTGAAGCCCCTCGCTGCTGTTTGATTATTGTGAAAGCAGAAATGGAAATCCTGTCATCACAGAGAAAACAGCACCACAGAGAGACACCATCACATACCCACATATCATCTCTCTCTCTCTGTCTCTCTCTCTTTCTCTTTCTCGCACAATCTCCCACCCTCTTGCTGTCTTGTTTTGCCTGCCCTCAAATCTCTTTCTCTCTCTCACTTACACACACTCACCGTCTCACTATCTCTCTCTCTCTCTCTCTCTCTCTCTCTGTTATTCAGGCTCTTTCTCTGGTTCTCGTGCACACTCTCACCATCTTGTCTTCACACACACACACACACACACACACACACACACACACACACACACACTCTTTCTCACAGTCTCTCTCACTTTGTCATCATATGTCTCAGTCGCCTTACACACACATTCTCTCACTTGCACTCTCTCTCTCTCTCTCTCTCTCTCTCTCTTCCATGCACACACACACACACTTTTTTAATCCCTTGTTTTTTTCTTCATATCTGTCTTACTTTCCTTTCACACACACACCTTCTCACTCTTTCTCCGTGTCTTACTCTCCTTTCTCACACACATTCTTGCACTCTCTTCCATGTCCTGCTTCTCTCTCTTTCTCTCTCTTTCACTTGCTCTTGCTGTAATGCATGCTGTCTGTCTCTCTTGCTCTGTTATTTTGTGTGTATCTGTCTCACTCTCACACCACTGCTAATCTGTCTTGCTTTATTATCCTCTTTGTACTTTTGTCCATTTTGCTCTCACCCACTTTCTCTTTCTCTCTGGCTCTCATTACCACATTGTCCTTCTCTCTCCTCTGTCTTTCATTGCCACTCTTATCCCTTAACCTTTTCTTCTCCTTCCTTCATTTGTCTCTTTTTCTCACCCTCCCTTCCATCACGTCTATATCTATTTTTCTCCCTATTCTTCCTCTTCATTCGATCCCTATGCCTTCTACCTGTCTGCCATCCCATTCCGTTATTTCTCCATTTACTCTCTCACCTGTTCACATGGTGCATTCACATGGTTTCTTTTCCACCATATCTGTCTTTCCATATATCAACTCTCTCTGCATCACTCACTTTTCTCTCAGTCTGTCCGTCCGTGTATTTTTACACACTACTCCCGTTTGTAACTGCTTAATGCCGGAGGACATTGCTCATGCAGGCTGAGCCGAATTTCGTTTCCATCCCAGACGCGTGTTCATCTATTCCAGTCAAATCACTGTGTCAATCTCATACAAGATGGCATTTGCAATCTGATGCGTGCCGCAAACACACATCATCTCCCGTCACCTTCCTGGGTGTTACAGCTTGATCACAGTAGTCTTCACTGTCTCTGTGCTGCTCTGGAGTTCTTACCCATACACAAAGGCCAAGCTGACCTTACTGGCTCAGCAACAGTCTGAAAAAAGCTGAACTAAAAAAAAACTCAGTTGTCTTATTGACGCCAGGCGGTCGAATGGCTGTCGTGAAGTTACCGAGTATGACTCACGTTATTACACATGCACGTCGCCTTTCCAGTCTGCTAATACTTTCAGAATTGCATTCATTCACGTCAAAATTACATCTATCTACTTTTCTGTGTAGATCGCGTTGGACGAGTTGTCTTTTATTTACATGTTATGTCTCCACAGCAAAACAAAGCACGCAATACACTAATGTCTCTTATTTTGTATTCAACACCAGCCTCATTTTGGATTCATCTGAGCTAGATGTGCCAATTTGCAGCCAACTCTCAACAAGATGCTTTTGAAAAGGGAATAAAGAAATTGGCTCATCAACCCAGGCTACTGTACAGCTCGGCAAAAAACATTTATTGTGTCTAATAGGTGTTCCTTTGCAATCATTCCTTGCATTGGTGGGGAAAGTGAGAGAGAGGGAGAACTAAACACAAAAAAAAAACCAGACAAATCCTATTAAACCTAGAGACAATATGAAAAGAAAGACAGCACTACAATTTCAAGACAGCAATTAAACTTCAGTTCTGTAGTTATTTCCCACGAAGCAGTTTTTTCCGATATGATGCACTCATGAAGAACTCATTTACTCACCTTGGCAGAGTGGAGATTCTCCACAAGGGGGCAGTCTTAGTTAAGTAGATTTTGTGTGTTTATCGTTGTCACGAATTGTACAACAGTTTGTACAACAGTTAGTTCCAGTCCACTAATTTGAGGTGATAAGCGGCGTTCCAAGAGTGCTTATATTTACTATAAACGTACTGGGACGTTTCACTGTGTGTATCACTCTGCCCATGAAATTTCAATTCTCACAACAGTCCCACTGAAACCGTTACTACAGTAGAGTTAGTGACATCATACACGGACATGGCAAATGATACACTTCTGACTTCAAATATGAAAGCTCGTCAGTCAATATGAGCAGATAATATTGCCTGAAACACTTCAGAATTCATCCTGCTGCTTTTGTCAGCAGTCACATCATCAATAAATACAAGAGAACCAGTTCCATTGGCAGCCATACATGCCCACTACCCCACCATGTTTCACTGATGAGGTGGTATGCTTAGGATCATGAGCAGTTCCTTTCCTTCTGCATACTCTTCTCTTCCCATCACGCTGGTACAAGTTGATCTTGGTCTCATCTGTCCATAGGATGTTGTTCCAGAACTGTGAAGGCTTTTTTAGATGTTGTTTGGCAAACTCTAATCTGCCCTTCCTGTTTTTGGTGGTAATGTCATGGCGTGGGCATGTATGGCTGCCAGTGGAACTGGTTCTCTTGTATTTATTGATGATGTGACTGCTGACAAAAGCAGCAGGATGAATTCTGAAGTGTTTCAGGCAATATTATCTGCTCATATTCAGCCAAATGCTTCAGAACCCATTGGACGGCGCTTCACAGTGCAGATGGACAATGACCCAAAGCATA
>CM040977.1:2189353-2231628 GCA_022985145.1 Pangasius djambal | reverse complement strand
CGTTCACCTGATTTGGATGTAAATACCCTCAAATTAAAGCTGACAGTCTGCAGTTAAAGCACATCTTGTTCGTTTCATTTGAAATCCATTGTGGTGGTGTATAGAGCCAAAAATGTTAGAATTGTGTCGATGTCCCAATATTTATGGACCTGACTGTGTATATATATATATATATATATATATATATATATATATATATTTTTTTTTTTTTACAAACAGTAGGGTTAGTAATCCAATCTCATTAAGAAGGGATGCAGACAAGGTACAAATATGTTGGGTTCCGCCCACTGTATTGTGATTGGATTGTAAGTGGGACAAAACAAATGTGAAGCTAGTTTGTAGTGCAGTCACGTTTCTTTTTTTGTGAAAATAGTGTACACTGTCTGTGATTTGAGTAGTCTCGCAAGTCAGAATTCCATCAGGTGCTAGAATGGGACATTTCGTCAATAAGTGTGGTCAAGAACCACCGCTTTTACAGAAGGAATGAATTTGACAGATGTGGCAGATGACTACCCACAGACCTTTTCCTGTAGCCTGGCGGCAAACGTGCGATTATCTTGTTTACTTGCGGCTAACTGCGCCAAACAGAACTGAACACAGGATTCTGTGACTCCAGAAAACCTTACTGTGTCATGGTGTTCAAAAGTTATTTTTTTCTTTTTTCTCCCCAATGTGCATGCATTGATACCAGATTGCAACTTTCAAGATCCTGAAGCTTGTGACCAGAAAAGTGTACAAAAGATACCATGAGTTCAGGGTGGAGCATCTGACGCTGAGACTAGAGTGATGCCAACACTGAAACGCTCAGCCCAGACCTACGTACATGTCAAGATAAGGACAAGGCAAAAAAAAATAATAAATAACAGTCGAATAGATCCAGGGCTAATTAAAATGGTCTGTTGTAAGGAATTAGAAGGAAAAAAGAGCCACAGTGATGTTTATGGCCTATAGGCCAGTGATGAGTGTTATTCACATGCTACACACATATACACACACTCATTCTCTAATACACTCTCATATCTCCCCTGGGTGTCAAATAAATGAACAGCAAGCACACAATGGTCACCATCACACCCACAGACATGACTGACCTTACCCATGAACTTCTCCCACCAATGGTGAGATTGTGTTTTATGCCGGTGTGTCGCTCATCATGTGAGAATAACCTTGAGTCTTCATTTCCTGTCTCGCAGTAATTGGGAGCAGGCATTCTGTTGGATATAAAGGATTGAAGAGATTAGGTTAGATGAGGTTAGATTAGTTGGACACAGTTAGCATTACACAGACATTTGCCAGTGGGAACGGTGCATTTAGGAGTTCTCTATTCAATCCGTATTGAATCGTGTGAGGGGAAAATATTGATATTTATAATCTTATCTACATTTGTGTATTGATTAATAATGGAAATTTGTATTTTGGTCACAGAGACTCGAAGTCTGTACAGCTGTCATCATCATATTGTTAAATTACTAATCATCGTTGTTTACAGTACATGCTGCAATTCCCACAGTATAAGATGTTTATGCATGACTTTTATAATGATAACATTCAGCATATGTTGCTTCTTTTAATTGATCAATTTGTCTGTTTTTACGGCAGATGCTAGTCTAGCAGTGGTTTGCCTGGCGCATAGCTATCACATTTGTCCAACAGGATTCTGAGACAAGCTGTTCAGAGGTTACTGAAAGATTCATGTAGCATACTAAGAATGTAGCATATTAACTGCCTACAGGATAAAAACTAATTTGCTAGTGCAGGTTGTTGGCTGGCTAATATTAAAAATATCAAGTGCTTTTGAGTTCTCAATTCTGATGTTTTCTATAAAGCAGCTCTGACATTAGTGAAGCTCCAAATCACAGGTTTATATTAATGCGTTTGTTATTGTTTCTATAGGAAAGTTTTCCAGTGTCAGCACTTTGTTGACCAGTGTCAGCTCTGTAACAGTCAGAGCTAAAGTTGTAACTTTAAGTTTTCTGACATCCTCAAGACAGAGTTTGCACTTGGTGGTTTCTCTGTAACATTTTGTCTTATTAACATCCAGAGAGAGAGAGACAAAAACCAGGCTAGTGAGGGAATAAATGTTTATAGCTGCTGTAGCATAAGTGAGAACAGAGATTTACTTGTTTCATGGACATTCCTCAACATTAAATAAATAAATATCAATAAAAAACAGTTAGTGTTTTCAAATTGCTGTTGTACAAGAGGAATAAAACACTTCAGCATGTGCCGCTGTAGGAAAATAACTGGGTGGTTACATTACTTCTGCATCTTGTCAGGACACATCACTCCACTCAGGCATTGATTATTTTCCTATAACAGTATGGCCCAAAATGTTTTATTCTGTAAACAAAAGGCTAGTAAAACGAGCATTATTGTGATTAGACAAAGGAACAAACATATAAAGTTATCTGCATTAAGCTATCGTATGTTATTAAGTTATCTGCATGAGTTCTTGGAAGGTCTTGGTATTTAAGAGGTCTGACAGAGGGTTTAAGATCAATAGCATAGGAAAGAGTCCATCTGAGGAAATTATGGAGCACTGAAATGACTCGGTGGTGTCTAAGAGGATGTACATGTAGACTACAGACCAAAATAATGGCACAGCCAAGATGCTGCTATTGGGCTCTCGAGCAAAGCCCCTTGAGCTTGAGCTGCTCCGCTCAGCTATAAGTGGCTTTAGATAAAAATGTCTGCCAAATAGTAACTTTATGGCAACATTAATGGGATAAACACTAAACTAGAATGTTCCAGTAGGGACCTGAAATTATCTTGTGAAATAAAAATGCCTGGCATATTAATGTGGCTTATAAAGCAAAACAATGTATATATTACGGTTGTACATATAACTGGTAGAAACATTTTAGTTTTGGCTTTATAATTGTAAAATAATAATAGTATTGTGTTGATGATTATGATTATGGTCTATCTCACTTGGACTAAGATTCCAACTGTAGTAAACCTTTGTTCTCAAACTGAGCACCAGCCTCTAAACACAGACTGTTATGGAGGAGGGAAGAGGGAAGAGGGAAAAACTGGAGAAGGAGGAAATGTGAGAAAATCTCACACATGCATTTAGAGATATGCTGCAAATGCACAGATGTAAAGCAGTGTGAAAACAGATGTATTTAAAACACACAGAGCGGATGGGAATGCAGCACCACAGCAGATTGCAGGATAGAAATCAGAGCAACTCAGACATTAATTACAGATGTACCACATTTATTATGTACTCTCTGTCTCTGTGCCTTCTCATTCCCTGTCTCTGGAGTCACTCAGTACTGTGTAAAAAGGTCCAGCTCCAGCCTGAAGAACTTTTATCCCACTCCCAGTTCATCCCACTTCCACCTTATTCCACTGCATCCCAATCCCACCTCGTCCCACTCCCATTTCATCCCATGCCCACCTTGTCTCATGTCCATCTTGTTCAGTTCATTTCAGTTGTATTTGTATAGCGCAGACATTGTCATGAAACAGGTTTACCAAAAAATGTTCCAATGCCTATATTTTTCCCATGCCCACTTCACCCCATTCCCACTTCATTCCACCTCATCCCACTTGCACCTGAAATTCATGCCAGCCTGATTCTGTGTCCACCTCATTCCTTGCCAGCTTCCTTCCACGTCCAACTCATCCCATTCCCAAGTCGTCCACTCACCTCAGCCCGCTCCCGTGCTATCCCATTTCCAAATCATCCCATGGACGCCTCATTCCATGCCCATTCCATATTACTCCCGCTTCATCCCAGGTCTTCCTCAACCCATGCCAGTGCTTTCCTATATCCACACCTCATGCCCACCTCATCCCACACCCACTTCATTCCACTCCCACCTCAACCCACGGCAGCCTCATTTTAGTGTCCAAGCTGTTCCATGCATCTTCATTCCGCGTCCAACTCATTCCACTCCCACCTCAGCCCATGTCCATGCTCTCCCATGGACACATCATTTGATGCCCACACCCACCTCACCCACTTACTTCCATGTCCAACTCATCTCATGGCAACTTTTTCCCATATCCACTTAATTTGGTGCTCACCTCATACTGCTTTGCACCTCATTTCACTGGTAACAAAATTAATCCATGCACTCTTACAGTTCTAAATTAGCATTCTTCAGGTATCTTCATGTCACACTGTAATTGCTATTGTTTCTGCTTTTTTTGGCTTGCATTTGTGTGTTGAACCATTCTGTACATGTCAAATATGGTTCCTGCAGGAGCCTTAGTGCACATACACACTTGCAAACACACTATGTGGTGCACATGCATAATTTTTTAAATGGGATGCCTCTTGGGCAGTCTGTATGGATGATAGGTTCCCATCAACAGCACCGAGACGAGGTAGTAATCTAGTCACAGATCACATCAAGTGCACTTCTTCCTGTTTGGCTGTGGAGTGTTGTGCTTCATTTTCTCAGATGGTAGAAAAGATTTTGCAGCGCCTCACATGGAAACACTGCTTCAACGTTATCATTTTGAGTGATTTTCGCTCAGACGAAAGCATTCTGTCGTAGAGCTGATTTTATGGTTTGGGCCTTCAGTGCAAGTGCAAGAGAAAGAAAGTGAGTATTTAAAAGCCTATTATAGCCCAGTCCACTTCATTTGGCTAACTAGGGCCAGCCCACTTACATTATGACCCCATGTGTTGCAATTATCTTGAGAGACAGAAATGAAACCTGCTGCAAGTGTGTATGAGTCATACCGAGAGCCACGGGAAAAGTTGAACTGCTTTCTTCTCTGTACTTTACCAGAGCAAAAGGGGCATTTAGGTTGCAAGTTCTATAAGTACCTAGTAGTTTGGCTTATCATCAGCGCCTTGAACGTCGCAGAACGACAGCGAATGCGAAGAGTCATTACATTCAGAGTCAGTCCGACTCGGCCATAAATACTCTGAGTCTTATGCAACGTCTCTGCTGTGATCTGGAAGTGTGGGTGCAGCTTTCATAAGTTCTAATCTTTCTTCTGATTTCATTAACAGCGAGATTAGTGTGACTTTTCATTTTCCACTGCGATGAACCCAAATATAGAGACTCAGATTTGTAGAAATGCAGGAAAAAAGTGTCAGTTTAGTAGCATTGGCAGAGCTGTGCTGAGGATACAGACGAGCTCCCTCCATCCTTGGCAAGTGCCCACTGGTCCGCGTTTGAGTGATAGCATCTCCTGCTGGCTGTCATCCCATCCAGGGAAAAAGTGAGCTCCTTCTTCCTTTCTCCAGAGGACGAGTGCTCAGTTTGAGAAGCGGCATGATTGTGTGTGTTTTAACTAATCTGCTCCATTAAGTAATCCTACAGCGCTAATGAAGCACAGAGAGAGGTAGACAGGGATGAGGGAGCTAGGGAGAAGCACTAAGGGAGGGAGGCAAGGGAGCGAGAGAGATGCAGATGGAGGAAAAGAACATGCGCTAGGGAACGATGGAGAAGGAGGAGGGTGTGTTATTATAAGCCGTGTCTAATTAGTGCTGCTCCATACCAATTCAGCTTACATCAGGCGACGTCATTAGACTACAAGAGATTTAGTGTTCCAGCCGGCGTAGGGAAGGTCACACAATCACAAGAGCAAAATGGGACGCAATCAGGCCCAGCAAGAGGTGCTCTCTCTGTCTTAGAGAAATAAATGACCGGCTGTGCCTTCAACTAGAGTGGCAGAGTGTCTTGAGTAGCGGGACCGGCGTGAGTGTCGCCGTTGTGTCCTTTACTGGAATTTGCCCTTGACTCTACTCTCAGAAAGAGCTCCGGGGCTGTTAGTAGAGGTGACTAAGCTAAAGCAGTGTTTAGCATTCTTATCATGTTTAGCAGAAGGGTGAAAGATGCTGATGTGACCTGCTACATGTTTAAGAGATAAAGGAGTGGTTTGGTAAAGAATCCACAGTGTCCACAATCAGTGAAGATGTTTGGTGTTGATCCAGATGATCCAGTGTTTTTTCTTTAGTTTCGCAATAAGGCTGCGAGACAAAATTTACATCCAAAGTGGAAATGTACTGTGCCTTTTACAGAGGTGCCAACATTTACGGCTTTTGACCCTTTGCTTCAGTTATTAAGACACCTTAAAACTATGCTTTTCTTCCAGATGTGAATAAAATTCTCCAGTGGAAAAGCCAGTTCACTGAAGGGGAAGCGGTAGTGTCGCTTTCTCTTTTCACGTTGGCTTTATCTAGTTGAACTTTGAACTCTTAATTTGTGAAAGGCATACACATGCTATGGTTTTTGTGGTAAAATTCTGTCTGCAAGGATTTTCTTCTTAGCAATGTTTCCACTGCTGCTTTCATATTCGGACCCAGTGAACGTGCTTTCTTCAAGTAGGAAATGTTTCTTTTAGCTAATCAATACAATCCTATTCATCTCTCTGCTCAGCTAGCCTACTTCATAATTCTTTTCAGAGGCACAATTCAGTTTGCAGACAGGAAAGCTGCTGTATCTCCACAATTTCACTTCATAAAATGAAATAATGCCCTTTTTTAAACTTTCTTTATTACGAGGCTTCTAAGATAGCAATCGCTATCTCTTTTAATTTCCCAGGACATCCTCGGCTACATATAGATCTATCATTATTTGATATATAAATGCTAGCGTATTTTTGATATGACCATTTATATAAATAAAAATGCACTTAGTCTCTTGGAGGTGTGTACCAGACAGTAATGGTTTCAGTAGAGAGATATTGTATTTGGAGAATTGTAGGAGCTGATTCTCTGTAATCTGGGGAAAGTATGCAAAAAATGCCTTCATCTGGTTCTAAGGGTGAAGAAGTCATTTTATAGATACACTTCGGCCACCGTAGATCCTGGGGGTGGAGCTTTGTGAACATGGGCAGGAATGGGAATACTTAACGGCTTCAGTTAGCCGTGTATATATATTTTTAACTAATATACCTTTAAATGTGGAGTCTTCTAGACTGCTAAGATGGCTAGTGCAGGCATAGCTAAGCAAACAATAGCTAGTTACACATGCAAACTAACCCAATAAGAGTTTTTGTTAAACAGTCGACCATAGCTAAATAGTATATATATATAATAACATTTCTCATTTGAATCAGTGTGCAAATAAACAGCACCAGTGTGAAACATCCTAAAGATGTTATATTTCCTCCAACCATTCGTTTAGTCTTAGGGATCATAACCCGAATTCTGCTTGTCGTGTGGGTGGTCTTGGATAGAGAGGCCGTACAACTCTCAGCATTTTATACTCCTTCATTTATTTATTTCCTCTCTGCTGCTTATTTTCTTGCTTTATTTGTATTCCACCTCGATTTTAGGGCAGGAGAGAGGCACTTGGCCAGCTGTCTCATTTAGGTGAAGGTTACAGTCAAGGAAATTCGAGCATAATGAGATTTAGCGATGGCCAAATTGAGAGGGAATTGGTTAGAAACCAGATTGAAGAATTTAAACATGAATAGTTCCATAACGTAATAAAATCCGCTTCTAGCACATCATGCGGTAATGATGTTAATGTTCAATTATGGCTGAGTCATATTCATATTGATGCAGGTTTCAGTGAATCGGCCTCTTATAACGACTGACATTGGTGTGTGAGTGTGTGTCATCGAGAGCCAGAGAGAGAGACTACGCATATCGTAACCTCTCGTACCCTGCGTGCAGATGGCTGCACAAATGAAGTCGGTAAACCATCCTGACAAACCTGAACCTCCGCTAACACTCACACAGGCTGCTTAAAGCCCTCATGTGCTAATTAAACATCTTCCTTCCAGCTCTTTTGGCCTCATCTTGTGAATTTCCATTGTGAACTCCCACTCTAGCAAGAGGAAGCTGCTGAGGTGAAGCAGGTGAAGCCTGTGGACGTTAGAGTGTAGGCAATATGCCAAAACATCATATCATATCAATACGAGAAGACATTTTCACAATTGGAAATCATAAATTTATTAGCCAGCTCAGTTGGCAAGTGAAAGCTCCAGTGTGTTGCCCAGTCTCATCTTTTGCTTACCTGGAAACCTAATTTACTAGGCTAAGAAATGCTAGCTAATATAACGTCCAGCTAGGTAGATAGTTACATTTATAAAGACGTATTCAAACTTTTTTCCCCAGGAGCCCCACTTCCCTGTTTTTTGAGAGCTCGTGCCCTCTCAACCCTGCCAGTGCCAAAAAAAAATCTTTTCTGTGGCATCCTTAATAACTAGTATACTATAACTAATGTTATATACGTATTTAATGATACTTAAATTGGACACACATTAATTAACTTAATTCATTGCAGAAGCATGAGTGCAGTTATAATGAATATCCAGACAGCTGGATCGAGTCCAGTTACATTTACATAAATTTAAATTGGTTTTAAATGCAAATAAAACCAAATTAATGCTTTTTTACAAATACAAAAGTGCAGTCATCAAAAGTACGGTCATCCTTTTTCACAGCGCGCTACGTGTTGTTGCTGGTTGCGACTATAAAACTCATCACTGTTCTCTTTATGCTGAGGCTGAACTTACGACGGCGCTTGCGCTGGTGCCGTTTTATTTATAAATCAATATGTGGCTTGATACCTACTTATTTGTCATCCATCGTTTCTGTAAAAAAAAAAATTAAAAATTATAATCTTCGCTCAAAGGCCATTATTCAACTTGTTGTCCCCGTGTTAGGTCTGAGCTGGGAAAAAAGGTTTTTAATTTTAATGCCTCAACAACATGGAACAACTTACAAGAACACTTAAAACTTACTGTGCTTCCTTCACTGGTTGAATTTATGGCACTTGTAAATAACTTTGAGTATAGCCATATTAGAAGTTGTTCTTGCGATGTTTCATTGTATATTATTATGTAAATGTCTACTTCTGTTTGATTTATTTATTTATTTATTTTCACTAATTCTGGGGTTAGTTTTTCTTAATGTGTTAACTGTCGTTGTGTCTTTAATTGTTGTTGTGTTTTCTGCTGCCTTCTTGACCAGGTCACTCTTGTAAAAGAGATTTTATCCTTAGCTTGTGTGATATAGAATTTATACAACAGTTCTATCAACAAGAAATTAATATGGAGGAAGTGACATTTCAGACACAGTATGGCCAAATGTTCTGTTTATTTTTGCTCCGCTAGCGGGAGTAGATCCTGAAGCTAGCTAGCTCACGTTTGAACATTATCATTATATGTACATTATCATTATTTGTACGTTATCATTAAAGGTGCATCTGGTAAAATTGGCTTCTTCCTTTTCATCTTCATCTGAAGAGCTTTCATATTTTAAGTCAAAAGTTATATTCCTGAAAAGTATCATTTGCCATGATTATGTTGCTAACTCTGCTGTAGTAACAGTTTCGAAATAGGGAGTGGAATTTTATGTGGCAAACACAGACGAGCAGAGTAACACACACAGTGAAACGTCCCAGTGCGGTTACAGGAAACGTAAGCACTCTTGGAACGCCGCTCAACCAATCAAATTAGTGGACTGGAACTAACTGTTGTATAATAGACTTTAATTAACATGAATGAACTCAAAAAAAATATATAAATCTCCATTTACTGTAACAGAAAGCGAGAGCTCTGCATCAGTGCATCTTAATTCCGAACACCTACACAACTGTCAATCATTCCAGATTCACATGATCTGATTTTTTATTAGGGAAAGAGGAAGACTCTTTTGGCATATTTTTGCATTCCATTGCATTCCATACCGAAATTTGGCAGGTCTGAAACGGTCATTTAAAAATTTATTTCTTGGTATTTTCCATCTCATGAAGAAGAAGAAGAAGAAGAAGAAGAATCGTATGATATCATGAGCGTATATAGTATACAAAACTGTATAAAACAGGAACGTAGAAATGTGGAAATGTACAATTGGGCTAAATGTACAATATGTGATGAGGAAATATTACTTTAGAGTCCAACATATTAAATTTAAGCATAAATGATTTTTTTTTTAAATTTTCGTTGGGTTAAAAGATTGAATATTTTAATTAAATAAAATTTTAATTTAATCTGACAGTTTGTATGTACACAACCCCACATCATGATGATAATTATTTTTATGGCATTATCATGATATTTTATTAGAAAAATATGTGACTTTATTGTCAATAACTAAAATGTCTAATGTGACAATACCTTGAAGTTCAGTTGAGCTCAGCTTCATTTGAATGCCCCTTAAAGCAATCAACATTGTTACAAAGCAGCTTTACAGATGGTGAGCGTGTTTACAGGATGTTCTGTAAGAGCAGGTCGTGAATAAGAGTGCTGGTATGAGCAACAGGACAGCGTTTACGAATACAGCAGCAGCTCTTAGCTACAAATCTACAGTATACAGGTGAGACGAAACACTGAAGCGGGATTGAGACTTGGTGTACACGTGGGACACAGCAGCAGAGAGCGAGTCGCAAGTGCAGAAGCTCCAAGCAGAACTAGAACATCAGGATGAGTCAGGCAGATCAGGGAGCAGTAGAAGTGTGACATGGCACATCACATCAGGCAGCCGGAGAACACATGCAACTCAATAGAGCAAGAGAGAGAGATCATGCAGTGGCATTAACAGGTGTACACTGTGATCAGAGTGAAAGCAGCTCTAGCTGTGACAGCATAACTAAACAGGAGAACCAGAAGGTAACACAGACATGAAGGGCACCCTGAGCGATGGTGTCAGAGACGGGGCAACATCATCCAAACATCCCGGGTTCATCCTTTTACCCCCCAAAGCAGCTTGGTCTGTCGTGTGTTATTCCTAACCTATTATTATTCTAATGAATACGTGGCGCATCCACTGTACAAGTCCCTGTGTATGAGCTGTTGCTATAGAAAAGATGGTGTTCATGTTCATGTTCCAGCTGGAACTGTTATACAAAATTAATGCACAGGTTGGAGAATTCAGCTGCGCTGTGCTATAGTAGCTTATAATGGGTTATAACAGTTAGCAGCCTGCTGTGTTTAACAGTGATGCTTCACTAGGTGTCTTTGGTTATTAATTACTGGTGGTGGTCATTGCAGTGTGCTTTTTAATGAGAAACTTGAGGAAAGCTACTCTGTAGTCATGCACTCTATCTTTCTCTCTCTCTCTCTCTCTAATTTAGCTTTCATTCTTCCAGTTTTCAATCTCTCATCTCTCTTATGTCGCTTTCTGTCTAACAACTAGGCACAAATGTTCTCTTGTTCTTGTGTGTGTGTGTGTGTGATCCTTTAGCATTGAGAGGAAGTGCTTTATTACTACAGGTGTATTGTACTTTGCCACAGCCTTCCGAGTAAAGCATAAATAACCCCGGGTGGCTTTGGCTGTTGTTCACCACATCTGCGCATGAAATTCATGAAATTCATGAAGCTCAGACAGATGGAGCTCGCTCCTGAGTTTCCTGGCTCACTTTGAGCTCCTGCGACACGCTGAAAAGTTGTCGCCGCCATTCAAAGTGGCACTGATTGATGCCTCCCGTGCAGTTTTTATAGGCCATCAATCCCAACCTGCCACTTCTCCTCTCCTTCTTTTGATCTCCTCTCTCGCTCTCTCTCTCTCTTTTGTTATCTATCTGTTCATCTCTAATGTTCTGTTATTCATGTACGCCAACACAGTGTGCGGCATTCACACTGCAGTTAAGAGCTGAATATCAAAGAGAGCTCTAGAGGGTTGAAGGAAGGGCACATTCCCTTCTCAAACCATCCTTTCTACGAATTTTCATCTCTCATAATAGCAATATCTTCAATTATGTGGTTACGACAGAGAGCCTTCTTGTTCATTCATTAGTGTAATTAAGGTTTATCCGCCGGCGATATGCGGATAGTCATTCAGTGGAGACAAGTTCAGATGTTAGCTGTGAAGAGAAGTAGTGATCGGAGGGAACGAGCAGGTGATGAGTGGTTAACCGTTAATGTGTTGTTAACGATTACTTAATTTGTTGTCTCAAATTGGGTTGCTGTTTCCATGATACAGTACACTTTACAAGATATCACAGTATATCACGATAATTATTTTTCTTCATAACAGTTACGTTGGATCCTAACCTAAAGCAAAATAATGAATGAATGAATGAATGAATAAATCTTTAAAAGTGTAAAATGCCAAAGTTTTTGTTTTGTTTTTTTGTTTTTTTTTTTTTACAGGTTTTCTCCCTCATTGCCAGTGTTTTTATCTTTATTTTTATTTATTTAGTTAGTTAGTTTTTGTGATAATCATCAAACTCGGTTTTTCACTGATTTTTTTCTGGCAGTTTGTTAACAATCTGTAACTCCCTGGCTGTCATGAGGAGAATGAGGACTCGAAAAAGAGACTGTTGGTCTGTTTGCTGTTCTTTAAGTTGTGCTTTTCATTACGTTCATCAAAATAAATAAATATTTTAGCAAAAAAAGAATCCATCACTTTCACACACACACACAAGCTCAGCACAATCGCTGCCAAATCAGGCTCTCTCTCCTCAGCAAAACCTCTCCTCTACTGCAAAAGACACAGGGTATAACAAGAGCATCGTAAATCACACACAGGTCTACACTCGTCACGAAGTTACCTACTCTTTCTCCATGACTCCGCCCTCCATTCACATGCAGCGCTCTGCCACGCCCCCACTGCCACACATGCCTACATCTCGTGATGCATATTGTGTATCGCAAAAATGTCTTCACATGTTTTTTGTCATTAAACCGCACTGAAACAACCTCCACAGAAACAACCACCAATTTTAAACACCGTAAAATGTTTTGCTCGTAATTTTCACCTAATTTATTTTGTAACTGCTGAGCTTAAAAAGTGTCCCACTTTGATTTTTAGTTGCTTAACCAAATTCAGTGGAATGATTTAATAAAAGAAAACCTGCTGTGGAATAACAATCATATTAAAGGCTCTCGTGTGAGACACCACGCCAATACATCTAAATTAAGAAATAAACCATGAAACACATCTACAAATCTAAGAAAGCCGTTCTGTCCTAAATTGTCAGAGCGTGATAAACAACCACATTTTTATTCTGAGCAAAACAATATTGATTAACTGATATAATAACACCACTTCTTGATAGTGGAGCCAAATGTTTTTACATTTAAAAGCAGGACCACTGCTGCAAAAGTGCTCACCAGTGTGTGTCTTACAGTTTAACCAAAAACCAATTTAATTAGAACAAAATAAAAAATTTGAATACTGTAGGTGTGAGCAGTTTTAAAGCTTTGCTTTCAGATGGACGGCACGACACATCTTTGTAAGTAGTGACAGTCTCTGCTCCATTAGCCACTCAGCGCTAATCGTTATTAGTGGCTTAGATCCGCTCGAGTTGCAGTGAGCAGTTGGTTAATTTGAGGATGCAAAATGGCATCTGCTGGTAATCTGCTCACTGGGTCAGAGAGAGAGAGAGAAGGAGAGAGAAGGAAAGAAGGCAGACGCTTTGATTTCTGATAAGTTTGGACGCCTCCCCAGACTGGAGTGACAGGCAGAAACAAAACAGTGATCACTGTATGAAACAGAGTCTTTAATTGGAGCATTATGTGTTTCCTGTCTGATAAAATACACGTAAGAGTGTAACAGTTACAGAGTGAACAGTACAACACGACTTCACCACTGTCGTGAAAACTCCTTTGGTCGACCAAACAATGTCTTTCATTTCATTCTGACTTGCACAAACATGTGTTTGACATTTCAGGCTTCACCAGCTGTTTTGTATTGCAAAGCATATTCTTTACCCTCTACATACTGGAGGCAAATGATAACATTTTTCAAAATCATATGTGGTGTGATAGAGTCTGGGTCACACTGCAACGTATAGACCAAAATACTAAGCAACCAAACTCGATTACATTATATTTATACCACATATGGAGCTTCAGGGATGGGAGAGGAAACATCTGGTCCATGAATATTTCAGTATCTAGCATGATACCGGCTTGCCATGGTTATATTGTCATCATTTTAAGAAACATTTAGATTGTGTGAGATTTGCAAATTTAATACATGCACTGCGGACGTATTAAAGACTCAGTCCTCAGTAGACCCTGTTAGTAAATCAGCTTGTACGTGGTGTTTGCATGTGCACATGTTTTTACGAGCCTTTACTGAATCACTGTTTTTATTTCTGAAAACGATCAGCACAGGACACATCATCATACTTCCATGTTTCAGATTTTAGCCAGATACCTGTTTACATAAACAAATGTCAGAATCAAACAACAAATGACAAACTCAATTATACACTTCCGTGAAAGACTTTTTACTTGCCATCGCATAACAGCAATAATGGCTTCATGAGTAAGCTCAATGTAGCCAGGGTTTTTGTCAAACTTTGAAATACTAGAAGCATAAACTTTTTTCCAGGCCCGAGGGCGCAACGTAGTTCATTCTGTAAAAGCTGTTTTTGAACCCAGCTGTGGTCCGGGGAACAGATCTCTGATCCACCAGAACACGGAGATTGGAGTTTGCTTCAAAATTGAACTTATGTTTAGATTTCACAGTGGATTGGAGAGGTGTGTTATAGACTGCTTGCCTTCTCACCCATTGATTAGTGTTGCACAAAGGTAAAGAAGCACTATTCCAATAAATAATACATCAATTAAATAAACTTTAAGGCTGCTTTCACTCTAGTGGGTTTTTTTTCCCCTGAAATATCAGGGCATATGTGATGTGTAATCCTACCAGATTACGTTTTTAAAAAGCTCTGCCAGCAGGATTTTTTTTATTTTCTGTGGGTCACAGTGGAGCTTTTCAGAGAACTTCAAAAAAAAAAAAAAAAAAAAAGCTTTTTTTTTTTTTTTTTTGCCTCCCAACCTGGTTGAAAGTTGTAATGTAACTGAAAGTAAAAACGTGGCTAATGAAAATTACATGGGGTCCTGGGATATTTTCCTGTTTTATAGGGGCTGCTCTGTGCTTTTATTTCTGTCGGGATCGGCCATGTCAATCTTTTTCTCCATCCTCTTCTGAGAAAATTACAAGCTGGTTTACCTGCTGTTTTTCTTCAAACTCCGCGCTCGTCTGATCATTTTAGTCCCGTCCGGATGCACATGTCCATGATTTTCTATGCAGATCTCGCATTGGGGAAAAAAATTGTTTGACTGTAGCCGCTTGCCATATTTAGTCTCGTAGTTCACGTATCAGTGCCCCTCCCTCAGACATTAAACACTTCCCAAGCCACAAAACTAAAAATGCTTTAGAAGAGGCACTCAACCGTGTACTTGGTCTGGATGGTGAAACCTTGAATACAGATGCTGCCTTGGAAAGCGTTTTTAAGAGGAAAAAGAAAATAACATCATTAAGAAAAGAAAGCTTAAGTCACACTCAAAAAGAGGGTTTAAGTCACACAAGCAGCTCAAATTCTCTTGAGTGTCTACCTCCAGAGTAAACAACCTCCTCATGACCAGAGTTACACCAATCTTTACCTCGTTTTACTCTACACCAATCTTTACCACATTTTACACTACACCAATCTTTACCTCATTTTACACTACACCAATCTTTACCTCGTTTTACTCTACACCAATCTTTACCACATTTTACACTACACCAATCTTTACCTCATTTTACACTACACCAATCTTTACCTCGTTTTACTCTACACCAATCTTTACCACATTTTACACTACAACAATCTTTACCACATTTTACACTACACCAGTCTTTACCACATTTTACACTACACCAATCTTTACCACATTTTACACTACAACAATCTTTACCACATTTTACACTACACCAGTCTTTACCACATTTTACACTACACCAATCTTTACCTCGTTTTACACTACACCGATCTTTACCTCATTTTACACTACACCAATCTTTACCTCATTTTACACTACACCAATCTTTACCTCGTTTTACTCTACACCAATCTTTACCTCGTTTTACTCTACACCAGTCTTTACCTCATTTTACACTACACCAGTCTTTACCTCATTTTACACTACACCAATCTTTACCTCGTTTTACTCTACACCAGTCTTTACCTCATTTTACACTACACCAATCTTTACTTCATTTTACACTACACCAATCTTTACCTCATTTTACACTACACCAATCTTTACCTCATTTTACTCTACACCAGTCTTTACCACATTTTACACTACACCATTCTTTACCTCATTTTACACTACACCAATCTTTACCTCATTTTACACTACACTAATCTTTACCTCATTTTACACTACACTAATCTTTACTTCATAGGAAACTAGCTAGGACTGGTAAGAGCATCATTATGGTGGGTGTCAGGACACAAACAGGAAGCATCTGTGAAAATAACTATGTTAAATGACAAAACAAAACAGTTTGTTAGTTAGACGTCCCAAAGTTATTAACTTAATATGCTTAATAAACGCAAATAACACGCTTCATATGTGTTAAGGAAACGACTTCTAAAACTTAAAACTCGGTTGTGAATGACTTCCTAGACTCTGAACTAACAGTTTGTTGGCTTCATGCCTGTTGTTTATCCTCCTTATTGTGTTACAGGAATATTGCTATGCTTCCTGCTCGAAGTGGCTGCAACCCCACAGGTTTCAGAACATTGAAACTAATCTGGGAAAATTCTGCTTTTAGTGTTTGTGTCCCTCGTCAGTGAAAAGAAATTCAGAATACTTTCATGCAACTTCCTCGTCTCGTGTCTGCTCTTCATGAGTTTGATTTGTTTATTTTGTGAGTTTTCATTCGTGTACGCTCGATTTAATCTTACTGGATTGTATTTTATGGGTTTGATCTTTAATTTTATGTTCGGATGTTGGTCTTGTTTACTTTTTATTTCAAGATTATTTCAATTTTATTCATATTTAGGCATGGCTCATTTAATCTAACTCACTTGTATTATTCATTATCATTTCCTTGTGTAAAGCCCTGCCATCAGTTCTGTTTCATTATTAGTTTTTATTCTCTTGTTGTCTCAGTTCTCAGTAGGGCCTTTCTCCTTAATAATAATAAGTGAACGAATGAACAGCAGGCAATTAAAATATTCTTAAAGTGCTGCACCTGATAAATCCTGTTCACCTTTTTCAGCTGCAGCATTGTCCTCTTTTACCGTCACCCTCTCACTATTTTTAAAAAGCACACAGTGATCTGTATTAGCAGCACATCAGGCGCTAACGATGATCTGTAATCTACACAGTAATCACTGATGCACATCTGGCTCATTGACAATCATTCATAAGTTGTATCCTCAAAATGAATCTGAAATGATGAAAAACAAGCGAAGATGAATCCAGCCTGGTCTGATGAATCTCGTTGTAGATGATAAAGTTCGAATTTTAGTCAACAGCATGAATCCATATCTGCCTTGAGTCAACAGTTCAGGCTGGTGGCGGTGGTGTAATGATTTGGGGAATGTTTTCTTGTCACACGTTAGGCGCCGTAATACCAATCAAGCATCGCTCGAATTCCACGGCCTATCTGAGTATTTATGTTCACAATTAACCCGTCTTAAGCGCAAGCCTTCTCATCTGGTTCCATGAACATGACAATGAGTTCAGGGTACTTTAATGGTGTCCCCAGTCACCAGATCCAGTAGAGCACCTTTGGGATGTGGTAGAGCGGGAGATTGTATGAACGTGCAGCACTTTTGTGTGTGTGTGTGTGTGTGTGTTGTTTCCATCAACGATGAACTGAGGCTATTCTGAGAGCAACCCAGTGTGTATTTGAGTGTATATTTTACATACAAAGACAAACACACGGAAAATCATCACTGACCAATTACATCCTCATAAATGGATCCACTACAATAGCAGTAATTTAATAACAGCATCTGTGTAATGGTGCAGCTAGGCATCAATAGCTAAACCAGAAAAACTGGTTAAAAAAAAAAAGGTGATCTCAGATCAGTGCTGAGGAGCTGCAGATTCCCCCCACCCCCTCTCCCACCCTCTGTCGTTCTGCCAAATTCTTCGATTAAAGAAATGAGGTCTCAGTATCTGCCCCCAGTCTCCATAGCTCTCCTTCCTGAGGTTACTAATGCAATTAATGCTGTCTGCACTCTCAGGGTTCAATTCAGTACATTAGCATTAGCATGAGATTAATTAGCTGCAGACCCGGAGTCAGGCGGAGCGCACAAAAAACCCGCCTCCATCTCCGCTGTATTTTTAGGAAACCGTTGACAAAGACTGACACACTGAGGTGACACTGCTTTCTCACCTTTAGCTATTTATTTATTTATTTATTTTTTTTGGAGGAATGGCAAACAGCCCGGGCTGAGAATCATCTCTCAAACCGATGACTTGAAAACTCTGACACAAACACTCATTAGACTTGTTAAAGTTACGATCCAATTATCAACATGCACTCCTGGAACAACAAATGAATCCTCAGGGTGACCACCGGGAAACATCACATCTACGTTCCTTTTATTTCCTTTCTCTCTTTCATTAGATGCCCATCTGTTTGTTCCATCACATCAGGTTAATCACTGCACAAATCGCTGTGTAATTTCTCACGGCCAGCCAGCGCCGTCACGCAGCATTCTCATAACTCTCTAATCAGCCGGTGATTTGGAGCATGCTTTCGCTCTCTCGGCTTTCTGTCTCTCTTCTCACGCGGTCTCCGTCTCTCTCACTTTGTCTTATTCTGTCTGGCTTCCTCTCTCCTGTGGCCTTCCACTATCTGTCTTTATCTCTGACACTCTCTATCACTTTGTTCTTTCTCTTTGTTTCTGGTGCTCACTCGCTCTTCCCCTCTGCGTTGCTCTCTTTGTTAGAATAATTATTGCAGTTCTTAAGTATGTACTTTATATTTTAGACGTATCCGCAGGCGGTCACGTCTGCCCTGATTCTGTCGTTAGTGATCCACCCATGCTCCATATGCCATCCCTCAGTTTTTTATATAGTCATTCTGTGTGTCTGAAATCGCTCCCTCACTCACTCCTTCACTATTTGCTATATAGACTGGTCTATATAGAGCACATGTCAGAAACACGTCATCGTTACATAAACGATACGAACGTTACAACCCGAAACGACAAAAATACAGACGCATTTAAAGTGCCTTCTGGCTTTAGTGACGATAATGCAGCTGCAAATCAAAGGTTAATATTAATGCACTAGAAGCTAGTAGTTACGTTATCTAGGAGTTCCTGAACTAGGGGTCGTGACCCCGTGTGGGGGGTCACTTGATTTGCAAATGGTGTCGTGAGAGAAACTCGCAATCTCTGCTTTTTTTTTAATTCATTTGTTTTACTAATTAACATTATAAGCATTGTTTGAACTATGAAGATGCATTGTGTGCTTTTTTTTAAACAAAAAAAACTTTCAAACAAGCCACATTTAAATGAAGAATGTTTGTGTAATGTTTATTTTTTTTTTGCAATCCTGCCGTGCTGCACTAGCGTAGGAGTTCAGCAGTAAAAATGGACAAATTTCTCCATACATCCATCTCTGTTCCTCTAGTTCCTTGACAACATTGCGCGACTCTCAACATGAACCAAGAAAGCGAAGACAAAAATATATGAAAACATTTATTGAAATCCTAAACTATATAAATCCGGAATACAAAATCTAGGGTGGTCAAGACTTGCAAAAAATTCATAATGTCCGTTTGAGGCTGTTTGGGAAACGTTGGCGTTATCGTTTCTATAGTAACAGTTCATTCACGGGGACTGGTGTGGTGGATGCTTCACATAATCTAAGCCTAATCATAAACAGATGCTTAACAAAGAAACTCAGTATGGTGAATCCTTCTGTAAGATGTTCATGCAGCATTTATGGAAGGAGTCTCCAGTGTCAGGCTACGTTTACACGACAATGATGTAGTCAAAAACGGAAAAGTTTCACGTATACACGACAACGTTTTCAAAATGATTCGCGTTTACACACATCCGCGATAACGACCAAACACGCTGTATTACATATGCCAGGCCAGTAGTTGCCGCTGTCACCTTGTTAGTAAACAGTACCTAAACAGCTAGTAAACAGTACCACTTTGCTGAAGAAGCGTTAGCAAACCCTTGAGCACCAACAACACTACCGTGTACTCCGCCGTTGTTGTGTATGTTTGTTCGCGCTTGCCTTTACAATAGACACGCACTGCGCATGTCTACATATCTAACACGTACTACGCACGTGCATTACGTCACCGTTTTCAAAGATTCCCGCATTGGGTGTTTACATGGAGACGATAACGGGGCGTTTTCAAAAACTTGCACTTTGAAACCCGTTTTCAAAAATATGCGTTTTCAGTCCCCAAAACGCCATTGTTGTGTAAACGAACAGGCAAAACCCATAAAATGTTTCCCGTTTTTGGCTGAAAATGTTGTCGTGTAAACGTCCCCTTAAAGTTTTCTTACACGAGAAAGCCTTCAGGACAGGGAGCTTCTTGGTAACAAGCTGCTGTTTTTTTTGTTTGTTTGTTTGTTTTTTTGTGTTATCAACTTCTTCAATAGAAAGTGAGTAAAAGACCGTTTATAGCTGCTATAACACAAGTGAGAACTTGTTTCATGGACATTCTACAGTATCAACTGTAATGTTGTAACTATAAACATATAAAAATTATGATCATGCAGTGCCAAACATTAAGTTCAGAAACGGTATATCAACGCGGAGCCTGGTATAAATGAGATCATATGTAAACATATACATAGAGTAAGTGAGGCGAGTAATTTACACTTAAGCTTCAGATGATTTTTCTAAATGTTGCACCGCTCTCCAATCATAATGCTTTAGTGTAATGCTCTTGGTGTAATGATTAGGATTTCTGATCATCGCCTTAAACTCCTAAATTAGCATCAAACCAGTCTTCAGGACAGACGAGTTTATGGTTTCTCAGTAACGTGACAAGCTGTGTTTTTCATCTTATTAACTTCAAGACAGAGAAAGAAATTTATATTAATGTGCCCGTTCTAATATGTTAGCGTTTCTATAGTAACGGCTCATTCACAGGGACTTGTACAGCGGATGCTCCACATAAACAGTTTAAAACCGTGTAGCTGTCGATGTGGTGAAGTTTTCTGTAAGGAGAAGTTTCTGTAAAATTTATGGAAGGAGTCTCCAGTGTCAGTGCTTTGTAACAGTCAGAGGTAAAGCTGTAACTTTACGTTTTTGCTTAGATACAGGGTGCCAATAGATATGGAGTTCATGATATCTAGGGTTTTTGGCAAAAACGTTCCTTATATGTGACATTTCCATGATTACTGGATATCAGTTGATATAAATTGGTGTAATTGTTTGGAAGGAGTGTGAGATAACATTTTTTTAATTAAACAATTTGTGTGTATTTTGGACAAATTACACAAATCCTGACCTTCATACCGCTGCCGTTACAGCTGTTATAGCTGAGGCTGTCCTGAAGCAAAGCCGTGTAGCATTTAATAATGAACGTGATGAAAAACTGCAACCCAACCACCTAAATAATCCCCCATTTACGCCGTTAAACAGCCTGGACACGCGCCAGGAAATAACACTCATCTTCGTTTTTATCTGTAACCTCAGATTAAATCCGTCACACTGTTTCACACGTTTATTGAAATGCTGCTGTAAGATGAACTTCAGGATGATATCAACACAGAGACATCCCTGAAACACCAGTCGTGCTCTCTCTTCGTCCGTGTGTGTGTGTGTGTGTGTGTGTGTGTGTGTGTGTGTGTGAGAGAGAGAGAGAGAGACTGGCTGTATACACGGGTGCTGAGGTGACACTTCAGAGCAGTGAACTCCCTCTAGTGGACATGAACACACAGTGCACGTCCAGACCCAGAGCTCTCCGCTCACCACACAGGCTCATTTCATTAGAAACCAGAACATTCAGAGTGGAATATCAGAATTCAGATCTGTTTCTCGTTTCCGGACATGCAGGAAAGGAGAGGATGGGTGTATCCCGCAGAAATTGTTCACTCTATCATGGGAATGGTTACAATCTGTGTGAAACTGTTGTTAAAATGTTAAAGATGCTATATGCTAATAACATTCCCTCAGCCCCTTTCAGGACCAAATAATCCTGTGTTTTATTTATGATTAGAGATTTTTTTCTTTTTCAGTAATGAAACCGTGAGTATCAGCTGATATCGATACCCATCCGATAAGTTTCACTTTAAAAACTATTGCACTTTAACCGTTAAAAAAAAAAAAACAAGAACAAATGCAACAAAACAAAACAAGTCTTACACAAAGTCTTCAGTTACTCAGTGAAACTCTAACACACAATCGAATCGTTCTTCGTTCCTCCGATATCCCGTCCGCTGCTTTTTTACAGGTATTGACCCGATACTGGTCCTGTGTATCGGATCAGCGCCGTCTCTATACAGTACCACCTCTGAGTATATAATGATGGCTTCTTTATAACAGATTATATTTAATTTGAGGAAAAGTAAAGAAAAATGACACACACACACGGATCTACTGAACATGTGTTATTCCATATGTCTCAACTCGTCTTCTCTGACGCTTCATCTTTCTTTCCTAACCCCCCCTCCCTCTTTCTTCCGCTTTCTACCTTCCTCTCCTCAGTTCTTTCTCTCTCTCTTTCCTTCCTTGTTTCATTTTCTCACACCTTCCTGCTTCTCTTCTTTTTAAACCTTTGTCTTCTCTCTAGCTCCATCCTAATATCCTTCCTTTCTATTCTGTCTTTCTCTCGTTGTTTCAATCTTCCTTACCTTTTCTCCCTTCTTTCTCACTTTTACCTGTCCATCTCCTTTTCTATTCTTTCAGTCTCTCTGTTCAAGCTTTTCCCTCTTTTCTCTCTCTTGTCATTGTTTTGCCTTCCTGCCCTCCCTCTCCGTGTTTATTCTTTCCTTTTTCCTTTTCACTCATTGTCATTTTTTTCCTCCATACATTTTTTTGCTCAATTATGCTATATTTCCCTCTTTGATTTTCTCTCTCTGCACCATTTTGCCTTCCTGCGCTCTCTCTCTCTCTCTCTCTCTCTCTCTCTCTCTCTCTCTCTCTCCCCCCTCTATTTCCTCTATTTTTCCAGTATCACTCATCCTATTCTTTTTTCCAATCTCTATTTTATCCCTAGTTTCTCTCTCCCTCCTTACATCTTTCGTTATTTTACTGCCTTGCTATCTTCTTTTTAACTCTCTATCTCCACTTCCTAACCTTCACCTTCTCTCTCTCTCTCTCTCTCCTTTCTATTCTTTTAATCCCCAAGTCTCTCTCTCCCTCTTCCATTTTCTCTCTCTCTTCACTGCTTTGCCTTCCTACATTTCTTCTTCTCTTACTTTTACTCTTTCTTTTTCCAATTCTCCCATCTTTCTTCATTTTCGCAACCATTTGACCTTCCCTTCTATCTTTCATTCCTAGTCTGTCTGTCTCTCCTTTTTCTAAAAAAAAAAAAAACTGCCATCTCTTCTGACCTTCCACCTTTCATTATTTTGCTGCCTCACTATCTTTTCTACTTCTCTTTCTTCACCTCTCACTTCCTACCCTTCTCTCTCTCTGTCTCTCTCTCTCTCTCTCTGTCCATCTCGAGCGTGTTACCGCAGTGACCTGTGTGGATAATGGTGTGTGTGTGTGTGTGTGTGTGTGCATGTGAGCTCTCTTTGACAGTGTTGTTGTTTCTCTACAGCGGGAGTGTGAGAGAGCTCTAAAGTGAGCACCCACTGACTCTCTGACACTGTCTCTCTCTCTCTCTCACACACACACACACACACACACACACACACACACACACACACAAGCATGCACACACACACACACACTCTCATACACACTGCACTGACTGGGAGCTCTACTTAAGGTCCTCATGCCGAGACGCATCATTACCCACGAGCCTTGGGGGCCTTTGCCCTGACAGCCACTTGCCATGGCTGGAAATGGTGCTCAGAAACCAAGGGGTGGTCTCACACACACACACACACACACACACACACACAGGAACACAAGCTGCTCATGTGCACGGCCTCAGACTTATAGCACCGTATAATAAGCATCCATGTGATTCTTCACCTCCTATATTCTTCTGTGTTCCCACATCCAGGCTGAATTTCTACGTTTGAATGTTTAAGAAGCCATCGTTCTTCTTTTAATCACATAAATTAACACTTAATTATCTAAATAAACACAGTGTATTTAACCACTGTAGAAAATATGATCTAGATGCATGCATCTAGGAAAATAATCAGCGACTGCATGGTGTGATGACGCAGAGTTACTATTAGCACCCTTTCCTATTTCCCAAAATGGTTTATTCCTCTTATACCACAGAAGTATGACAACGATTACAAAGATCTTGTAATCATTTGACAACAAATCATATTTTTTATCTGTTTATACTTACATTTAATGTTGTGGAACATCCATGAAGCAAGCTAGTTCTGGTTCTTGCTTACGTTATAACAGCTATAAAGAGTCGTTCCCTCACCAGCCTCTCTTTTTTCCTCTCTTAGTTAATGAGATAAATAAAAAACACAGCTTGTCGACTTCTGTTACCGCAAAAAGTTTAAGCTCCTCTGTCCTGAAGATGTCGGAAAACTTGAAACTTTACCTCTGATGGTTACAAAGCACTGACACTGGAGACTCCTTCCATAAATGTTACATAAACATCTCCTTATGGAAAATTTCACCACATCAACGATTACATAGCTTTAATCTGTTTAATCTGTTTTAAGCTGTTGTTATAGAAACGATCATGTATTAGAAAGAGCGCATTCATGTAAATTTTGAAGCTGCACTACTGTCAGAGCTGCAGTTACGGAAAATAAATCGACACCTTCTGACCAATCCAGAATTCAACAGCGCTGTGGGGTTAAAAAAAAAAACAACCCAAAAAGACATTATGTTGTCCAGCAGTTGCTCTCTGTTTTTGGCTGAATCTCAAATGGAGTTAAATTGCTTTGTGTAATAGGACTGAGTGATGGAGTAATCGGATATGAGTGATGTCTAATGCCGTCGGCACTAATCCCCGACAGACGGTGATCGCTCATTTTTGGAAATGGACAAAGAAGTGAGAGCGGCGTAATTTTAAACAGCTTGTGAAATAGGCGAATATTAGCCAAATATTTACATTTGACTTGCATTTATTATTCCTACAAGCAACAGCAGCTCAGCAGATACTCTGAGTTATGAAGCTACTGGTTGGCATAATGTCAGTCCAGAAATAAATTAACTTAGTCAGCTTAAATAAATCCCTGATAAAGTGATCATGAGAAAGATGGAAAAAAGACAAGATGTAGTCTATATTATAAAAGCAATAATTGATGAGGCATTTAGTTATTAAAGAATGTAGGGAGGATATCGTTCTAAAGTAATAAAATACAAATAAGCTGAATAATAAAATACAACGAAATGAAAATGCTTCAGCCGTGTCCTTCCTCGTCGGCTTCTCCCTGTGCGCGCGCTCCTGCTTTTTTCCTCGTAAAAAATAGGAACTAATTTTACAATTTTATAAGTTTAAGCACAAAACTTTAACAAAAAAAACCCTAGCTGCTTTCAGTCAGTTTGCAAATATTTTAAAAACATTTATAAAAAAAAAAAAAATATATATATATATATATATATATATATATATATATATATATATATATATATATATATATATACGTATAATCACAAAATTAAAATATCACGAAAAAGTGTCTTATTATTATTATGATTAATAAATAATTTATCACATTGTTATTATACATATCGTATACATCTCCTGTGAGTGAACAAAATTACATTTCAGTTACTAACATTTAAGTGTCTGTTTTTTCTTTGTGATCAATAGACAGTTATCACTTTTTTTGGTTAATGCAATACTTTAAAAAGCTTTAAAGTTGAGTTAAATGTTTTGTTGTATTACACACACACACACACACATACACACATTGTTCACAGTGTCATATGTGTATAATTGATGGTTCTTCATTCTCCATTTTTTTTATATGCGCACACACAAGCACTTATTTTAATGCTGTTATTTGAAGCGACTCACAAAGTAAAGTGAGATGATCTCCATCTCTCTCTCTCTTTCACACTCTCTCTCTGCCTCTCCCACACACACATACACACACACACAAGGCTTCCCGACGCTCTCACACAGTGTGTGTGCAGTGTGAGGTTACTCTATTGCTAAAAGCATACATTTACTTCCATCAGTGTGTGCTAATGAGTTTCTGCATCTCTCTCTCAGCCTGCTGAGAAACTAACATCACCGAGTGGGGCCGTAAACATCACGCGCTGACATTAAACGAGTGGGTTTTTGCTTCCACTCCGGTAACGCTCAGCATTATTGTAGTAAAACTATTCCGTGGCCACGACGGCGAAATGAACGAGGGTTTGTCTGATTCTTAATGTCTCATGTTGATTGCCTCTGGATGTTTTTTTCCTTCATTTTTCCCCCCTTTTTCTCATGCCGAAGTAGTTACACTCAGAGTAGTGCGTGTCGTCGTAGAGTTCATCAAACGCAGGACAATCTAAAATGGCTTGCGATGATTAAGAGAGAGAGGTTGCATGAATAATGCATGCCTCCATTACTCAGGATGATCAGTGACGAGAATTTAACATGTTTAAACCAGATGAATGGGCGAGTGTAGAAGAAGGGCCACGCTCAGACGTTCAGACAGATTGTCACCCTCCATCTCCACGCCGACTTCGACACACTTTTTTATCATCTTTGTTGTGCTTATGTTTTTTTTTAATCGCACATCTGAACATCGCTCACTAACTATCACAGAGTAACAGATGCGAGTCAGAAGGATGTCTTTATTGAAGCAGATCCGCTGAACCCTAGAGCTGCACCGTAATGGATAAAACAATAATTACAGCACTAATTACAAAGTTGGGCTCAATTCTAAAATCATGATTAGTTGCTGTAATTATTTATATTTAGGAGCAAGAAAACAAAACAACTTTTTTTTTTTATTTAACTGAGTGAAACTGAATTAATAAATAGCATAAATAAATAAATAAAGCTGCCATATTATACAAACATGTACACCATATAAAATAGGAGCTCATTATTTTATACACTTGAATAAATAAACACCAAGATGTAAGGAATAAAACATTCCACGTGGTGCTGTTGTAGGAAAATAATCAACAACAGGGTGGTGTGATGAAGTGGAGTTACTGCTACCACCATGAAGATGATTATCTTCCTGAAACAGCTGATCCTGAAGTGTTTTATTCCTCTTACACCACAGCAGAATGTCAACGATTATTTATTATTATTTTTATTTACTAAAGAAAGAAGTCTACTTTTTGTCCATTTATAGTTGCATTTAATGTTGTAGAACATACGCAAAAGTTAGTTCCTGTTATCGCTTATGTTACAGCAGCTAAAAACAGTCGTTCCCTCAACAGTCACTCTCTTCTCTCTTTTGAAGTTAATAAAACAACACAAAACAAAACGGAGCTTGTCATGTTACAGAAAAACCACAAAGCATAAACTCGCTCTTTCCTGAAGATTTCAGAAAATTTGCACCTTGACCTCTGACTGTTAGAAAGCGCTGACACTGGAGACTCCTTCTATAAATGATAAATGAATCTCCTCACAGAAAAATTCACTGAATCAGTGATCACACACGTGTCCTCCAGACAGTACAGAGTGCATTAATATGAACCAGGGATTTGCTGATAAATTATTGGCAGAGCTGCTGTTATAGAAATTAATCAACAACTTCTGGCCAATCAGAATCCAGAATTCAACGGTGCTGTGGTGTGAATAACATTAGCCACCCGCTCAGCTTGCCAGTATTGCAGTCACTTTTGTTTATTGAATTGAGAAAAGCAAAATTTGCTGAAAATATGCCTGAATATCTAGGACACTAGGAGACAATGAATTAATGGTAACTTTCAGTCTTTTAACAAAAGACATTGTGACAAAACAGCTTTACAGAAATCCAGATGTAGACTTAATGAGCAATCCAGAGGTGACCGTGGTGAGGAAAATCTCCCTGATGCCACATGAGGAAGAAAGCAGACTCTCAGGGGAACCCATCCTCTTCTGGGTTCCTCTTTTTTCCTGATAATTAAATACAGGGTATCACCTGTTTTTAAAATCTGCCCATTTGGTACAAGCAACATTTCAATTGGCTAGCAATAATCTCTCTGGTGGCTTTGCAACCTTTGTCATGGGTTTGTGAAAATGGAAGCTGCTAGATGTTAATCTAAAGACAAGTATGAAGTTGATCTTAGACTCTTACATGGGTGTTCTTGCTTTCTTGTACCTTTGTGAATTTGTTCCTACAATGGAACTTGTTAGGAACATTCTTGACACACACACACACACACACAATTCTTTGGTATTGAGAAACCGAGAAGTATGGAAAAACAGGAAGTCAGTAAACAGGAGATGTGACACATAAGGTCTGCGTGACAGGTTTAGGATTTTGACTCTTTTCTCAAACCTCTCTGCCCCGTCCCTCGTCTCGCCATGACCCTCCAGACTAACGAGCATGCAGTTCCTGTGTCTCTGAGTGCATGAGAAAGCTCAGCGTTCACCTTTTCCTGCTCTCCACTCCTTCATTTCCTGTGCTGTCAGCCCAGGTTAAAGCCAGCAGGCATCTCAGTGTTTTCTCAACGGCGCAGTCTCGAGAGCTAGCCGAATTTCCCTCGGTAGCATCGAGCGCTCCCGTCATAATGCCCTTATTGACTATGGCACCCTCGCAGCACCCCGAGTCGTGGCTAATGCGGTGTGCTCTACATGCCGATTGCACCTGACGTTTAGGGACCACGGCGTCCCGCCTAAACGAAGCCTGTAGGCAAAGTAACAAGCTTAAACAGAAGGTTTACAGTGGCACTGCCCTTGTCTTGCAAAGCTAAATTGAATCATGGCCCAGTGGGGGAAAAGCCAGGCTCTTTGTGTGTGTGTGTGTGGTGTGTTTTTTTTTTTTATTAAAGAAACCTATTTTCAGTCCTACTTTGCACATGGATTTGATGGACAGCCTAATGGTATGGTTAGAAAATATCCTTATGAGACGTGTGTTATGCTGTCGGGGGAAAACTGCCGTGATGATGAGTGTGTTTGGATTTGTCGGCTCTGCCGTCTGCTTTGACTGGAGATACAGAACTTTTTTTTTCTTTTTTTCTCTTAATATCTGCAGCTTCTTTTGTGCACGAAAGTCTGCCCTGAGTGATTATGTTGCATTTAAAACCACAACAATTCATTTGCAAAGATTCAATAAAATCAAAACTCGTTAAGTAAAAGCATCAGTGCCTTAGTTACATTATTACACTCATATTAGTCTTGTGTTGGAAATAATTTTTCCTCAGAACATTGTCCTCTAAAGTTCCAGGATATTCTTTTATAACATTTAGAAATAATTATTATTTAATATTTCTAGAAGGAGTCTCCAGTGTGGGTGCTTTTTTTTTTTTTTTTTTTAACAGTAAGATGAAAAATCTTCAGATCAGAGCAATATATGCTTTATGATTTTTTGCACTTTTTGTCAAATTAACTTCAAGAGAGAGGGGGAAAAAAAGCAGGCTGGTGAGGCAACATGTTTATAGCTGCTATAATAACACACGTTAGAATAGACACTCAGCTGTTTTGCAGACGTTCCATAACATTTCAAGTAACTATAAACAGATAAAAAGCATGACATTTTGTTCTTTAATTAATAAAGAAAAACAGCGTTGGCAAATTGTTTTGGTATAAGAGGAATAAAACACTTGACAGTATGCAGTTATTGAAAAACAATCAACTTCTGCATGGTACAGTAACAGGCGAGACAGTTTACTGCGTTGGTGCTCTCGTGCAAAATTAAACGTCTGGCCTGATTGACCGCAGCTGGGATAATGAGAACAATCCCCACCCCCACCCATCCCCCAGCCCATTTGCTGAGTAAAAAGTAAAGTCTCAGCGGTACTATAAGCAGCCATTGTTTTCCAGTCTAGCCTTATCTTTAGTAATGATGCATAGAGCTGTCATGTGGACAGGCTGTATTTGATTATTACTGTAAGCAAGCAAACGAAAGACGTCAGCGACGGCAAGGCGACGGTAATAACAGTGTTTTCGAGTGTGCTCTCGCCATGGTCGAGCAGATTTTATTTCTCCCCTCTCTCTCTGTATTCGCAGTCATACAGCCTGTCACCCTGCTTTTTTATGACCCATTCCTGCTAGTGTACTCGTGATCTACAGAGATAGAGAGAGATGGAGAGACGGAGACGGGTAGAGGAGGGGAAAAAAAAAGATCATTTCGCCAAGACCTGAAGCGTTACGCAGTATCGGGGCTGGGCAAATTCAATAAAGAAACAATCAAGCACGGTAACACGGCATAATGGCTTTTTAAAAAAGATAAATGTTTGGTAAATGACTCCTTGATGTCCAGGAGGAAAGGGAGAGAATGGCTTTGTGCATTAGGCGAAGAAAAGCAGCCTCCTGACCCAGCTGCTGCTTCCTGATTACCAGCCAAATTGCAGGAGAATTCCCTTTGTCTTAGAGCGCGCCAAGGCCATCCTTCTCTCTTTCCTCAGCGAGTGTGTGGCACGTATAAAAACGAGAGAATATAGAGATGATGAGGAAATGAGAAAGAGAGTGCTGAATGCATATGCTTATACGTGCTGTATATTACTGCATATTGTGTGTGTGTTTGTGTGCGTGTGTGTGTGTGTACCATGAGTCCATTGCCTCGTGCACCGAGCTGAATTTATCTTCCTTATCTGTTTTTTTTACCCACACGCGCACACACCATTCGTCAGCAAAGTGGTGTGATAGTGGGAGAGCAGGGCCTCTACAGAGCGGGTGGAGAGGAAGGTGCATTCATTTGTTCTCATCCTCTCATCGCACCACTGTCACCCGGGCGAAAATACACTGCATCCAAGGAGCTCCTCATGCAGCATTATTCACATGAGAGAGAGAGAGAGAGAGAGAGAAGCATCATCTTTATATTCAGTAAGAGCTATTGAGAAGAATTACGTCACAGATAATGTGTGTGTGTGTGTGTGTCTGAAAGAAGGTCACCTGTTGATGTGCTTATATTGACAGTAAATCCCGTTTATCTTACTCTCTTTCATACACACTCTGTTTAAAAAAAAAAAATCACTTGCCTGATCTCAAAGCATCGCGCATGTTTCCATGCCAAAATCAGATCACCAAAAGCACTGATGGTCTGGAGAAAGAGCCAGTGGCATCAGGAGTTTGGTTAGCGCTGGCAGATTGCTGTGGTACAGTGACAGTGGTGATGGCTTTTAAAATGGTGGAAGCACAGCTGTCTGTTATTGGAGTATATCTCTATACAGTGTCTCTGTGTGTTCTGTGTTATCTGTTTCATCTGTTGGTCTGGTCTCATGTTTAATTCTCATCCGAAGCAAAACCAAATAATTAAACGTGACTTTATATTTACAATTAATCTAAAATATATACCATTTTAAAGATTATAATAACAAGCTATACTGGTTGTGTAAAACTGTTATGTATTCCGACTCGCGCTGATGTTCACGTTTGCGATATCAGTCATGTCTGTTTCGGGCAGGACTCCAAACTACGTATTAAACGCCTTTTGTCCAATGAGCGTTCATTTTTCCTCCCATTAAATCACATTGTCCTTGAATCTGCAGTAGGAACCCAGTGAAGTCGTGCGGCTACGCTGTTCTATCAGCGGAGTGTCTGCGGGATTCAAAGGAGATTTTCACAATGAAACCACCGAAAACACTGGGCATTCAAATGAACAGACAAACCACAATACTGCTATGAGATATCTGATATTCTGATGCGCTAAAATATTGATAATATAGACACTTTGGTAAACATTTCACTTCCACATGTTAATGAAATTTTAGGGAGGGTCAGTCTTCCTGTGTAGTCATAAAACAATCGCCTGTGCCGTGGTATAAGAGGAATAAAACGGCATGTTTTCTTATAGGACAGTAATCAGCTTCATGCGGTTGACAGTAACTCCTCTTCACCACCACGTTGTTGACTAGAACTAGTGACATCAGTGATTTTGGGAAGGTTTTTGACATGATCGCCATTAAAATGAGACATGAACAGTAATTAACAGATGTTAACAGATCTTCCTGTGAGCAGCAATAAAAAGAGTTTATCCTTCATCTTGTGTGTATATTAAACTCTCTTCTGATTATGGTTCGATTCTTAAACTGCTAGAAATGTGGTGCGCTGTGTAAGGCAGTAGTCATATTAATTGTAGTAGCTGTAGTAGTAGTAGAAGTTCTAGTAATTGCATTAATAGTAGTATAAGTAGTTAGCTATAGTAGTAGTAGTAGTAGTATGAGTTGTTAGCTGTAGTAGTAGTAGTAACTGTATTAGTAGTAGTAGTAGTAGTAGTATGAGAAGTTAGCTGTTGTAGTAGTAGTTGTAGTAATTGTAGTAGTAGTATGAGTACTTAGCTGTAGTAGTAGTAATTGTAGTAGTAGTATGAGTTGTTAGCTGTAGTAGTTGTATGAGTACTTAGCTGTAGTAGTAGTAGTTGTAGTAGTAGTAGTAAGAGTTGTTAGCTGTAGTAGTTGTATGAGTACTTGGCTGTAGTAGTAGTAGTTGTAGTAGTAGTAGTAAGAGTTGTTAGCTGTAGTAGTTGTATGAGTACTTGGCTGTAGTAGTAGTAGTTGTATTAGTAGTAGTATGAGTTGTTAGCTGTAGTAGTAGTAGTAGTTGTTGTATTAGTAGTATGAAGAGTTAGCTGTATTAGTAGTAGTAGTTGTATTAGTAGTAGTGTGAGTAGTATGAGTGATACAGTAATCTTATCCTCTGTATTTCATCCATTGTTATCACAGACGTGTAATATCTAGCACATGTTCAAATCACTTATATCATGTTATGAGTGTTCACACACATACACACTCATCTTTCTGGGTTAATATGGGTTGAAGTGTTTTTTTTGTTAAACAGAGGTACTTAAAAACTTAGTCACTGTCTGTGTGTGTGTGTGTATGTATGTTGGGGAAGGGGGTGTTGTGTAACATGGCATCAAAATGCTCTGTCTGTGTTGACAGTGAGTCAGTCTGGCGCTGGGACGCGCCGAGTCAGCACGATCGGTCTGTTTCCGCTGCGATTCAGCAAATAATCACCACTCTGGTCAAGCCAAATCAATTTTTATTGTCATACCATCTATATACACGCGGATGCAATATCGAGCCTCCAGGATCAAAACAAGAGACAGTGTCAGTGATGGGATTTGCTTTACTGCACTGCTCTCTACTAGACAGCACATTCTACTCTGAAGTGGAGTCACGATCATCTCAGAAGGTCAGAGCTACTGCTCTATGTGCGTTCGCAACAGGAGGGTAGAATGCATTCAGGTACAAATGAATTCAAATGGATTAGCTTTGCACCTGTGATATGATTTGCCACAACCTGAATGTCACATTAGTGACAGTAACCACATCCTCATATTAGTACAACTGATAAGCAGGTATTAAATATGAAGAAACCCATTTCAGACAGCTGAAGAAAAACAAATAAAACCAATCATTTAAAATTTAAGGAATAAAACACTTAATGATTCACTGCTATAGTAAAATAATGAATGACGCCATGATGTGATGGAGCGGAGCTACTGTTACCGCCCTGATGTTGATTTTTTTCCTCTGATGTTGATGTTCCTCTACTTCCGGTTCATCCACTATAATAGAAATAACGCTTCAGACTGGGCTTCACACTGTATTCGTCCTCATACATACACAACTATGAAGGTAAGAAAATACCTATTAATAGAAACGAACACTCAAGCTAACATTAGCCTACACAGTTCACTCCAAAGAAGACTGCTGCTGCTAACGAGGGGTCTTACTGTCTTGCCGTACTGCTGAATGTAAACAGTGCTACCAGAAACGCGGGAGTTTCTAAAGAGAAATATGTCATAACCCTGAGTGCAACCCTAAGTCTTAATAACGAGAAACTTTCTATTTCAGTTACTCTTCTGGGAGTCTGTTTGAGACCATCACTCAATCAAGGTTATCAAGGAGTATTAGTACATGGGGAAAAAGAAGAAAAAAAAACAAAACAAGTAACCTCATTTACATAGTAATTCTTTGTAAATCACCTGCATCATGCCCACTAAGTTTACACTCTTTATGTGTGATGTGAGTAAATCTGTTAGTGTATTAACAACAGTAGAATACTTCGTAATCCGGGTGTGAGAGCTGAGTTCCAAAACCAGATTCAAATTGAAATCAAACAAGAAACCAGTGATGTGTCTCAATCAGCTCCGTAATTCAGTAGCCAGGGCACTGATCAGGGAGTCGGCCATTTTAAGCGCTGTCTCAATCAAAATATCCTTCCACTGCACTGGAACGTCCTAAAAAAATCCCACAATGCACTGCAAAACCAGGGAGCATCGATGCTCACTATGTTCCCTTACTGGAAATGACGTCATGTTTTCTGAAGCCTCTCAGCTCGAAAAAATATTGGAGATGAACTCTCAGTCAACTTCCGTCTACAAATGTAAGCAGCTTGTTATCGTTGTTGTAGCTCTCAAATGATTACTTACGTTAGCGATTTTTAACTTTATTTGACGTTCTATATGTGGTTTGTTTGTTTAACGACTTTTAAGGGTTTAATGATTTTTTGTTTTAAATCCAGTAGCTAGTCCACGATCCTGCTTGAAGTACCATGACAGAAACACGTGCGATTAAAGCTAACAAATTTATATGACATATAAAACTTTAACATTTTTGGTGATGGTTTACAATGCAAGTACATAATCATGTAACCGGAAATTGAGTTATCAGTGTCCCAATGTGTAGTGAGCCATGGTCCTTACCAGTGCCCGTACTCGTGTACACGATATACTGATTCCCGACCTAGACAGCTGGGGAGCTGATTGAGACACACCACAAATCAGAGAGCGGTCCAAACTCTAAAACACAAGACACCAGGATGTAGAGCACAAATCAGCACACGGCTGGTAATGGCATGCAGACGCATTGTTGGTCCTAGTGAAGGTGCGGCCTTCCGGATCATATTGCACCGAAACAGCTCTAAGTCATATCCTATTTAATCATTAGCCGCTCTAAATGTGTCTTTAGTGATACAATACGATCCAAGATGTTCATTGTATCATCTCGAAAGGAGAGATACACAAGTGATGTGCAGAAGTAGGCCAAGCTACCAGTTCCCATGTGGAGCTAATAATCGGGAGATGATGAGCCGAGCCCGGATAGTTGAGGTCAGTCAGTCGCTGTAGGTGAAACAAGTGTTATTCACTTATTCACATGCTCTGATATGTTTTTATGTTTGTCATTAAAACAGACTACTTGTTTTATCTCCATAAAAGTCTTCTCTCTTGAATTCCCATTTGTCCCGCAGCCCTTATCGAGACTTGGAATGTTCCCGCTCGCGGGTGCCAAAGTCTATTAATTAATATTCAGCTGGTGTCCAAGATATTCCGACCTCTCCTTGTGCAATAGTCATTTTATTGACGTTCCCTCGAGGTAGGAGATAATATGAAAGTGTATTATAGTCCAGGAGCCGAGCAAAAAAGCCCTTCCTGCTGTCGGATGAAGCTAATTCTCTCCTCAATACCTGCGCTGCCAGAAATCTCCGCATCAGGACTCCATCTAATCCTTCTAATATGATAATAGCATTAGCATGACAGCTTTAATAATCTGAGCACTAATAAATATAAAACACAGTAAATGAGTCCATGTCTGTCTTAATTAAAAGCTTTGACAGCATAATGTTAAATACCTGTACGTATAGCAATCTCAGCTTCAGCTTCACCTGAACTGTAAGACCGTATGCACTGTAGGACCACGTGACCTGTAGGACCGTGTTGAAAATGTATATGTCGTGTGCTGTAAGCGTATAATTATAATCTGTTTACTGTATTCGTAATAAAATGTCTGTGAAATGAGAAAATCTCTTTAGCAGAATTAGTTTAAACATGTGTCACAGTAGCACCTTTATATCTGTCTATTCAACATGAACTTTTCTTTCTTTCTTTTTTCCTGAGAGAGTCCTTTCATGTCAAGTCATGCTACAAATGTTAGGCTTTGCAGGAACACTTAATTTGAGATTGGAAAAGTGGCTCCAAAGTGACGGCAATCCGCTCGTAATTACTCAGCCTGTGCACCGAGCTACAGGGGGTGTCAATCAAAAGCCGAGCACAGGTGCGCTCCAGACTCCCAGTTCATGTCGCTAATCAAGGCTAGACACTAGCATGAGCGTGATGAGTTATGTGCTTTATGCCCAAACAGGATATAATAGGACATATTATATATGAGTATAGAACATATGTATGCTAATACAGGTATAATTGGAGTGTATGAAGCTATTTAAAGTCATGCCCACTCTGTGATTAATATCCAGGGCCTTTATTTTATTTATTTTTTGACATTTTAAGACAGAATGAAGACACAAACATTTATTGAAAATAGATTTTAATCATCCATATAGTTTCGTAAGAGTTTTCCCGTGAAATAGGAATGCACTGATCTCGCACCAGCTGAAAGCAGCTTTTATGACTTATTTAGTTTACTTAGTTTAACACTGCACATGTGTGTTATGTTGATTATGAGTGAAGGCTTGGTTGCTGTGGATGTGTGTGTGTGTGTGTGTGTGTACTATGTTTTACCTCTTTAAGGGGTCCAAATCTCTCCATACTGAAAGGAACTATTTTGAAGTTGTTGGAACATTTGGCTGGCCTCCATCAGGAAAATTGCTTTTTTATGTACAGAAACTGCAGGGTTTTTCCAGAAAGATAAGAAAGTGTGTGTGTGTGTGTGTGTGTGTGTTTGTGTGTGTGTGTGTTAGTGTTTAGATCCTCCAGAGATCACTGATGCCTTCCTTGACACCTTCTCTGTTCTTCTGCCCTCTCTCTCCCACATGCTCTCTCTCACACACACACACACACACTTGCAATCAACCCAAGAGAGCTGCATTGGTTTCATTTTTGAGTACAATATTGATTTGAAGGTAAACAGTTTGGAATATATAAAACTGATTCAGTAGCTTATAAGTAATAGGAGATAATAGCCTCCAGTTTAGCGCTGTGTTAAATTAGAGCTGCATCTCTAAATCATCTGCTCAGTTGGCTTTGTTGAGCTGTTCGGCGTCTCAGACAGATTTGCTGATGCTATAATGCTCTATAAATAAAGGACAAATGGACAAAATCGCAGAGATCACTTTCTTCCTCAGCATGGAATCAGACTCTGATATGGGGCATGGCTTAAAGAGTTAAAGTAGTGTGTGGGTGGGTGTGTGTGTGTGTGTGTTTGTACAAATAACGTTAATGAGTGTGTGATGATTAAGACATGCAGTTTGAGTGACGCTAAACTGGTGGCCATTACTTTGTTAGCTACATAAACATGTTTAGTCTGGTAAAGGGAGCATTTATTTTAGGCTGAACTCTTCCTTTAATGATGCTCTTGTTTACGTGGTTTTTGTTCTTCCAAATTGTCTGATTATTTTTTTTTGTTTGTTTGCTTCGACTGAGTTCCGCTTCGCTCTCTCGCTCTTCCTGTCTCCCTCCCACTCACCTTTTCCACTGCTTAACCTTCACAGAGTTTGTCATGCATGGCCGCTTCCTCGACTGAAATCGTACTGGCCTCGCTGTGCTCTGGCACAAAGTGGCTCATTTAAACCCTCGTCTAATTGAGAAACCCTGGAGAAGAGGGCAGGAGTGTGAGAGATACCGCTCCACCGGGAACGCCCATGATTTAAACTCTGCACATGTGAGCGCAGTAGTCCAGCATCGCAACAGTGGAGGAGAGTTTCAGAGTGAAGCGAACAGAGCTCGCCTGCAATTACACACGTTTTCATGCACAGCCTCGGAGGAAAAAGTGTGTGTGTGTGTGTGTGTGTACGCCAGAGCAGTTGGCATTCTGACATGGAAACCTGCCGGCAAGGGATGTCTCGGCCTGACCTGCCCCCTCGTGGATAGAGCTTTTAATCCTCCACACACACACACACACACACACACGCACACAAAATATTCAAGACAAGTGCGTGAACAGTAGTGAGCGTTGCATTCTGTTACACACTGTAGTATACAGTGTGTGTATCTGTGTGTGTGTGTGTGTATATATATATATATATATATATATATATATATATATATATATATATATATATATATATATATATATATATATAATAAAATATACCATACATTATACTTCCACCATCGAGAGAGATTTGTTTCACCTTCTCCTTGCAGACACATCACATTTGTGTGTGTGTGTGTGTGTGTGTTCAGTCTCTTCATCCCATCGTCTCTGATTGTGCTCAGTACCACGCTGCGTTCAGTCTCGCTGGCAATCACGAATTCCTCCCGAATGAAACGGCTCTGTATTTCCCGACTCCTGCAGCATTAACTCAAACACAGCAGCCAGCCATGCTGCTGCAAGTGTGTGTGTGTGTGTGTGTGCACGAGACCAGACTCATCATCTAATCCCTATTGGTTTGTAATATTTCTAAAATGATATCACAAGACCTATTTAATGACTTCTCCACCTCTCTCTCTCTCTCTCTCTCTCTCTCTCTCTCTCTCTCTCACACACACACACACACACACACACACACCCTTCTACCCCAGCCAATTCACCCATGTGTGTCGGATGCCACGCCCTTTTTGCTAAATTACGCACTATTTTTGGACTCTTGTAATTTTGTAGTCAAGTCCCAAAGAATATGCACAGCACTCATGAGAGCTAAACCAATGTAGCCTAGCGGGTATAGAATACCCATAATGCACTGTGAATATGACACATGGCCTATATAGGGAGTGAAGTGGGCTGTGGTTTGAGACACATCCGTCACCGATGTGTGGTAAGCTACCTGTGATGGTGTTTATGTGGCCTATATAGTGAGTAATGTTCACAGTTAGGGACACGTCCATGGTGGACTATATTAACAGTGAGTGGTTATAAATGGTGTTTATCTGACCTTTATAGTGAATGGAAGGTGCTGTTCATGCGGCCTATATAGTGCAAAGACTTTTGAGGTTTTGGACACATCCATAGTGGACTGATGGTGGTGAGACAGTTGTGATGGTATTAATATAGCCTATATAGTGAATATAGCTTGTGGTTTGGAACACAGCCACAGTAGATGGATGGAGGAGTACATTTGTAATGATGTTTACGTGACCTGTATAGTCAATAGGGTGTGTGGTTTGGAACACATCCGCAGTTCACTGATGATGGTTTGGGACACGTCCACAGTGGACTGATGATATGGGACACGTTCACAATGGACTGATGATTTGAGACACAACCACAATGGACTGATGATCTGAGACAGAAGCACAGTGGACTGATGATAGTTTGGGACATGTCCACAGTGGACTGATGATAGTTTGGGACACGTTCACAGTGGACTGATGATGGTTTAGGACACGTTCACAGTGGACTGATGATGGTTTAGGACACGTCCACAGTGGATGGAAGATGGTGAGAAGTTTGTGATGTTATTAATGAGGCATACACAATTTTATTATAGTTTGTGGTTTGGGACACAGCCACACACATTGGTTTGACGATGTGGGACATTTGTGATGGCATTTATGTGGCCTATATAGGGAATAGGATATGTGGTTTGGGACATGCCCACAGTGGTCCCATGTTGAATCGGGATGAATGCGTATAGCGGATAAGGTGTGTGGTTTTGGACACATCCACATTGGCTGTGGACTGATGATGGTAAGACATTAGGTGGCCTATGTATGGGATAGAGTGTGAGGTTTGGGACAGGCCCATGTTGGACGGATGATGGGGTGTCTGTGGTGTTTATGTAGTGAATATTGTGTGGATGTTTGTTACGCGTCCATGTCAATGTGTCTCTGTGGCCTACTTAGTGAATTTGGTGCGTACTGTAGGTGGTGTGTAATGGAATAGGGAGTAGGGCACCATCACATGCATTTCACACGTTTTGGACACGTCCGAGCTGTTTGATGGTGTTTATGTGACAGAATGATGAATAACTAACTATGAAAGCGTGTGTCCTACACTGTAGGGGATAGGGAGTAGAGCAACATTTTGAACACCTCACACACTTTTTTTTTCTCCCCACACTGTTTCTTTTTTTATAAATGGAGTGTAATTTGACCACGCCGCTCCACTCACCCTTGTGTTTCTTTGAGACTCGCCTCCTCAGGCCGAGCGAAGGAGTGGAGCCCGACTCGGCCCAGTAGATGGGGCTCAAGAGCCACTCATCGGCAGGAGCGAGTGCCCTTCTCCGAGCGATTTGATTCTTGAGCGCAGCCCCGATGTGTGCAATTAGACTGCTAATGATAAGCTGTACTTTGGCTGACATTTTGCATATAAATTACACATTTGCGTGAAATAGCTTCTTATATTCTTAATAGATGGAATACGAATTGTGTTAAGTCCTTCAGACGGGGGGGATGGGGGGGCCCGGAGCGAAAGGGAAACTGGGCAGAGAATTAAACGCAGACATTAAACATCTCTTCAGCGTTTCATGTGAGAATGAGTTCATCTTTGTGCGTGTGTGTGTGTGTGTGTGTGTGTACAACTGTTTGTTGCATCTTTTACACTCTGCTACTTTTTAAGATTGTATGATGTATAGAAGAGGCTTCAGAGATATTGTCTGATCTCTCTCTTTCTCTCTCTCTCTCTCTCTCTCTCTCTCTCTCCCTCTCTCCCTCTCTCGCTCTCTCTCTCTCTGTTGTTCACAGGCCGCTGTGTCCGAAGCCCTGAAGCATGGAAAACTGCCGAAGTAAGTGCAGCTTTTGATCTTCCGTCTGCAAATCACGTCAGCTTAAACAACAGCTTTTGTTAAAGGTCGTTCATTAGTATTAGCTAATTGCTGTTCAAATCAAACACTAATTTCTAGCAGCAACAATTTAGCATTATCTAATCGCTGCTTGCATTATTTAAATATTATTACCGAGAAAACCTTTTAATTTCAACATAATTATTGGAGTAAAATCATTTATTCAGTTTAAATTTGAACGTGTCAGGTTTTCTTCTTTACTCCGTGGCTACACGCGGTTATTACTGAGATGAAGGTGTTATTTGGTGTGATAGGAATCTTGAGCTGTCAAAACGGGTTCTGTATGATATCGGCAACCTGTCTTCATCTGTCTGTCTTTCCCACACACACACACACACACACACACACACACACACATACACACACACACATACACATGGCGCACCGTGAGCCAGGAGTCGTGTCTTTATATGAGGTGTGTCAGACCCACCTCCGTCCAGCCTCCCGCTCTGCTTGGCCACACACACACACACACACACACACACACAGACACACACACACACACAGAGACTGACTGATGACCTTTCACTGACAACAAACCTGTTCTATCCCAGCATGCACTGGGCTTTCTGCCTCCTCCTCTTCATTGCAGTATTGCCAAAGCAAACTGAAGGTTTATAGCTCAATCCAGAAGTTTGACAATATGTCAAAAAAAAAAAAACCCTTGAAACTTGACAATACTTGCACAATACACACAAAGAAACATGATGATACTTGCACAATGCAGACACACACACACACACACAAAAGCAAACAAATAAACAAAACCTTGAAACTTGACAATGCTTGCACAATGTGGACAAAATAAATAAATAACCCCAAAAATAAAACCTGGAAACCTGACAATACTTGAATTGACAAAACAGACACACACACACACACACACACACACACACACACGAAAATCATGACAATGGTTGCCAAAATAAAGTTGTTACAGGCATCAGGACACAATAAAATTAAAAATACTATAAAGATAAAAAATATATATATATTGTAAATAGATTTCCCTGGTGCTGTTTTTTTTTTAATTTATTTATTTTTTAGGCTTTATTGTAGTACTGATGGCTATGGTGGGAATACACTCAGTAAGTTCATCATCATGACAATTTATCACACTAAGGATATTATATATCACCCAGCCCACCGTCACGTTCTTCAGTGCTTCATGGGATGGCTTTACAGCGTCTCTTTTTTAAACAGAACAATATTAAATGCCATATATCACCATACATTCCTATCTTTTTAAATGAAAAGAATCGCTCTCAGCCAGAGAGTCTGATTTACACCTCTTAAAAAAGAAAAAGAAAGTAGGCCACGGTGTATTAAATTAGATTTTAAGGGACATGCCACACCTGGGAATAAGAGAGTTTTTGTGACGTTATTATCTTTATCTATAGCATACAATGATAACGTTTAGATCACATTTCCTGACATAAAGCGTTATAACACACTCCTGCAGGGAGTAACACAACACACTGATATTACAATAGAATAGAATATATTATAATATCATTGGTCCGCTCTCCGTCTCACTATCTCGCTGTCTCTCTCTATCTCTCTCCCTCTCTCTCTCTCTCTCTCTCTTTCTCTTTTTTGGTCTTCCCCTCCTTTGTGAGGGCTCATGTAGCCTCCCACTTTGTCTCCATTCCCTCCCTCCCTCCGTCCTTCCCTCTTTCTCTCTTTTTCTCCGGGTTCGGATGGTGAATCCACACCACACTGCTTCACCCCAGTTTGCCCATGTCGGTGTCCTGCACTTTACCCATAAGCCCTTGCTCCGACTATAGCAGGGAAGAATACTGAGTATTATACTGCATAAACACGAGGACTCCTTGATCAAGGCGGGGTTGTGTGTGTGTGTGTGTGT
>CM040977.1:2177837-2189253 GCA_022985145.1 Pangasius djambal | reverse complement strand
TTTTTTTTTTTTTTTTTTTTTTTTTTTTTTTTTTTTTTTTTTTTTTTTTTTTTTTTTTTTTTTTTTTTTTTTTTTTTTTTTTTTTTTTTTTTTTTTTTTTTTTTTTTTTGTGGCATCATTTTGATATCCTGTATTTATTGAAAAAGAAGCACATGATCCAGCGAGCATCAGGAGTAAGAATTCTTCTGGATTAGGAATTGTGTTTAATGTTTTCTTTTTATTCATATCTTTATTAATGTTTTATATAATTCTATAATATGAAAAATACTATTTAGCAACAGTGTCCAAAACTGTGAGGGATTTTTTTTTTTCTTTAATAATATATTACATTTTTATTTATTAACCTTTTTTTCCTGATGACGTATTCTCACAAAATGGCTGACGAATGGGCTGTGGAGAAGCACATCAGGTACGTACTACATAGGCCAGAATTTATGCAGAGTAAATTAACAATATAACAAAGAAACGAGTTTTTAAATGTTTTCTTTTATTATTTTACTGTTAACAATGCAATTTTTTATGAGAAGCAGAATAAAACACTGCTATTAAGTCATCCACAGGCAACGTGACCTAAAGCAAAATGGTTTTATAGTTTTAAGAAATGTTTATTGCACAAATGAGAAATGTTGTTTGTGTAAATCGTAACACACGAAGTCTAATTTATATATTGGAGTTATTAGAGCGGTTCACGTGTCGTAAATGAGCGGTTATTGCCGTGTTTCTCCCGTAATAAATTGTTTAATTGATGCGAGCTGCAGGAGTTGATGGATCCTTCCTGAGACTTGTGGGCAAGATTTAATTTAATGGAGTGTATTTGTAATTTGGGAAATTAGAGCCTAGATGACATGAAAGCAGTTTTTTTCTTTCTTTTTCTTCATTTCTTTCTTTCTTTCTTTCCCCCCCTTCACTAATGTGCAGCTTATGTACATCTCCTTGACCACAGAGGAGCGAAATGTCCGTTTCATTTTGTCTCATAACGCTCAGGGGCGCTATCTGTGTTACTTTTATTGCGCCGGGATGATATTTATAGCTTTGCTGCATGGGCCTGATTAAAAAAAAAAAGAAAAGAAAAAAGCAATTACTATTAAATCCTTTTAGAGAACTTTTATCAATTAGTTGCTCCGTTTGAGAGCGTCCAAATAAGGTAAGTTAGAAGAAAGTGACTGTAAGCCATCATATTAATTGCCACTCCATTATTATTGCGGATTGTAAGTGGACGTAAAGGTTGAGTGAGTGTTTTTTTAATTAAAACGGATTTGCTTTGATTGAAATAATGTATAATACCTTGTTCCGTTGCTTATCGAACAGCACAGGCCTTTGTGTAAATGATGAAGTAAACGGTGGTGGAGGGTTAAAATGATTATGCTTTAAATGATCTATTAACAAAATTAAATATTACTCCTGCAGTCTAATTGCTGAACAAATTTTATTACCATTATTTAATTGGTGTGAAAATATTCATTAATATTATAGGATCATTTAGATGAACTGACATGGGTTTGCTTTGATACGGACTACAGATATGGCATATAAACAATAATAATTCCAGACAGAATCGACACAGGCTTTTTAGTTTCTTTAATACTCCACATTATTTTTTTCTCTTTAATGTTGATCATTTTTACTTTTAAAGCATGATGTAAAATGGCTTCGACTCCAGCTTCTGCAACACTAAGCGAAGGCCCGCTTTTTCAGCAGTGGCGTAAATATTTTACGATGAAATCGCAACAGACCTGTTAATTCTCTTTGTCTTTTTCTGAATTATCTGGAAGCTTTGCCACTTGCTCGATGGTTCTCTGTCGAGAAAGAACAGTAGAGCCCAAAAACGTGAGATATGATTTCACATTTTCAGTGTATACTTTATCTTGGAATGACAGAACTTGCACCCGCTTCTTGTCTAGTTTTTTTTTGTCCTCCTAGATCATAAAATATGCAACGATCCACACAGTAGCAATTTAACTTTGTCCAGTGAGTAACTCTTCTAGCTAGTTTAGCTAGTTTCTAAAGTACATGTAGCGCACTTGCTAGCCTACACCTTTACATTTCTTTACCAAGTTGGTCACGACATGTGGCCAAAAATGTATAGATATAAACATTTTTTTAAATATGACTTTCTTCACATTGTATCAGAACCATTTTATTTCTTTAAATCCAATTATAGATGCCTGTGCAGCGATGTAAAATTATTTAAAGAGAGAATTGAGGTGAATCTATAATTTCTTCTACTTAATATTTTTTCTCTCACGCCAGCTATACACAGATTTACTAGTTTATTAGTTGTACTGATCTGATCAATCTAATCCATACAGTCTGTGGCTGATAAATACACACTGCAACATTGCACTTGCTGCACAGGTGTGTGTTTATGCCTATCTCTGTGTTACACATGATCTGTTTCTCTCACCCTGTGCTTTCCCCACTTGTAAAGCGCTGTCATTTTTTATTTATTTATTTATTTTTTTGGCGTCACTCCTGTGAGTCTCCTCTCTCCTGCTCTTTGCCATAAAAGAACTTTGAATAGCAGCGTGTTCAAAGATGCTGCGCTGGTTGATCCACTCAGAGTTGTTGTGTGTGTGTGTGTGTGTGTGTGAGAGAGAGAGAGAGAGAGAGGAGGAGAGGGCCTTTAACCATCTGTCTGTCTGTCTCTCAGAGATAAGACCTTTCGGAGTGATAATACACCTGCAGTGTGTATTAAGGACACGCAAGCTCAGCTATTGGTGACTGAATATTTACTCCTGGCTGTGTAATGCACAGTGTGAGCAATGCGTCTGATCTCCCTTTCTCTCTCTCTCTCTCTCTCTCCCCCTCTCTCTCTCTCTCTTCCCCTGAGTCCACACCTTGTTCTGTGCACTCCCACAGCGACTCTGTCCTTTAATGATACTCCTTCAAGTGGCTAAAGACATTTTACGCCACCTCTAACGCAAGTGACGACTGCATTTCTGGGCTCAGCTGTATTCCACACCACATGATTTGAAAGAGGAAGTCAGGAAACCTCGCCTGTAGCTCCTATAGGAACAGCTAGCAGCAGGCTAACTAGCTACACTGGGATGCCACTGTCTTTGTTAGCACTGTGAAATGACACGTTTGTCTCTATGCAGCTTCTTGCTCATAGTTTTGATTTGGGATCCTTAAAGCTACACGGGTTCCCCCCGAAGAGCAACCAAACTCTGCGATTCCCTTTCATGTCTGAGTAAGACAGGCTGCATCTGAGCGCGCGATGTTCTCTCGAGCAGCGATCGTAGCGCAGCCGGAGAGCTCAGCGCGGCTCGATAATCACCGCTGCTCTTTTCTCTTGCATCACTTTTCCTCCACCTCCCCACCAAGACATGATTCAAGATGGCTGCAATCCGCCGCTCTCCCACTGTTTCTGGTGACACGCTTCGTTCATTCCGCCTGCCTGAGACACGGTGGAACACGAGTGTGTAATTGTAATGGGTCTCGTAGCTACGCAGTTGGTCACCCCCTTAAGGTAGATAGCGCAAGAAAGGTTAGCCTCAGGACAAAGATTGAAGGCTGGTTAAAAAAGATGGTGAATGAGACGAAGCAAGTTTAGAGACTTGCATATATTACAAAGACATACGCAACACGGCTGTGGATGGTGGTTAGATCTGTGTATCTGTCAGCCACTTTAAGGCAGCTAATCCATCTGCATGAGGACGGACCCAGTGGGAGCTGCTGCTGTAATGGCTGTAGTCTTTAGGAGTGTGTGTTTTTTTTTTTTTTTTTTTTTTTTGCAATGCTGGCACTTTGCTGCTGTCTGGCGTTTGTATCCGGAGCCGGATGTACCTTCTGTATATCGTACGTGCTGGTGACAGGTTGGCGGTCTCCAGTTGCGTTGATTAAAATTCATGAAAACAAACTTTGAGCAGCACAGCTCGTCACTGAGACAGCTCCCACAGCCCTAATATCACAAGGAGTGGGTTTGAGCAGGCTAATATTTTACACATGTACTCGCTGTGAGTGCACTCATAAAATGAGAAGGGCCTTCGAAGAGTTAACTCACCGTCAATGAAGGCTCCTCTTTGTAGCGAAGTGGAAGCTGCGATTGGGCATTCGGCACACACACCACTCTGATTTTAAGGTAAATGGGATTTGTTGACCAGAGAACTTAAGGTTAGCCCAGTTTGATTAAAAGCTTGTGTATTGTAGTAGTGAATGAGGAAACTCATTTCACCCTCACCTCTCTCTTCCACTGGTTAAGCACACTTACAGAGCCGGTGTCTGCGCGCAGCAGAAGCACCGCTTCACAGCCGCTTATGTCTGTGTGTGTTTTTGTGTGTGGGAATATATGTCCAATTTAGAGAAAAAAAAAGAAAAATGGACACACACACACACAGACTTTGCCTTTTTGCCTGCAAGCGTGTTAAAATCCCAACCTGAGCGCTATGTTGATTAACCACATTTGCCCCATAAAGGTATAATTACTCATATCCTTAATCTCTCCATGATCTCATAATTACAATATCATGTACCCATTTCTCCGGCTAATATGTCAGGGGGACTCAGCTAAAATAGATTAGGTTAATTATTTTGCCCAGCTCTCCTCAAAGCGGGCTAGTTTTTTGGTTAAGTGATAACCATCTCTTTTGATACGCTTTCCCATTAAGCAGATTCTTGGCCTTGTTCTGTCGCAGCTCGTTTGAGCGTATTTTACAATCATCTCCTCAGATATGTTAATACCGAGTTTTTAACGAAGAGATGGCCTCGCAGGACAGGACGGCCATTATGGGGATTGTTTTTAGTGTAATGGTCAACACGCAATTTGGGTTTGTATGAACGTGGAGGAGGATGGAGCTTTGGGCCTGGACGAGCCCACACTCCTCTTCTCCTCTGTCTTCTCTTCATATGTAATGTAATTACAGAAGAAATGACAGTGAATATTGTGTGTGTGTGTGTGTGCGCACACTCATTTCTTCCTGGTAAGCACTATTTGGGCATTTTTTTTTTGTCTGGTGGGATTTGGCTTTGGACAGAACTTGATCATGGAGTAGGAAATAATAATAAAGAAACAACAACTCATTTTCCGTGGTTGCAGAAATGACTAAAGCAAGTTTGTTTCAGTCTGAGAAGAAAAAAAATAAAAATAGTACACTGTAGTTCTCAGGATACAAACATGTGCACTGGGCTGGTTCCCTCAAGAGGGGTGGTTTATATCTTTTATTAGAGAACCTAGAGGATTTAGTGTACTTTTAAAGCGTTTATTTTTATTTTTACGTTACATAATTGGGCCTTGAGGACCACTGCTGTACCTTTGAAGGCACATTTACATTATGTGTACCTTGGAGAACCGAGATGTACCTGCACAGTACCTTCTGTTCTAAGTGTCAATTGGTTTTCATAAAGTTATACATGAGGGACATTATGAGAATCTATCAGCTAAAGTTTCTCTGTAGTTTATGGGCATTAATTAGTGGTTGTGGTAAAGCTGCGTTTGATTTAAAAGTTTTAGATCATCTAAATCAGTATCCTGGCACCTGGAACAGATTTTATAATTTTTTTTTAATTTATAGCAGGTTCAACAACGACAGAAAGAAGAAAAACCTTCCTATTGCTTCTTTACAAAAGGAATGTTTTCATTTGGTATGGAGCTATATTGTAAATGTATTGCGCTTGATGGTGCACCTCGATGCTGTAACTATAGCACATGCTACTCGAAAAGTTTTTACTACATGGATTAGTTAGTGTTCATGGATAACATACGATCATTTCAGAAACATCTACCAAAACGCTGCCACCTCACTTTTAAACATATCGAGAGAAAATAAAGATGTTAACCAGACCTATGTATGTGTATATATATATATATACTACATCTTGAAAACTTTATCAGGAGATTGTAAAGACTACTGCAACACAGTTGTCCCCTCATCTGGATTTCATATACTTTTTCCTTCTCCTTAGTCTGTACTAATGGACTTAACTAGCTAACTAGCGACCACTTCTGAACAACCAAAACATTAGAGCACATAAGAGCTTTCATTTGAGCTAGCTAATGTGAATTTAATGATTCATCACTGCGTCGTTTTATTTATTATTTATGAATACGCAGCCTCGGTTGTAACGTTTCTGGATAGAAATAGTTTCAAGGTTTTTCAGTTGTCACTTAGCCCAGAACTGGGAGACTGAAAAAAAAAATTAAATAAAATATCACTCCTAGGGCTTCGAGTCGAAGTAAGCGACTTTACATGATGTTGGACGTCGGATGTGAGTGAATGTTACTGTCGAGCTCGTTGATGGATGGGACCGGCGAGAGCGAGCTATGCTAAGATATGGATTTAAGAGAATGCTGACATAGCCTGCTGTAAAAGGGTCTGGACTCTTCGGCGCTCTCTCGGGGGGCCCGTGAGAAGCTGCTAGCGTGTCCCCCCCTGCCCTCTGCTGCAATTTGTCATTGGTGGTGACAGGCTTTAAGATTTTTTTTTAAACGGTGGATGTGTAATATGACAGCCCATCATTTCAGCCCTGCTTGCTCACGTAATGTTAAATTATATAAATTCATCCAAAGATCCTGATTCTACACTTAAAACTAGCCAGGAAACTCCATCAGAGACCTTTCAGAAAGGTCAAGAGATTTCAGCAGCTTGTCTTTTTTAATCGTTTCTTTTTGATGATTTTTCATGTTTGTGAAAGGGTTACATTTCCTTTATAACACGCAAAGTAGTTTAATGCGAAGATGTTGAGATTGATCCTATCGATCAACACTGTGAGTCAGTTGTGTCCAAGCTATGACAGGTATGTCATGTTCAGCAAAAAAATGAAGTAAAGTGAGCTTTATCAGCATGTCCACTTAGAACTACACTGCAACGGAGCACACATGATTTTAGCATTCACTTTATCAGATTAGTTTTATTTTTTAAAACCTACTTTAGGTTCAGAATATTATAATAAAAGAATATTATTATTTTTAAATAACCAAGAGTATGTAAGACTATGCTGTGATGGGTGCCTGATCAACTGGAAATGTAAAGACCCTTTCACTTTGTAGTAGCCACAAAAATGAAAACGCAGAAGTTGGGAAACATCAGAAATGAGTTTGTGTTTTGTTTTTTTCTTGACATTTTTGTTTTGCTGAATATTCTCAGTTGCTGGACTGCTTGTGTGTAAGAACTATTAGCTAGTCCTTTCACAGGAGACGGGGTTTTTGAGAATATGGGTGGGAAAAACAAACAAAAAATTTAATCTCTGACTTTATCAAACTTCTGAAGACACTCTTGACCAATTCCGCCAACTTCCAAGTACGTTCTTCACCAATTCCTCCTACTTTTTAGGACATGCTTGACCAATCGCATCCACTTCTGAGGACACTTGTCCAATCTCGCCCACATCTGAGGACACTTTTGACCAATCCTGCCTACTTCCCAGGACACTCTTGAGCAATCCCAACTGTTTCTGAGGACATGTTTTACCAATCCCTGCCACTCTTACTCGATGCTACTCGATCAACCCACCCACTTCTGCGGACACTCTTGACCAATCCTGTTTACTTCAGAAGACACTCTTGACTACTCCCACATGTATTTTTGAATGCACCCGCCTGTGATATTTTCTTAGTTGGGTCTCTTTCCCAAAACAGAAACAAATTAGTAATTTAAACTAAGAGATACGGATCAGTATAACTGATTTAATGAAGATTAATGACTAACACTATTAGTAGCACATGTGCAAGAAATCCACTGTGTCCAGTACACTCCTGTGTTAATGGACATGGGCTTTAAAGCTTTCCCACAAGCTTTGTATCTAACTGCCCACTCTTTTCTGCATGAGAGTAAACACCACCCACTCCCACTACTCATCTGTAGCATTCAGAGGCGTCCCTGTACATACGCTGTATATCCTGTGGACACCTGACCATCACACCCATATGTGCTTGTTGAACATCTCATTCCAGATTTAGTCCCCCATTGCTGTTATAATAACCATCAGGGACATAGCTAGAGCCTATGGCTCTTAGACCACTCCATTTCACGTTGTATTTTGTATACATGAAACTGTGTAAATATTATATTGGAATTTTTACCTTGAGTTGTGATCATCTTTGCGACGGCCCTGGTCACTTATGTCAAAGTTACGCTATGTTCAACAAAACATACAGTCAGTTTTAAGAGCATGAAGGTCTAATAAACAATGTGGACACATCTCTAACCTTTCCTCATAAGGTTCCTCAGATTCTTTGTGATATTCCTCCTTATACAACTCATCTCACTACAGAGCGACAGATGAACAAGCCACAACCGTCCACTAGTGCTAATCTGACCTTTTCCAAAATGACAGAAGCCTTATAAAACAAATGGGATGAGTGTGTGTGTGTGTGTGTGAGAGAGAGAGAGAGAGAGACAGAGAGAGTTGGCTAATGAGATTTGCGTCCCTAAGCTGGAGTCTTTTCCTCTCAAAGGCTAAATCATAGGCTCAGTCAGTCTTGTATTAACCCTCATTTTAAATCACTCACGGGTGAGCAGAGGTCCAGATCTCTGCTAATACACACTAACCAGGCCCTCTGTCACGCTTTAGGCTTCAATTTACTTTAGTTAAAAGGAATGTACGACACTGAGATGATTTTGAAAATCCAATTCGCCGTTAGTGGTGAGGCTTAAATAAGGTCACATATTTGCAATTCTCTTATTTGGACATTTAAGCAGATTGAACCTGGCATTTCTGGTTTCCTTTAGTATTTTAGGATTCTGATTTCTTTCATGCTTAGAGATTTTTCCTCCTAGTACACTTTTCAGCAACACAGAAAACTAAAATGTTAATTTTTCCGGGCTGGAGTTAAAAACCCAACAGGCCCACATATTGATTTTTCTCTCTGCATCCCTGTCTTTTCACCCTTTTACAATCCGTGTGCTGAGAAACACTCTCTGCAGAATATGAAAAAGTGTCTTGGGTTAACGGGGCCTAAAATCCGGCTCTGCACAGAAAGTGCTGTCGAGCAAGGCCAGTGCGATAGGCATGTAAAAGGGCACCGATCGCAGAGCAGCTCCAGAATTGGAAATCAATACGGCAGCAAAAGCATTGGCTTAGCTGGTAAAAAGAGGTTAAATGGGAGTGCACTACAGAGGAGCCAATTCCCCCATCGTGACCTCTGGGTGATGTCATTACTTATATACACAAAAGGGCTGGAATTAATGGAAGATCAGTCGCTCTGTCTGCCTACGCTGCCTTTCTACACACACTGCTTATTGCTCCGTGTTTTTACTGCTTCCTCCAGTGGGAATGCTGTGACAGTGTGTGTCAGTTATTTATATTACACTTATACACACACACACACACACACATTAACACTTAGAAAGCGGTGGGTGATATGGAACAAATAAAACACTTCAGTATGTAACGTTATAGGGAAATTAATTATTTTAAGTTAATTCTTTTCCTATAACAGCACGTCCTAAAGTGTTTTATTCTTCTTACACCACAACGGTTTGCCTTACGATTCTGTATTTACTAAAGAACGACACGTCATGATTTTTATCTGTTTATAGCGACATTTAATGGTCTGAGAAACAATTTAGTTCCAGTTTTCACTTACGTTATAGCAGATATGGACAGTCCTTCTCTCACCAGCCTCTCTCTTTTTGAAATTAATAAGAAAGTAGCTTTTCATGTTACTGAGAAACCACAAAGAAGCATAAACTCGTCCGTCCTGAAGATGTCAGAAAACTACTGTGATGCATAGTGCGTACTTTGAAAATGTTAAGTATAAGTATGTTTGAAAACCTTAAGTATCATAATATGATATTTTTGCATCGTAACACAGCGCTGTTGAATTCTGGATTGTGATTGGTCAGAAGGTGTTGATTGATTTTCTATAACAGCAGTACTGACAGTAGTGCAGGTTTATATTAATGTGTTCGCTCTGATATCGGTAATGATATCTGATATCGTTTCTATAGTAACGGCTCATTTACAGGTAATGTGTAATGTATGTAATCATGATATGTTGAAGTTTCTGTAGAGAGAAGTTGATTTAACATATATGGAAGGAGTCTCCAGTGTCAGTCAGAGGTAAAGCTGTAACTAAGTTTGTTTTGATGAGTATGTGTTGCTAACAGCGTGCCAAGAAAAGATTTCTTATTTATTAAAAACAAAATATTTAACAAAGGACGTAAAATGAAACCGTTTGCACAAATCAGTATGTAAATGTTGATGTTTAAACTGTTAAAACTGTTAAACTTGTTATAGTGCGAAAAAACATAGAACTACACACAATACTCCAAAAAACTGTCGTGGTGTTAATATATTTATTACAGTATATCATCATAAACATTTAGTTCCACGCTTCTGTCTAAAAACTATAACATATATAATGATCGTATGACCTTACACAGTATAGAACTGCATTCATTAAGTAATACTGATATATCTGTATGTTCTTCTAAATGGAGTATTATTTCAGTCTTCGGTTTTCGGATCGTACAGCGTGCCAGTGACATTGTTTTTAAAACCGCTGCATAATATTATAGCTCAGTTCTCACTTACTGTATGTGCAGGGAATTTAGATTTAAATCTGAAAACACATAGCCATTTTACAGATCACATATTTAATTAGAATTTTGCCTGTGTTTCCACTTTTAAGTTATATGTTTACATTAAGTTTCTTCTTAACTAGCATTAATTATTACATTAGTTAATATAAACAGATGTTAAACTTAGCATTAATAATCCAGAAGTAATGTTAAAGTCAGATAACACTTGTATTAATTAAGTCATTCTACCTACATTGACTGTTTATTCAATCCATAACTAAAAATAAGTTCATGTAAATTAGCAAAAATTTAAATGCCTGAACTTTGCTCTCCAGCTGTAAATATTGGAATATGAGACTGAAATATCAGAATTTTTCCCAGTTAATAAACACAGACATGTTCATTAAAACAGATGTTGTTTTGTGTCATTCATTATGGGTTTAATTTAACTTTGGTTTATTGTTAAAAATAATTAAATATAGTATTAATAATAATACAAGTGTTATGTTGGTATGTTAATGATGGTGTATGAATGAAACACAGAGCTCACAGTTTGTCCTTGTTAACTAATGCGTTTAAAAAAGTTAGCGATGTAATCATGCATGATGAATTAAAATCAAAAGAAAGCTGAGCATGACTTGAAGTTTGATCTGAGATATAAATCGGAGTGACCTCTCACTGAAGCCTGATGCCCAAACCTCTTAGTTATAAGAGAAAACGGAGAGCAGGTGGATCAGTCACAGAGAGTTTTTGGCAAGAGCGATCAATAAAGGAACGAGTAGAGTCAGGCGAGTTTTATATATGGAAGAGTATTAGTTAGATGGATGGAGTCTTCCGTCTCAGACTTTCCCATTTGTTACATGGAGCACGTCATATTTTTATCCACTGTAATATTAAAGATGATGAACAATGTGCACTTTAGGCAGGAAGAAAAAAAAAAAAAGACAGGATAGATG
>CM040977.1:2118360-2177737 GCA_022985145.1 Pangasius djambal | reverse complement strand
TTCATTTTGTCAATTAGGATGTGATTTTTTTTTTTTTTTTTTTTAATTTTGTCTCCCCCACCTCAGATGTTGTCCACAAGGGAAATGTGCCGCTCTAAGGAGTGTATCCAGTACATTAATGTGAAAACTTAATTAAGAGAACAGTAGAAAGCCATTATAGGTACACTGGAATTAGCCAGTCAATCTCCACATCTAAATTGAATTTTTTAGCTGGCAATAGTTCCCATTGAGTCTCATCTGGAGATCCAACCATGACCTCCTGGGTTCAATTTAGGATGTGGTGAACACACATAAAGATGTACACATATATTAGCACGATAGAGAAGTCAATTAAGAAACTGCTTGTGGAATCCAATTAAAAGTCTTCAGACAATTCCAGCCCCTCACCTAGCCACCCACCTCCCTACCTCATTGTAATGAAGACAAGGCAAAAGCAAAACCACGAGGGGCTTTAAATGGGCTTTCTGAAGAGTTGTTTTTCTTTTTTATTGTCTTAAGAGCTGAAAACAAGTATTATTGACTTTCGATCTAAATGAAAAGTCCCCCCCCTCCACACACACACTTTTTTTTTCTTTTCTCTCCTTTTTTTCTGAAGGCCGTCAAGAAATTGGTCTGAAAGAAAGAGAAGAGAGAAAATAATATGGTTTGCTATTAGATTAAGCTTGGTAATGAACAACGTAATGGACATCTTGTTAAATCTTATTGTTCTCTATTATTGCAGTCACTGGAGACGAACGAAGCCCTCGATTCAATTTCCAAAACCGTTGCAATCTCTTCCTCGGCCACGTCCGGTGGATTGTAATTACCCCTGGCCTTGGCAGATGCACACGTCAGAGAGCAGAGTGTATGGACTTCTCGCGTGGTTCTCCTCAGGCGTCCTTGTTGCCATTATTACAATCGATCAGCGGCAGAACCCACTTAATTAGACGAGGCCGTCGAGGTATCAGCTTAATTTGAGCAGCAGGTAATCCACGCCAACAGAGTGAGACGTTGCTGCATCTCTCCGAACGCAGGTGCCTTAATAAGTCTAATGGGCCGCAGTATTCGTCTTTAGCTGCGCATACATAATGAGTCTCCGCCGAAGGTGCTTTCCCACCCGCTAGTCACATCACATCACACACACACACACGCCAACTTTGTTTCTCCTCTGAGAGAAGCTGAATGTAATGAAGACCTGATTAAGTTTATTTGACTCCATCGTCCCTGCACGGCCTTTGCCCAAGCGAGATGGCCGCCATACGTGCCGCTTATTTAATTAGCCCGTACGAAGCAGGTGGAATGCTATTAAAGTCAGTCAGGAAGTCAGAAGGTGAAGGAGTTTAAATACAACACACGTTTATCTTGCACTCCATTCACCGCTTTAGTGTCATTTGTGAATTTTCCAGGGACGCGCCATGTCAGTTTTGATCTAGTTCTTTTTTTTTTTATTTTAGTTTTTATACAGAGGGGAAAAATGTAGTGCTGACAGAGATAATGATGTGACATTTGATATTATTTTAACCCTGAAAGGAAGTCAAGTGCATAGAAATATTATTCTTATAGTTCTTATTATTCAGAAGAGTGTTCAGTAGCAGCAGTGAATTGAATCACGGCCATTAAAATAGAAATGTTTTTACTATTGAACGGCTACAATATTTTCCTCATGTATGTTCCATTTTCCTCCAAAATTAGTACTAGTAAACGGTCATTAAGTTTAGACAAACATGGAGACCATTCAAGGTCCTTCTTATTACACTTTAAGATATAATGATAGCGTGATTGGTGATACACCAGGTTTTTTAATGAACTGAAGGCAAGTTTTTTTGTGTTGTTTTATGTCTTCTACTTAAAAATAACTGTTGCTGAATACTGCAATTAGTTAATTAATTGTAATTAGACATAATTATTTAATTTCCTTGAGACAACCTAGTAAAAATAAATTAATGCTTATAGATTAGTGAATAAATTGGTAACACTTTGCATTCAGGCTCCCTTAATTACCACAGTAGTTAACATAAAACAATCAGGAACATTGACAAAGTAACCCTTGTATTAATTGATAGGGTGTTTTTTTTGTTTATTGTTCACTGAATTAACCAGTGTTCATCTCATCTAAATAAAATGGCCGACATGAACAACACCTTAATAAACATGTTTGTGTTTGTTTAGTTTTAAGTTTTCATAATTACACCCAGAAGTCCATATGTTTAGGAACATGCTGTCATTTATTTTTTTTGTTAATTCATGTGAAATTTTCAGTCGTGGATTGAATAAACAGTCAGCACTTTATTAATTAATACCTGTGTTTTCATGCTTTATTAGTGTGTTAACAGTTTATTAACACTAACAGGCTCAAATTAAATACATGTTATGTGAAACGGCTATGTCTTTCTAGCAATAAGTTTAAATTTCATGCACATATTGTACATTTCTGACTTGAAATGAGAATTGAACCGTAATATTATACAGAGGTTTCAAAATAATGCTCACGGCACACCGTATGATCAGGGAACAGAAATCGCCAGTAAATATGTGGTTTTTTTGCTACTTACAGTGTATTAATATTGAAGTCTGTGTTTTGTTAGTTAAAGAACCAATGATGTGACGTGGTAGTAATAAATTAATAAATATATAGCAACATTTGTGAGATGTATTCTAAAACTACTTCTAATAATAATAATACCAATCTTTTCCAAGCAAAAGCTAACAGACATCTCATAAGCGTTTTGCAGAAATTATTATCCTACCTCAAACTAGCCAACATTTAATAGTTAATAACTGAAGTTAAGTTTTCTTCATTTCTAATTGACTCAAACAGTATAAGTATGAGTATAAGAACAAACATTGAGAGATGTAAAGTAAAGTACTACAGACATGCATTAAGAGAAACAGATCATTTTATCTACAGTCTTTAAAAAGAAGTACTATAAAACAAAATAACGTACACCAGCACACAGCTTTCCTTAAAATGATAATTGCCCATGTGAATCGTACAGCGCCCCACCGACTGGGCTTTTACTGCCGTTATTTAATCCCTGCGTGCTCTGACATTATCACAACCAGAGTGCATTATTTTGCCGATGCCTCATCAGCTCACTTAAACGCTCTTAATAAAAAAAAAAACTCTGCAGTTTTACCCTTTTGCTAGAATTGTGTACGCGGCCTGCGATGATGTTTTAAGCATGAACTTTGTAGAGACCTGTGTATATCGCTTCGGTAGTGTGTGCTCTGATGATTTTGTGTAGACGTGAAGACCATACGTGCAGAAATGTTTGCAGATCGTGTCTTGTTAAAAGATAAAACAGGTTAGGAAATTTCTGTTATCATTTTTACCACATGTTTTCAGATATTTGGCTACACAACATTTGGCTAGCTACTACAGAGATATACACGGCCCGGCCAAAAAAAAAGTCGCTGTTTAGATTTTAATAGGCAAATACATAAGAGTCTATGAATGCATCATTATTGCTGATTCTAATGTTTCTAGCATGTTATATGTTTGGCAACAGTTCTTTTAATCTTAAAAGATGAAGTGTGTAGCTTTTTAGTTCTTTAATAACCATGTAGAAAGACGTATCATGGCCATGAATTGGCACCTCTGATGCACCGCTTGATGGAAATAAATGTTGTGATGTTATTTCCATCAAGAGGTGCATCAGTTTTTGGTGAAGATCTTGTACTGACAGTGAAAGAGGTGAGCGCTCTGTAAAGTCTCCTCCAGCACGTCCCATAGACTTTCACTGAGGTTAAGGTCAGGACTCCGAGGTGCCAATTCATATGTGAAAATGATTCTTCATGCTCTCTGAACCATTCTTTCACAATTTTAACCCTGATGAATCTCGGCAGTGTCGTCCTGGAACATGGCCATGATGCGTCTTTCTACACGGTTATTAAAGAGCTAAAAAGCTACACACTTCATCTTTTAAGATTAAAAGAACTGTTGCCAAACATAGAACATGCTAGAAACATTAGAATCGCTCTAATAATGATCCGTTCATAGACTCTTATGTATTTGCCTATTAAAATCTAAACAGCGACTTTTTTTGGCCGGGCCGTGTATATATATATATATAAACAAACATTTTTAATGTTGAATTTCTCACCCTGTCTTTTTGGTATAACTGTTGTTTCTTTTTTATCAGGGTATACTTCCATAGTGATATATCGTCAAACCCGTTCTTCAGCATAACCTCCTCCCTCTGCGCTTGTGCTGTACCGATGCTTCCTTCCGCTCCCTGAATTGCTTTGAGGATGTGTTGTGATCAGTGTAAATCCACCCCTCGAAAAATAAACCCTACTCACAGCCTGGGAAAAAAAAAAGAAAAGAAAAAACGCGCTCCACAAATGTCAAACACAGGCCTTTTGTGCCAAAGCTGGATTGGGCTTGAGCTTTGGACAGCATTGAACAGCATCTCTCACACTGCAGCTGAATTATAGAAGGAAAATTTCCGAATTACTACTGCAGCAGGATCTCTGAGATGTTAATGTATGTAAATATAAACACCAAAACCAGAGACTCATAAGGAGCTCAGAAACATTATAAAAAAATAATAATTCGGCTGATTTCACTGTGTGCACATTGATCCTTTCTTAAAAGCTTTATTATTATACAAAGAGAATAAAAAGGAAAAAGAAAAGTACGAGTGGACAATCGGATGAGATCCACCATATCCAGAGTGAGTGCTCGATCGATAACGTAGACTTTCATATGCTAATGTGTCACAGCAGGAAGCGATAGACGAATATATCCGTATTCGATAGTCCGCTAGTTAGCCAGGCCGCAGAGAATCACCGTCAAATGTGCACCAGGCACAGCGGCTCCCATTTACATAACAAAGACGCACAAGTCCGAGTGGGTATGAGGGTGTTTTTAACATAGCTTCACTCCGAGTTTACAAAATACGGTCAGGGGAAGGGGAAAGGTTCCGAGTCATACAGAACAATAACATGCGGCAAGGCACAAGCAGCACAACAGGGTGAATTAGTCCAGTCAAAACATGACAATCAGAGTTTTTTTTTTTTTAAAGAAAAAAAGGAGAGATGGGGAGAGAGACTGAAAACTGTGCTGTACTAGAAAAGCAGGAAGAGATTTATTTAGTATTTGCCCACGCTGCACTGTTTCCTGTTTGTCACAATATTTAGTTAATTTTCTTTGATTTTCCTTTCGTTCCCATTCCACTCCTCTCTCTCTCTCTCTCTCTCTCTCTCTCTCTGTCTGTTTGACTGGCGGTCTTACTTTCTGTCTCTCTGCCTCAATCCTTTTTTTTGGTCTCATCCTGTCATGCACATGCTCTCTCTCTCTCTCTCTCTCTCCCCCCTAAATCCAGTCTCCAAATAAATGCATTAGATAATAAACACCCTGTAGTCTCTCTCTCTCTCTCTCTCTCTCTCCCTCTCTCTCTCTCTCTCTCTCCCCATCATGTCTTTTTTTTGTATTTTCAGCATAGATATTCTTTTAGGAAGAGAGAGAGAGAGAGTAAAAGAAGAAGGAGGAGGATGAGAGGCGACAGCAAGGACAAGGCTTCCCAGCACAGGGAGAAACGGAGGAGATTGGGTGATGAATTTAATTCTGCAAGTTCAGAGAGATTCTTTAGTTTGGCACGCACAGCGGGGGGTCTTTGAGAGCTCGGGTCGTGTTCCCCAGCTCGGCACGCTTTGAAAATCTCTCCCCTCTCTAGCGCTCCGATAAAAAGCCAAGGATGATATTCCCTTCGAGGTAAAGGTTGCTGGTGAAAAGGGAAAAAAAAAATCGTCAACCCCTATTTTATTTATTCATCATGCTTATATCAGAATACATCAGGCTGCATGATCGTTTCTTTAAAAGAAAGAGAAAATGGAGGGTGGCTTGGAGTCGTGCTTTGTTGGTGTCATGTTAATTCCTGTTCATTCTTGCATGCTATAATAGAGTAACATTTATCCAATCAGCATCCTTTAAGAAATTACACCTTTTTTTTTTCAGAATTAAATACATCAATTTTACAATGTGTGTGTGTGTGTGTGTGTGTGTGTGTGTGTGTGCGCGTGTGTGTGGTGTGACCTGATGGTGTAACTTGATGAATCTTCACAGTTATGGATCATCTCTTGTCTCTAGACAGAGAATATTGACCCTTCTACCAGTTTTCCTTCTGCCCCATGTTTGCTATATAAATGTGTGATTATTGACTATCTATTCTTTCTAAAAATGCATTTTTTTGCCTCCTGTCACTCAGGAAGTTGCTTGTGTTCATGCTGTTTTTTTTCCTGTTAGGAGTAGGAGTTAGCCGTGTCAATATTTAAATTTGTAAATTATAGGAAGGACCACTTTTATGGACTTGTTTATGTTTATACAGTCGCATTTATTGGCGAGTGAATGTGTAGTGGAGAGAACGGAGTGGAGCGTTATCCTTACGTCACGCGAGCACCTCAGATTTCTCTAGCGTGTCACGCGTTGCCAGGCTCCTGTAATAATTCTGCTGATGTTACATATAAGTCACAGCTCGAGGAGGAAGATTACGCTCATATTGAGAGGGAACGGTGGCGCAGTAGCAGTGGTTAATGCAAGATTGTATTAAGGCAGATCCGAAGCCATAAATCTCATAAATTATTAAGTCTATAGATTAGTGCGGCGTAGTGCGTCCACATCAAACATGCTCGGTGTGTGTTTTCCCTCCTCCTTTTCAGAAGCTCTTATTAGTCTTAAACCACCGGGGACGTAATATCAGCAGATGTAATTGTGAGGCTTCGCTTTCCAAATTCTATCAACCTCTCATCACAAAGTTCTTTCCAAACTCATAAACATTAAAAAGCCATTACTATTTCACTACTCATGCTCTCCAGTTGGCATGAAGCACCTGCAGTGTTTTTACCTTTTCTTCCTTTTCTTTTTCTCTTTCTTGCCCTGGAGCTGTGAACATCACAGTCATTTTTTTTTATTTTATCAGATAGGAGGCAGTGATGGCTCTCAAACAAAAGTGCCTTGGCTCTCCCTCTGCTAATCACGGTGGCATTTAACAAGTTCATCTCTCTGCATGGGCGTTTCGATTTGGAGTCCCGCTTCTGCCCGAAAGGCAAGCCATCAATGGCAAACACCCCATGCTTTCGCTTTGTCTTTTCCTTTCTTTCTCCCCACACCTCTCTTTATTCACACGGCCGTGCCTTTATCACAGTCCTCCGCGTGCAGCGTACTCATAATAAGAGTAAGAAGAACCGAAGTACCTGTTCACTGTCAGCCATGTTGTTCATCACAGATCTGCCTTGAGAGACCTCACGTGAATAAATATACACACAAGTACATGATGAGTGTGTGAAGTAAGAGCAGGCGGAGCCATTCGTCTGCAGCAAGCAGTCCACACACACACACACACACACGTCTCTCAGCTTGTATGTACACTGGGTCGATGATGGACAGTTTTCATGTCGGAAAACGAATTGTAGCACCTGCCCACATGCATCATGTCCATCAAACACAGTTCAGTGGCTTGCTGAGTCAATCCACAGTGAGACTTTTCAAAAACCACCACCTTCCCTGTATTTGATTACAGAACTTCACATCACAGAGTGACCCGAAGAAACTTTTACAGTGAGTGAGTTGAGATTTTTATATAAAGAGATATAAAGGTCTCTACAGTTTTATTTTCCTGTACAGCTCTACACTTTGGTTAGCAATTCCTAAAGCCTGTCATGTGTTTGTTTCCCCAAGAACCTCATGACCATCAGCACAGCACAAGTGTGAAACATGCACCATCAAACTCCAGCACTCACCAACACGATATACGCAATATGAAAATACAAAATAAGAAATACAAAATAACTAACACTCACCAGCACTGTCCACCAAACACCATGATCACACACCACAAGCATTCACTAAGACAATAACACAAACAGAATTTAACATGGACCACCATTGTTCACCAAACACCATGATCACACACCACAAGCATTTGCTAACCCAGTAACACAATGGTGCTTTGTGTTGATTGGGTTTTGTTATTGTGTTATTGCTAACAAAGACCAATCAACACAAAGCACCATTGCCCAGCAAACACTGTGATCAAACACCACAAGCATTCACTAAGACAATAACACAAACAGCAATTAACAGGCACCATCATTGTCCACCAAACATCATGATGAAACACCACAAATATTCATTAACACACTAACATAAACACCAAATAACGCATGGCACCATTGTCCCCCAGACAACACAAACATTCACTAACACAAAGACCAATTAACACAAACCCCCAATGTCCACCAAACACCACGCTCAAACACCACAAACATTGCCTAACACACTATACTATACAGTACCCAGAGGAAACCCCTGAAGCATGGGGCGAACATGCAGACTCCACTCACACAGGGCTGAGGCGGGAACTGAACCTCCAACTCTGTCACCATGACCCCACTAACACACTGATTAAAGACTAATTAATACACACTCCCATTGTAGACCAAACATCAGGATCAGTCAGTCTCCACATTCACCAACCATAAATACATGAACATAAACATTGAGTAACACACATCACTATTAACGCCACAAATATCATTCATCATTCACATTCATCAAACACCAACTTTCACAAACACACTAACATAAACAGCAATTAATACCACTATTGTCCTCCACACACCACAAGCCTTCACCATTACAACGCCAGCATTTGCTAATGCTAAACCGCACTAGCTAAACTCTGATTAACATTGTCCACCTCACAACATAGACAAATGCTGCAAACATTCATCAAACTCTATCATTCCTTAACATGCAAAAGATCTCCATCACACACCAGTATCTTCTATCAAACACCAAATAATACCAACATTCCCCAATAAACAACATTCTCAGTCATACACCAGCATGTTCCATCAAACACCAGCTAACTTGACATAAACCGGATTGTCAACCTCAATCCAACATTCAAACACTGCCATTTTTCATCAAATACCGACATTAACTGCCAAACACCAAAATCCCCTGCCAAACACTGACATTCTCTGCCAAACACCAACATTCCCTGACAAATACCATCATTCTCCATTAAATACGAGTATGTCCTTCAAACACTAAATCATACCAACATTCTCAAATGTCAACATTTTCCACCAAACACCACCATTCTCCTTCAGACACCAACACTGCCTGCCAAACACTGATATTCTCCTACAAACATCAACATTCAATGACAAACCATTCTCCATCAAGCACCAGTATGTCCATCAAGTGCTAAATCATATCAACATTCTCGAACACCACCATTTTCCACCAAACACCACCATTCTCTTTCAAACACCAACATTCCCTGCCAAACACCAACATTCTCCTTCAAACCCCAACATTCCCTGCCAAACACCAACATTCTCCATCAAACACCAGTATGTCCATCAAACACTAGATCATACCACCATTCTCAAACACCAACATTTTCCATCAAACACCAACATTCTCCATCAACCACCAACACCGAATATCAAACAGCAAAAATATGAGCCCTGTGCTCCCATGAGACACCATAAGCAGCAACTTTCATCAACATATACCAAGAACACCAACCTTTTCTCCATCAGGCAACAACTTTTACCAAAATGCAACACTGCCTATCATACAGCATTCTCCATCAAACACCCACACAATTATTCACCAGTAAACACCAACATTTACTAATACTGCCTATCAATTACTAACAAACACAAGCAATCACCAACACTGAACATCAGTTAAAACACCAAACTGTTTAAACTGCAGTATTGCCATTATTCACGATCAACCACCAACATATTTCTTCATCAAATACCAGCATGCTAAAGGTGTCCTTTAATTTGAACATTGTAGAAATCTACCATTTTGTTGATGTTTGGTATCATGCTGAATTGATGAACTTTGGATTAGGAAAGAGAGTCAAACTGTGAAGGCGTCTTAAACACCTTCATCTGCATTGCATCAAATTTGTCAGTGTTGTAAACATCATGCTTTCATAGTTATGTGTCTGTGCTCTGCTTGTCTGTCTCTCTTTGTGTCTTTTTTCCTTTTTTTAAACGCTGTTTGTTACAGAAAAACCCGACTCCACCAGTCCTGCAATTTGCATGATGATATGCGCCGAGCGATACTGTAGATTTACACTGAGGCTTTTGTGCAGATGTGAGATCAGAAGCAAATTGCTGCTCTTATCCCATAATCTCAGCCTGAGCTCGCTGTAATGTGTTTGTTCTGCTTTCTGCTAAGTTTTGCCATTTTCTTCCTTCCATTCTGTCTGTCCCGTCTGTCCATCCGCCTGCCAACTGTCTATCAAAATGGCCTTTGGGTGGTACCGTATTATCTTCAAATGGTCTTTCTCTCTCTCTCGCTCTCAGCAGGACGTTGAGAGCAGATTGGTCAGTATGTAACCCACATCTTTATATGACCTCTGGTCACAGACCTGATACCCATCAGCCTCATCTCAGCAGCAGGAGAGACCTCTGTCTGTCTGTCTGGCTGGCTGCCTGATGAGGTCGGGTTATGGCAAACCATTGGCAGGGTCATTTCTCTCTCTTTCTCTTTCTCACTCCCTCACACACATACACATCTCTCAAGACCCTCTGTGTCTGGAAAGATTGTCTAGGAGTGATTTCTGAGACTTTTCCTCACTTAAGAATGAGCACCAAGTGTGTGTTTGAGTGGTCAGCTGCTGCTGGAGAGGCAGGAAGCCTGTCCTTCCGCTCAGAACCGAACCTCCTACCAAGTGGCTTCTTTCAGCCCCGGCTAAACTCTCTCTCAGAAATCTCTCAAGAGCTAAACCCTGCCTCGAGGAGCTCATAAAGACTCTATGAAATGTACTTTCACATTTCCACCTCTTTCCACTCCCACAGTGCTGCAACTGCTTGGCCTGGAAAAAAAAGAACACCAGGCAGTCCTTCGATATTGAGAGCTGCCCTTAATGAAAAGCACAGGCTCCACACTGGCCCATGCCAAACGTAGCGAATCGGATATGTCCCATTAGTGCCACAAGTGCCACGCAAGTCCCAGGTTTGACTTGAAATAACATTTAAAAGTGTTCTCAATGAAAAGAAAACAGAGAGGCAATTAATCTGTCTGGATTTATGGCTAATTCCCCACGTGTGATTTAGGACCTCAGGGTCCACCAGGAGTCATAATAGTCTACAGCAACTATAAAGTTGATCTAGGTGCTTGTTATGGCAGGTGAGGGAGAACAGTTTGGCTATTGTGTATCAGTAAAAACACAACACAGATCAAAGGTGCACGACTTTACACAAGACCCGGCACTCGGAAAGGTCTGAAATACTCTTCGAGCTATGTGGCTTGTCCGTTCAGATGCCAAACATACCATTAAGATGACAACGTCTCACAGTAATTGGAAAGTTCTACACATTGGACACAGGTGCTTCCTCGCATTCTTTTCTCACCACCTTGTCTTCACACATCCACCCACAAAAACAAACATCCAGTCTCCATCCAGTCCCCTGGTTCCTGCTTCTATCACACTTCTCCTCTCTCTTTGTGCCTGGCCATTTCAGAGAGTTCACACAGTCCACTCCTCCAGGGTTTACAGATGACTCGGAGGACCAAGCAGCACCAGCAAGTCCAAATCAAAAACGTCTCAGCTAAATCCAACACCTAAGATCTTTGCAGCCTGGTGTTGCTATTGATCTCCACACTTGTATGGATGAGTACGAAAGATTATGTCCAGACTTGTTTGTAGGGTGTTATGTTTCTTTCAGTTTGCACCAGATAGATTTATTTATTTATTTATTTAAAAAAAAACTTTTTTTTAAAGAAATAACCCTTTTCAAACATTTATAATTACTTTCACGTTAGCTGGCGCCAACAGTAGTTAATATATCACTTAGGGTAGAGAAACAAATTCCCCAGCCAGCACTAAAATTCACTCCCATGCCACAATTTTATTTTCATGACAGAATATATGAGTGCATGACAGCAAACGAACACAACGTTTAGTCATTTTTCTTCGCAAAGTCAATCTTGTACTTCTGTCCCAGAGCAACATTTGCGTGTTTGTGATGGGAAATTATTCAGCGAGGCCGTGCTGATCGATGCGAGCGCTATAAAGATTAGTTTGAGGCTTGATGACTGAATGGTTGGCATAACAGGAGCCATTAGCGTGCCGGGTAACTATTCGTTTTTCTCTTATGGCAGGTCAGATAAGCGAGTGTGTGTCCTGGGTGATGAGTGGAGCATCGTTCGCCCAGAAATGTCAATCAGTGCACTTCATTAGTTTGCCACATTAACTGATGGACTCTGTATAGGCGTGTGTGTGTGTGTGTGTGTGAGGTTAGTGATGATGACAGTACTTTGGCATGGTTTCCATCATCACGGTACTGGTCGACAAATTTTCAGACACAATTTTCTGTGATATCATAGAAAGCGTGCTGTTTTCAAGATTTAGAAGGTTCCCAGACATGAAGGAAGAAAATGAATGAATGAATAAATAAATAAATAGAATGTAGTGATGTGTAGATTAAAAAAATCCCTTAGCATGTAATTATATCGATTAGACAAGCAAATAAAATCAATCAATCAATCCCATAATGTGTAGTGATGTATGGATGAAAAAAAAATACATAAGTGGCGGTGTATGCAAAAAAAAAAAAAAACTGATATGATGATAATAATAATAATAATAATAATAATAATAATACATAACAAAACCCATAATATATAGTTAAAAAAATCTCTTTATGTTGTTTTTATGGATAAAAAAGTCCATCATATATAGTATAAAATAAATTATTATTATTATTATTCAGTTTCCATGTAGATATGTTATTCTTCCTCGGCTGTTTTGACTGCAGTGAACAGGCAGTTCATGAAAGTAATGTAAAGGAAATTAGCATATGTTATGTATATAACAGTTAGCGTATAGATTTCTAAACTAGATGCTGCAGTGTGAGATGTCAAACCTAGCTAATGTGCAGAAAACCACATTATCCGTTTTTTTTTCTTTCATTGTGTGATAAATGAATTGGGAAGACAGTCTGGGAGCCCCCACAAAAAGGGAGCGTGCTATCTCCCGCTCCATCTCCTAGGAAACACGGTCGAGACTTTGTAATTGCTTTCATTTTCCAAAAGGAGGGAGAAAAATGTGAACTCCTCCATACCTCCGTAAATTGAATGAGTGCTGAGGAGCAATCGGGGTGAGGCTTCCTCCATCTCTAAGGTAATTTACCAAATTACTCGAGCCACTTCCTCCAGAAGATCATGACAATGTCGTCTCATTCTGTACATGTCCTTGGACTCGTAATTTAAGTTCACATCATGTAAAAAAAAAAAAAAAGAGAGAGAGAGAGAGAGAGACAGCGTCATACGTGACAAATGGCGAACAATGAACACTGGCTACTGACTTCAAAGCTTTCTGTCTAATTAATCATTCAGCACTTCATCAGGGTTTTTTTCCCCCATGTCTCATCATTAGCTGTGTGTTTGCGTTGGTGTGTGTGTGTGTATGTGTGTGTGTGTGTGGTTGAGGTGGTGCTGAAGAGAAGGAGGAGGAGCAAGAAGAGGAAGGTGATGTAGGATGTACATGGCTCTGAGTGTTGAGTGAAAACACACTTCACTGACATCATGTGTGATTATGGGAGTATCAGGTGGAGCCAGTGCTTTCTGTTTGTCACACACACACACACACACACACACACACACACACACACACACACACACACACACACAGATACATAGCTTGTTTGTTTTTCTTTTTTTTTCATGATTCTTCTTTTCCTTTTTGTCAGTCTGTCTGAATTGCTTTCTTTAAATATTTATTTATTTACATATTTACTTCTTTCTGTCTTTCTTTATTTATTTTTTTTTCCACACACCATCAGACTGTTGTTATTGTTTTCAGCACTTATCGTTAGTTCAGAAGCCGTCTGGCTGCCGTGTTGAGAGTCTCGGCAGATTTAGCCCTGGCACTTTGATGACACACTTAAAGAGTACAGCGATGAGAAGTGAGAACAGGATTGTGAATCAGCATTCCTTCCATTTCCTCCTCTTTTCTCTGAAGTGTATGTGAAGTGGACGCAGTAAACCCCGGCCCGGAGCGCCACTGTATCTCCTCTTCATCTGCTGCACTCTGACCTCTCTCAAGCACCGCCACTCCCATTTCCCTGTAGATTTTTATCTCACCTGTTCTGCTGAAGAAATCAATTCCTCTTAATCTCCTTCTCTAGATGCCCCTCTTGCATACCCCCCTACACACACACACACACACACACACACACACACACCCCACCCTGTCCTCTATGTGGTGCAGTTAATGTGAGGCAGACAAAAGCACTGTGTTGCATTGTAGAGCTGTGAGTGAACGCAGTGCTTAGACATAGCTAAAGGCCTTAAGCATGCCTGTCAGACTGATACACCACTGGAACAGGCATGGTCAGACAGCAAAACAATGGCTGAACACACACACACACACACACACAGGCGATCCTCCACACAAATGGCAAATGACCATTTAATGTCATCATCTTGCCCAGTTCAAAGCCACCTAATATCGAAAGTTTTTTTTTTGTTTGTTTTTTATGTTGCACGGGTTGCTCATAAATCACAGGCTTTCTGTTTCCATGGTGATTCATCAAACCATGACTGGTAAGATTATGGTTTTTGGATTGCAACACCTTCAAGACACACAGTTTCCCCCCGAGGGTGTTCTGAATGAACTCTGGACCCAAATGTAGGCTGCGTATCCCAGCAGGTCAGTGAGGTTGAACTTATCCATGTTCTCGCTGAGAGAAAAAGCATGCAGAACCTTCCCTAACCCTTTATTAGAAACGCCACAGCGACCACATCAACATTCTCATCTAATGAACTATTCACCCTGTATTCCAATAACATTTTTATTAAAAAAAAAAACAAACCTTTTCCACTGACTCCCCCAACAAATGTGTGTTCTATCATACGAGCACAGCGTCAGAGAGCTGAGTTTTCACACTCGACCTCACAGCTAGCAAGGGATTTCCACAGTGATTTGCGCTGACAACTTAATATCAGCTTTCTAATTCTCTACACAATAATATAACAAGATTTCATCACACGCAGAGGAGATGAGTAATAAAATTCAAGTTGATTATAGAAAGTTTTATATATATATATATATATATATATATATATATATATATATATATATATATATATATATATACATACACACACACACACACACACACACAGTCATGTGAAAAAATTGGGACGCCCCGTGAAAGCCTGTGTCTTTTTAACATAGTTAAACATATGGACATTTGAGCTTCATTTTAAAAATATTGGGAGATTCAAGTAATATAACTAAACAAATAAAACCAAAGAAAAGTCTTTTTTAAATGATCTGTAAAATGTAATTAAAAAAAAATCCAGTTTCTTGTGAGGAAAAAGTAAGGACACCCCCACATTTATTTGTACTTAAAATGGCTAAAATTACCTACAGGTGTATCACATCAGGTGCAGATTATTAAAACATCGTTACAGAGCATTTTGAAGGAGGCTCGCCTTATTTAAACCTCAGACATTTACTTTAGTTTGCTCTTAATTGTTGAAGTGAGAGGTATCACCATGGTGAGATCCAATGTGAGGCCTTCAGAAAGAAGATTGTTGATGCTTATGAGTCTGGAAAGGGATATAAAAAGATCTCAAAAGAATTTGTAATCAGCCATTCCACTGTCCCGAAAATCATTTACAAGTGGAGAACATTTAAAACAGAGCAGACCGCAAGATGCTTAAAGAAGTCTCCAAAAACCCTAAAATATCATCTCGGGACCTACAACAATCTCTTGCTACAGTCAAAGTGCATGAATCTATAATCAGAAAGAGACTGCACGACTTTAATTATCATGGGAGGTGTGCAAGGAGGAAACTTTTACTGTCTAAGAAAAACATGAGGGCAGGACTGAAGTTTGCCAAAGTACACACAGACAAAAGCCGAGACTTCTGGAATAATGTGCTTTGGACAGATGAGTCTAAAATTGAGTTATTTGGACACCATAACAGAGGGCATGTTTGGCGAAAAACCAAATACAGCATTTCAGCAAAAGAACCTCATACCAACTGTGAAACATGGAGGAGGAAGTGTTATGGTTTGGGGCTTTGCTGCAGCAGGACCTGGCCAGCTCACCATCATAGAATCCACTATGAATTCTACATTATATCAGAAGGTGCTCGAGGAACATGTGAGACCATCTGTCAAAACTGAAGCTGTAGCGGAACTGGACCTTGCAACATGACAATGACCCAAAACATACCAGTAAATCCACCAAGCACTGGCTGAGAAGTAAAAAATGGAGAGACTTGGGCCAAGTCAAAGCCCAGATCTAAATCCTATAGAGATCCTGTGGGGTGATTTGAAACGGACTGCGCGTGCAAGAAACCCCTCAAACATCACACAGCTGAAAGAATTCTGCATTGAGGAGTGGGGGAAACTTTCTTCCAGTCGATGTCAGAAACTGGTCGATGGCCACAAGAAACGTCTCATTGGGGTTATTTCAGCCAAAGCTATTGAAACACCAGCTATTAGGGCACAGGGTGTCCTAACTTTTTCCTCAGCTGAAATACTCATTTTTGTTGATTTCTTTTGTTTAATAAGTGAAAACAAAGTGATTTTTTGTTGTTTACATGCAATTTACATCACTTTCATCTACAGGTACAAATTAAAACAAGATCAGAAGTTGACATTTCTTAATAAAGAACTGAATATTTAATGGAGTATCCTAATTTTTTATTATATATACACACACATATATATATATATATATATATATATATATATATATATATATATATATATATATATATATATATATATATATATATATTTATTTTTTGATATTGCGGTCATTTTGGGCCAGTTCTGCCCCTAAAGTTGACACTTACGTTGGCTTGATCTTTCGTCTAAGACACTTTACTCGAGCTGTTAAAGTTCCTTGGAGTAAAAATTAGGCTGAAAATGAAATACACTAAAAATAGTAGATCATCCAAGGCATGTTTTGGTGTCTCAAAGTTTGCTTCTTTAGTTTTATAATGGAGCTGTGATGCTGATGTAGTCAAACAAGATAATACTATAATACAATTGTATTATTGTAAAACAAAATAATTTTATTAATATTATTATTATTATTGTAAAACAAAATTATTCCTCTGTTACATCTTTACCTCCGACTGTTACAAAGCCATACACTGGAGACTCCTTCCATAAAAGTTAAATAAATATCTCCTTACAGAAAACTTCCCCACATCAAATGCCACAAAAGTGTCTGCTGTTATGAGTCCCTGTGAATGAGCTGTTACTATAGAAACGATAGCATTAGAACAAGCGCATTAATATAAGCCTGTAACTCGCAGCTGAACTACTGTCACAGCTGCTATTATAGAAAATTAATCAACTCATTCTGACCAGTCGGAACCCAGAATTGAGCAGCGCTGTGGTGTAAATCTATTTAATCGACTGCATGTGGGTTAGGAGGGTAATAGTGTAAATTCCACTTTTGGCTGCACTGCACTTGGCAGCAGGGTTTCAAGGGCATGTTAAAATCAGCACTGAAACACAATCCCACTCTCACAGATCATTGCTCTGCACGTTGTTGTCTTTACACTAATCTAACACACCTGTCTGGGATCATGAAGGAATTGCTAATTAGCTGATACGTTCCTTCACGTGAATTAGGTTACAGATTTATTATTTTTTTGAATGTGCTGAGTATGAGGTCTCCAGAATTGAGCCAGAGTTTCACTTTAGTAATGACTACAGAAAAACAAGGCCTGTGTATCACTTCCATCACACATGCTCACCTCTAGTTGCTCTACCCTTCCAGATATTAGCAATAAAAAGTGATTTTGCAGATATTTCCCTTTTTTCCGCTCCTTTCCTCAGCCCACCAGGAGTCCCCAGAAGGTTGAAGTGGGTTACTGCAAATCCTGTCACTTTATTGGAAGTTATTCTGTGTGATCGACACAGCCTTGCTGCCCTGCAGCCCGGTCGATAACAAGCTGAAATCAAGTGAACCTCGGAGAATTCTTCTGGCACTGTTCTCTTCATTATCCCCCCTCGGCCTAGATTTGGTTGCTTCTTAAAAAAACAGGAGAGGATGCTTATCAAAGGAGATGAATGTCGCAGACTAATGCTTTTCTCTGTGCCTCCTACCTCTCCAGCTGCATAGGGAGCTAAGAAAGTGAAGGAGCTTTCATTTTCATTCAGTTTATCGGAAAGAAAAATCGCCTCATTGTGTGAAGAGCTATTATACCATTGTAAAATGTCAGATGGACTTATTCTAGCGATGGCGGTGCGCAATAAAGTGAGAAACAGCATACAAAGAAATGACACTGCAATAGCAACCCTTCCTTATTAGCAGCTGGTGCTGTGAAAGGCCATAGCTTAGAGACTCCTAATGCCTTATAAAAGCTGTAGAATGATCAAAAGGCAATTTTGTCGGTTTGTTGAACGGGTTTTGGGGCTGCACATGTTTCAGAACTATAAGAGAGAAAGAAAGAGAAGAATAAGAAAAAATGTTCTTGTGAATGAACCAAACTTTTGTCCATCTAAACATTTCCTCGTAATTATATCTTAATGAACGCAATTGAGGCACCTTAGTACATCGTCATGTTGATATAGAGTGATGATAATACTGCACTGAATATTTAGATGCTCTTGTCCAGTGCAGGTATAATGAAATAGCACATTTTACATTTGACAGGGAATTGCCATAGGAACGCCCTGCGTAATATTTAGGAAGAGATAATTGAAACGTGTTGGTCCTGTGTGCTTTTGAGAAAAGCTTGTGGGGGGGTTCATTGTACAAATTAAGTTTTATAGCTTAAGTTGCATTTCTGGACTTCAGGCTAACAAACATAGTGAAAGATGCTGACTTTTTGTTTCTTTTTGTTCGCTCATTTATTTATTTGCTTACTCATGCATTCGCATGTATTTATTCATTATTTTCTATCCACTTTGCATCACGAGCCTCAGGATGGTCATCTGCTGAATGGGTTTTTAGCAGTTTGTTTAAGACCCAGTGTCGTCGATTTGGTTTTCGATCACAATGAGCCACAACAAGAGACCTCGGAGTATATCTAAAGCGCTTGGCTTCAGTCGGCGCCGAGGTGTGGCCGTGCTGATAAGCCCATCCACTCTCGCTCTCTCCCTCGTCTTGCATCAGCCGTACCCCTTCCTCTTAACCGTGCCAGCAAGCCATCACAAATCACACCTTGGGGCAGTGCTTGAGATACTGATTTATTGTCGACCTTTACGTTTTTAAATGTCTCCATTCTCTTTTGACAATGTGCTGAAAACAGCCCTTGCCATAGCCAATACCAATAACAGAGCCACCATGTTGTGATATGTCAGCTTTAATTCAGCAGCATGCGTGATGAATGGAGTGCTGTGGTCAGAAAAGCAACATCAGCTGGTGAATGGTCTTTAAAAAAAATTACAGCATTTTGAAGCCTCATTTAAAACTGACTATATAAGGCATCAGTAACAGCCAGCATATTCATCTGCTTCATTCTCTATTCATCCGGGACTGGGAAGCTGGCTGTAATGTCCTTGTGGCAGATGTAGCGTCTGACTTTTCAGCTTCTGTGGCGTCATGCCTGGAAGACAGCCCTCAGAAGTTCTGCCAGATTACAGTGCAAAGGGTGGGAGGTGGTGCATGCACGCAGGGGTGAGAGCACAGGGGTTGATTTTAAAACCTCGGCAAGACTGTTTAAAAAGACAGGCCTAATCATCTAAGCCTCAAATTCAATTATTCCAGACAGAAGATATTTTGCAATCTCTGATGGCTTGAATTGACTCTCAGGGGCAATTTCCTTAGTGGACGGCTCCGTGCCGGGGCATAAAACCAGCGGCTTAGGACTCTGTGTATACATGTCTTCAAAAATAGCAAGAAAAAGAGCTTACTGTTGGCAGATCCCAGCTGATCGAATGTGATTTGTGTTAGATGCTTTTGCTGCTATCCACTCTCACGTGTCTGTGACAGCATTAACACGTAAAATTTGAATACCTTCCAGTTTTATCATTAATATTCATTCCCTCTCCCAAGTGGCATGGCTGAATATCTCTCTCTCTCTCTATTTTTGTTGGACAGAAACTCAAGATTTCTTCCCACCAGTCATTGACTCCATGCATGTGATTTGCACATTTCCCCAAAGACATTGCCCCTGAACCTGTCCTTCAAAGCTGGCATTTGCGTCACGTGCCTTTAGAGTACTGGGTCTCTCTAGATTTATCTCACTCTCTCTCTGTATTATTCACTTCATTTTGAGATGCTTCACCCCCCTCTCAACCCGTATTTCATTCAAAGCTTGGCTCCTTCTTCCTGGAGAGATTTGAAACCAATGATGAAGCACAATAACACTTTGGCTGTTCAAATTGTAATGCACGATTTCCTGCACTGCACTGGAACACTGCATTTCAGTGATCGTAAAGACATCTGTGCCATATATTTATTTATTTATTTAAGTCAGTTTGTCTTTGCTTTATATATATATGTATATATTGCCAGTATATGTGTGTGTGTGTGTGTGTATATACACACTGTATTGCCAAAAGTTTTGGGACACCCCTCCAAATCAATTCAGGTGTTCCAGTCACTTCCATGGCCACAGGTGTATAAAATCAAGCACCTAGGCATGCAGACTGCTTATACAAACATTTGTGAAAGAATGGGTCGCTCTCAGGAGCTCGGTGAATTCAAGCGTGGTACCGTGACAGGTTGCCACCTGTGCAACAAGTCCATTCGTGAAATTTCCACAATACTAAATATTCCACAGTCAACTGTTAGTGGTATTATAACAGAGTGGAAGCATTTGGGAACAACAGCAACTCAGCCACGAAGTGGTAGGCCACGTAAAATCACAGAGAGGGGTCAGCGCATGCTGAGGCGCACAGTGCACAGAAGTCGTCAATAGCTACTGACCTCCAAACTTCGTGTGGCCTTCAGATTAGCTCAAGAACAGTGCGTAAAGAGCTTCATGGAATGGGTTTCCATGGCCGAGCAGCTGCATCCAAGCCTTACCTCACCAAGTGCAATGCAAAGCGTCGGATGCGGTGGTGTAAAGCACGCCGCCACTGGACTCTAGAGCAGTGGAGACGTGTTCTCTGGAGTGATGAATCACGCTTCTCTGTCTGGCAATCCGATGGACGAGTCTGGGTTTGCCGGTTGCCAGGAGAACGGTACTTGCCTGACTGTATTGTGCTAAGTGTAAGGTTTGGTGGATGGGGGATTATGGTGTGGGGTTGTTTTTCAGGGGTTGGGCTTGGCCCCTTAGTTCCAGTGAAAGGAACTCTTAATGCTTCAACATAACAAGACATTTTGGACAATTTCATGCTCCCAACTTTGTGGGAACAGTTTGGAGCGGGCCTCTTCCTGTTCCAACATGACTGCGCACCAGTGCACAAAGCAAGGTCCATAAAGACATGGATGAGCGAGTTTGGTGTGGAGGAACTTGACTGGCCTGCACAGAGTCCTGACCTCAACCCGATAGAACACCTTTGGGATGAATTAGAGCAGAGACTGCGAGCCAGGCCTTCTCAACCAACATCAGTGTGTGACCTCACAAATGCGTTTCTAGAAGAATGGTCAAAAATTCCCATAAACACACTCCTAAACCTTGTTTCATATTAACTCCATATTAAACCCTACGGATTAAGAATGGGATGTCATTAAAGTTCATGTGCATGTAAAGGCAGACGTCTTGTAATGCCATTTATTCAAATCAACATATTTATCTTTAATAATATTTTTAAAAAGTCAGTGATGATAATAGTCCAGTCACATGCATCTCTGGAAGTCTAACTGTTAGTAGATTTTCAGAATATTATTGCCTGCTATTCTTAAAATAGTTCACATTTTAATTGCAGGTCATTGCAGTTCGTTGAAAGTATGAGCTGCACAATATCCTTCATGTCTTCAGTTTCATATAGATATATCTGGGTTTTTTAAACACAGTTATAAGCTAAAATAAGCTACATAAATGACAAAAGCATTTTGCTAATTAGCTGAGAAAAAAATGTCATTCTAATTAGTTGTGAAAGAATCTTTGTGCAATGCATGTACAGAGTTAGTGAAGCATCTGTTACAACTCAAAAAAAAAAAAAAGGACAGACGAATATGTAAAATATGGTATATGTGGTATAATCTTGAAAACATTTTGAAGACACTCATTTAAGGGGCATTACCATTATCATTATTTGATGTTCAGTAAAAAGGCTAAAAATGCATGTCGCAGCCTCTAACCAGGCTGTCTTGAAATAGTGGCCTGATTGAAGAAGATTGCACCTTTTGCACCAACTGAACAATGTTGATTTCACAGTGAGAAAATTCCAGTCCTCTCACAATGAGCTAGCTTACAGACAGAAGTTGATTGCTTAATGTTGATTACAGATGTACTTGGCATCAAACAATATATCCAACCTGACTTGATCATGAGTTCCCCCAACAGCACAGGACAGGTTGGTGGACAGTGATTTTTGGAACTGTCTGTTCTTACAGCATCAAGGCGTTCTTTTAGAGTAAACCCCACAGTTTCCTGGCACCATCCCAGACCCAGTTTCTGGCACAGGCTAGACCTGATTATAACTAGAAGGCCTTTGCTGAACTGTGTCCTTGCCACAGAGCTATCCGCTTGCTCTGTATGACAGAGACCACTGCCTTGTTCAGAGCTGAATACAACTTCTTCAGCCCAAGCAAATAAACTACCCCAAGCTGTATAACTGCCTTGACCTCCACCACTGTTTGTCTACTGCCACAAAGGACCAGAGATTAATGCTGATTACAGATGTACTTGGCACCAACCTTTTATTTCCAGTATGACCCAGTCATGCCTTTTGCCTCAACAGCATATGACGCTTTGGTGTTAGGAAATATCAAAGTATTTTTAATGTACTTTATTAATGCTTTTACATTGCCAGCACTTTCTTATACACTAAACCCTAACACAGAGTTTCCAGTTAGACAAGATTATTGCAAGGAAACATTTGCCAAACTACTGTATGTCCTTGCTACCCACAATTAGTGCTCAGTTGGACACTGAGTACTCTCCTGTTGGGAGCAGGATACAGCTTCTACAACTTCATCCCAAATAAACAAACCATTCTGAGCTAAACAGCCCTCCAGGCCTCTGTCTATAGACACAAAAGGCTAAAGGTTGTAAATGTTGATTACAGATGTAATTGGCACCAGACAGACAACTGAACCTGATAAGTTGAACCTGACTTCTGCCCCAAGAGCACATGACACAGTTTGTTTGGACACCATATTTTTATGGTATAATATCAAGGCATTTGCTTTGCAAGCACATTCTTCTACAGCTGAGCTGTATCCTTGCTAACCACAACTTTCTCAATGCTCAGTGTGACACGGACCGCTGCCTTGTTCAGAGCAGGACTTTTGGCTCAGCCAGTTAAACCACTCTAAGGTGAAAAGCTGCCTGGCCCTCCACCTCTATTTGTCTAAATGCACCAAGGACCGGAGTTCACTGCTGATTACAGATGAACTTGGCACCAAACCAGCTATTTTCAGCATGACCCAATCATGTCTCTGGGCCCAACAGCATAGGATAATTCAGTATTAGAAAAGCTAAAAGTGTTCCTAATGTCTTTTCTTAGACTTTCGCAATGCCCACACACTCTTTACACTACACCCTAACAGAATTTCCTGGCACTATATCATGCCCAGTTGCTGGTACCAGCAAGACCAGATCTCAAAACGACTTGCTACATGCAACTAGTGCTCAGTGTGTCACCAACCACTATCATATTTGGAGCAAGATAGCACTTCAGCCCAAGACAGCTAACTGCTCTAAGCCGAAAAGCCACTCAGGCCTCTAGCACTTTGTCCATAGACACAAATGACCAGAGGTTAATGCTGATTACAGATATAAATGGCACAAAACAGCCAGTTAAACATGTTCATGACTTCTGCCCCAAGAGGACATGATGCTCGCAAAAAGGGGCAAAGTTTGTTTGGGCACCATATTCATATGGTCTAGGATCAAGGCATTTGCTTTGCGAGCACATTCTTCTACACTAAAGCCCAACACAGAGTTTCCTGGCACCATCCCATCTAGTTGCTGGCACATATTATTGCAAGAAGACTTTGCTGAACTGTGTCCTTGGTGTCAACAACTGTCTCATTACTCAGTGTGACATGGACCACTGCCTTGTTTTGATCAGGATTCAACCAAATAAACCACTCTAAGCTGAAAAGCTGCCTGGCCCTCCAACCCTCTGTCTATAGCCACAAAGGACCAGAGCTTAATGCTGATTACAGATGTAAATGTCACAAAACAGTCACTTAGAATATGACTTCTACCCCAAAAGCATGGACACTTTGGTGTTAAAAATGGGCAAAGTTTGTTAACTGTATCCTTGCTACACACACCTTCGCACAACTCATTGCTCAGCGTGACACCAACCACTGCCTTGTTTGGAGCAGGACTTTTGGCTAAAGCAAATAAGCCACTCTAGGCTGAAAAGCTGCCTGGCCCTCCAGCTCCATTTGTCTAAAAGCAAGGGCCAAGTTTAATGCTGATTACAGATGTACTTGCCACCAATCAGCCTGATCATGTAACATCAGACAGCAGGGGTGTTATGAACGGTCAAAGTTGTTGGTACGCTGTAGTCATATAGTATCAAGACCTTTGAATTTCCAGCACATTCTTCTATACCAAACCCCACCACAGTTAACTGGCAAAATCCCAGGTTGGCACCAGCTAGACCGTCCCTGTGTTCTCGCCACCCACAACTATCTTATTGCTCAGTTTGACACAGAAAACAGCTTTGACTTGGAGAAGGATATGAGTGCCCAAGTAAATAAACCACTTAAAGCTGAAAAGCTGCCCATTTACACTATAGGCACCAAGGGCCAAAGCTTACTGTTGATTACAGAGTTACTCGGCAGCCGACATCTATATTCTTTCAGATGTAATCATGCCTTTTGCCTCAATAACACAGGAAACCTTGATTTTAGAGATGGACAAAGTTTATTCTTTGTTCCTATAGTCTTATTTCAACACTTTTGTATTGCCAGCAATTGCTTCTACTGTAAACCGCACAACAAAGTTTCCTGGTACCATTGCATGTCCGTCTGCATGTACCAGCTGTATCTGAATATCGCAAAAAAGCTTTCACTGGACTTTGCCCTAAACACAGACATAGACAACATCAGTGAAAGACTAGGGGTGTAAACACACTGACAAAATTTGCGGGCAGCTAAGACAACAAAGAAATTGAAGAAACCGACTGAGTCAGTGCTAAGAGAGGTGGGATTTGCCATAGAAACTATATCAAGAGCCTTTATCAGGCATAAAAAGGGATCCTTTCGTGAAATTGGTACAGTTGGCACTATCAGTTACTCTTGGCCAAAACTCTTTGAGAACAGTCAGTTATCTGCACAGCAACGCCTTACAAAAAGCTTTTTTAATACTTAATTATCCAGCAGATGGGCTTAAGCCAAATCTGAATTTCTACTACTCGGGGAATAATTACCAAATTGCACTACAATAGCATAGCCATTAAACTGAAACCATATGCTTATGTTTCCTATTTCCCAGATATTTTGAATGGCTAGGAAGTTTTACTTATTATTATTATTATTATTTTACATTTAACTCTCTATTACATTTGATTTTAATATCCTCTTTAGCTGTGCTCAGATATAATCAGCAAACTGTGCGTGTCACTTTGCCAGCTGTGTTTGTGTCAAAGTATGTCTTTTGTTCTGCAGTGTTAAAATGTGTATTTCTATATTATTTGTGCTCTTTGATTTGCTTTTGGAAGTGTTTGCATCTCCCCAGTGCTTACTCTTTAAAAAAAAGTGGAGGTGTAAGTCTGGCAGGCAGCCCAACCATGGGACTTAATGACTGCTGTGCCATTCCATCTATAGGTTTGAGTTTATTTCTTTTCTGTTTTTTTTTCTAGTCTGTTGCAGTTTGGTTGTCATTGTAATGTTAAAACCAGCACAGCAGTGCACAAAACCACTGAACTCAAACAACACACCCCGGAAAGCACAAAAGCACCTCAGGAGCTGCCATCTTGGATCAGCTCAGAAATACGTTAGAAGCAAGCTATGCTGTGCCATGCGGGAGACGCGTGTGTGTGCGTGTGATTCATGCATATCTGCGTGTCGTATGTTTGCATACTCGACTCACCTGGACTTCTTCATCTATAACAAGAGCGATGAGGAAGGATCGAGCAGGTTTCATGGGGTTGGGTAGAAAAAAAGGTGAAGCTTTGTGAGAAGTCTGTGCACGGTAGAAAGACGAGCTGAGTGGCCATTTGTCTGCTTTCTCCAGGTTACCGTGGTGCATTGATTCGAGGCATAATTAAGCGGCAGGTGGGCGTATGGTGCTGTGCCCCAGCAGGAACATGGCAGCGCATGGAGCTCTGCTACACCCGCTAAAACACTGCTGATTACTGACTTCACACAGCTGTCTAACTAACACTTTCCTGCTTTGCTTGCAGCTAAAAAGCATTAAAGCTTCACCATTTCTGCTTTTCATTTCACCTCCAGTGTGTTTGGTAGGTCTGCTGTCAGTGTAAAATACATCAGTGTTGGCGGATGAGCGCTGTGTGTTCTGCTAATGAACAGAATTAGCAGCATTTGCATGGATATCATGTCGACACCAGTGTTAAACTTTGTATATGATTTTGGTGTAGACTTTTCTTCTCAGAGTCTGCAGAGATAGTAAAAGAAACCAAGAAAATACCAGCATGTATTGCCACCGTTTCTGTCCATAAATCCCTGTTGACCAATGAGAGGTCATGGTGCTTCAGGCTGTTGAATGTGACAGGAGCTTTGCACCTCTGTGCTTTTTTGACACTCAGAATGGGAGTATAATTATCAGCGGTGTAGGTGACTCGCAAGCGGGGTCATGGCAGGATCTGTCAGCAGTCAGGACGGTGTAATTGGCTCACAAAGCACTAAGCATGAGTATTAATAGACTTAAAAGGTAATTAAAGGTGTGGCTGCAGGCTTTTGGAGAGACGTTGGTAGGAGCTTTGGTAGGAGATGTAATAGGGCTATGTCATACTCATCCTTTTTTTTTAAATGGCCTTCAAATACTACTTACTACCTGTTGGAGTTCAAGTTGGAGGTTCAAAACTATTTATTACAAAGTAGAAAAAAAAGTCTTAGTGGAGGATCTAGAACTGACCCTGATTCACAGCTTACATATGGAGAATTTGGTAACAGCGTCAGTTTGATCTGATGCCGAAGCAGTGTGACGCCTCAGTCATTACGAGCAGCTTTGATTTCCAGCCCAGAGTTTAGCGCTCCATGAGTGAGGATCTTTTATTCTCATGTTATAAAACACCTCTCATGTGAACAATAGCATGTTCCACTTCATATTTTTCTTTGATGCAGATCCTTTTTTCCCCATTTGAGTTAATTATAAGAAACAATGATCCCTGGAGAGGAGTACGACTCTTCATTTCTGTCCCTCTTGACATTTGCTTGCTGATGTTTCAGAATGTAATTCTCCTCAGGCCTTGTAATTCATCTCTCTTTCTTTCCTCCTCTTCTACATCCTTTTGGGTCTTATTTTCTTTACAGCCTGGTCAGCCCTTGAAATGAATGATTGGAAGACGGCACGGTCCATCTTGTGGTGCCTGTAGTGAGCTTTTAATCCAGCGAGAGGCACTATATGTTCAGAGTGAAAGGATCACTTCATATAGTCTGATTTTTTTTTCACCCAGATGAAAAGACTCCCTTAGTGCTCCTGTACCTCCATCCTCAGTCCTTCCCCTCAAGTCCACCACGCCAGACCTACTTTGGCCCAGAATGTCTCTCTAGTTCCATGTGAACGGGGCATGATGGCCGCAGCTGCTTGGAGGGGAGGTCAGCAATTAGGGTGCAAAAGGCACAGCGGTTTAATGGGAGAGTGCATTACCATTGACAGCAATGAGTGCACTAATTGGGGCTAATTAGTTCGCTGAAGTTGGGATCGATAAATATTGCATACGTTTGTCAAAAGGAAGCCTCACTTCGCAGATGGCGAGTTGGCGACTGTGTGTCTTGGCAACGGAGGACAAAACTGCTGCGTTACCTTTTTTCCCCGTCTGTTCTACGGGTGCATATGGTGCGTTCGGTGTTTTTAAGACGAGCTTCCTCCTCTTCCGAGAAAGAGCGGAATTAATCACGTGCATCCGATTTACTTCCACCTGTAATATAATGGCCACATTAACGATAGTATAATTTAATCAGAATTGAGTGGCGGTATAATTTAATCAAATTAGAAACAAACAAGTAGATTCGCTTGTCTTCAAAAAAAAAAAAAAAAACATAGTTAGCGGCTTCGAAGAAACCCCCACTGCGAAAATGATTCAGAAGAGCTTCTTTGCACTACAAGTTAATAATATATTGCAATTTGTTAATTAAGGGCAAAATGCATGGGAGTTTGGGTGTTTTCCCAACACAGATTAATCACTGAAATGAGAGAGAGGCCTCGTGCGGGTTTATGCCCGGCAATAATGAAATAAAGACAGCATGCTGTTTTAAGAGAGACAGAGAGAGAGAGAGAGAGAGAGAGAGAAAGAGACTTGCATCGGGAGCAAAAATCAATAGCAGGTTGGGTGGTGAAGCCTGAACTCCTCCATTAGCCTCTCCAAACGCCTCATCCTTTCAACAGTGTTTCATTTCCACTCATCCTCCCTTCTCCTCCTTTTTCCCCTTGCACCATTTTTTTCCCCTAGCCCCTGGATGAATGGGGCGCAGAGGCAGTGCCCTCGGGCTGCCATGAGCGTTTGAGAGATGTCGACTCATCGTAGCGTGGTACAGTTCATCCCTCCATGCCCAAGGAAGACAGATAAAAAAGGGATGAAGAAAACCAGGATGGGCCAAAAAAAAAGAGAAAGGCTGGATGATTCAGGCTCACTTTTAATTTTAATTACTATTATTTTTTCAGTACCTTTTATTGGGTCCATATCAATTTTTTCTCAGACAGAGGGACAGAAGAAGAAAGTGCGGGAATGAAGAAACGAGAAAAAGGGAGCGTTTCAAAGAGTGAGAGTGATGCGAGGCCCACGCTGAGTGCACCAGCAGGAGGTGGTCTCTGAGCTCACAGCCATTGAGGCCTGATAAAGACTTCTCAAAAGGCGCCTTTGTCCATCCTCAAAACTTCTAGGCTTCACTAAGGGGAAGGAACGAGACAGAGAGTGAGGCAGAGGACGAGTGAGGGAAATTGGAGCGAGAGATTCCTCCATGAGAGCAATACTAATAATTGAGCATGTTTGCGTGTGTGCTTATGCATGCATGAACAGCGTGCCTCGTGTGAGTCTGTCAACCATTTTGTGTTGAATGAGATTTTTAACTCCGACTCATTAAAATCCAGTCCTGGTCATTAAACATCTCATTCATTTCTCGGAAAGACGACGATGGCCTGGTCTAATTTCTCATTATTCACCCTGAACTAATATTCTTCCAATTTCCCAACAGTGTAATCCATCTCTCTCTTTCCAACTCATCTTCAAACATCTGAAGGATGAGGAGAAAAATGGCTCACAGTGGATATGATTACATTTCTCAGCCAGGTGTTACACGGTTAATCCAGATTTTATGTAATGGACTTTAAGAAAGCGATGGGTGAAAATCTTCCTGTTAAAGGAAAATAATCAACACCACGGTGTTGTGAAGAAGCAGAGTTACTGTTACCACCCAAAGAAATTGATTAGTTTTCTATAACAGCACATCCCGGGATGTTTTATTCCCCTTCTAGCACAAGAATTTGCCAATGATTAAATTTTTTTGATTAATGAATGACACATTGCACTTTTTATCCATTTATAGTTACATTTAATGTTGTGGAACAGCAAGTTAGTTCCTGTTTACACAGCAAGTTAGTTCCTGTTCTCTCTTACCTTATAGCAGCTATAAATAGTCACTCCCTCACCTTTTATTTCTCTAAGTTAATAAGACACGCTGGTAAGCATGATGGAAAACGTACTGAATGTTACAAATCACTGAGCCTGGAGACTCCTTCCATAAATGAAAAATATCAAAAAGCAGAAAACCCCATATCAATGATTACATATTTTTATTTATTAAATAACAGCATGTGAGTATCTTTTATCCACGTTCCTGTGTAAGCTGTCAGAGCTGCTAGAAAATAAATCAACCTTTGACTCAGAGTTCAGCAGAGCTATAGACATTGCATGATTGGACATTAAAACTTAATTTTTACCACTTGTTTAATTTCTATTCTTATTTCTTACCAAGATTTTCAAAACCTTGGTCAGACTTACCTTCTATATGGAAGAGACTACTGAATGTTTGGTATTATTATTATTATTATTAATAGAATTTACAAGCTTATTTGAGAGTCCGTGTTCTACATGGTGAAATGTGATGTCCATTGGCAGGTCTATGACAAACATGGGGTGTCTAAGACCTGTACTGCTTCAGTATCTGCATTGCGCAAACAGAAACAATCTTAACTGTTGGAAATCAGATTTTGTAGTCTGTGTACCGCTATCAAATTCTAAAATATCCACTCTGTCTTTAAATATTTCGGATGTCAACGCTCCTACAGTCCTGAGTATTCCTGCTCATGGCCTTGCTGGAAAAGTCAAGGATAGTCTGAACAAAAGTCCTCCTCTCTTCTTTTATCCATTCAAATATCCATATCGCTGTCAGTTCACTATTGGCCTTTGAATGGTATTGAATGATGGTGTGATAATGCAGTAATTGTCCTGTGTCCCAGATGAGCGTATGGTCTCGTGAACTTTTTCACCACTTGAGGTGATTTGCATCAGGCACATGCTATTTATTTTTCACTGCAAACCGTAGAACCTATTTAATGTTATCTAAAATGTCTATTAAGCGTACAAGGAAATGTAATTATGAAAAAGAGCCATATATAAATCTAAATTCTGTTATGACTCATGTCTTAAAATAAAAAATATAAAATGCGTGGTGAAACGAGACTGTGTTAGCTTTGATTAATTATTTATTTATTGTTTAAGTAGTGGATGCACACCACCTAACCTATGCATAAAATAAAATAAACTAAATTAAATTAAAATACAGCAGCGTCCACAACCTACAACAGAAGTGGCTTTGAGTTCCCATTTTTTGCACGACTTTACCATGTCACTATTTACACATGTATACAGAGGAGACGAAAGCAAACCGATCCGTAGAGCTAAGCCTGGAAAACCAAAAGGCAAGTCGATGGACAGCACAGAATGAGCTCCTGCATATCTGCATATATTTTTTATATACATTAATGCAGCATTCAGCAAGCTTTCCCATAGACACAGATCCACTCAGTCAGAAATAAATGCACATTCGATTTCAGAATTCCAGCCTGTTGCTCATATATATATCCTTACTGTTTACGTCTTTCTTTCCTGTGCTATCCAACCTCTCTCAGCTTCCCTTCACTTCTCTCTCTGTTCAAAAGAAGAGCATGAAAAACATCTTTGTTTCAGAAGCTTTGGAGTGGCTTTGGCAGGGGACAGGCCTTCTCCCTTCTCCTTGTTCTGCTCTGTGATGCCCTTTCTCAGATGTACTCAAGGACCAGCTGGGCTTCACCTGGCAGCTTCACATTTCGGGCCGCTCTGCCTGCTGTACAGGGCTCGGTTTCACAAAGTTGGCGTAGCAGAGAAATCTGCTAACGATAGCAAATGGTAAAGTAGGTTTCATGAGTGATTTGCATTCATACACACACCTCTGAAAGAAGCGTTTACATATCAAAAGCGTTCTTCCTCATGCAGTGGTGTGAAAATGGAGGGTGGTAGCTCAGTGGTTAAGCCTTCTGGCTACCGATCAGAAGGTTATGAGTTAAAACCCCAGCACTGTCAAGCTGCCACCTTGGGGACCTCAAGTAAAGCTCCTTAACCCTGTCTGCTCCAGGGGTGCTTTTATAAGCACCAAAAGGATTTACCAAAAAAAGGATTTCCCTGCACTGTACTTGTATTACAGTTCGACACTGTACTTATAGGTATGTCTTCTTCTAAAATAATTTCCATCCACATTGAAATAGCAGGATGACAGGAAGTGATGATTAAAAGTTAGCTATTCGAGTCAAGAAACGGGTGTTGTTTGAGGAAAGATGGTTTTAATTTTGCTAAATTTTGCTCAAAAGCGTCACTACATGTATGGTTGTCTGTCGTACACATTATTGAATACAAAATGTCAGTTGTAATATCGTAACCAAAACCGATAGCACTATTACATTTGAATAATCTCTTCCTCTGGTCGCCCATTTTTTCCCCAAATTCCCACCCACCAGCCAGCTATCCCCTATCATACAACAGCTAGCAACTGGAAAGGGTGAGGGCTAACACTTACTTCCTCCAACACACCAGCCTCATCTTTCCAAACTGCTGCTCGTGCTGCATCACATGGCAGAATAACACACTCAGACAAAAGTGCTGTCTGGGTTCTTCCACATATACAAGAGAAAGTATGCCATTCTTCCTAACCTTGGGGTCTGACCACATATGGATGTGGCATTTGTCCCGAATATACGGCGAACACTTTTCTTTTCTCTTTCTCCATTCTGTATGTGTTGGAACTAAGATCATAGGACAATCAGGGGCTTATCTTGGAACTACAGACATCAGCATATTCAAAAATATATAGTTCCCTTGAGTCATACTACAGCATGAAAACTATGTGTTTATTTTAACAAAATGATGTGTTTTATTTGGTCAAAACCAGTTTCCATTGAAACAATGTTAAAAAGCAGAAAACTTTCAAATGCTCCTTCAAAAATGGATTCTTATTCGTGTCTCAGAAATCTCTTTAAAATGTAAACTGAATTACTGTACATTTATTGTTTTATGAATCTTGTCAATATGGCATACACTGATAATCAGCTACACTATACCACAATAGTCAGCACAAATGCAGTATATGGTGCATTTAAGGGGAAGGTGCTTTGGTAAGCAACATTTTTGGATGTTTTATGCACTCCAAAGAATGCCCATTCCTTTCAAAATTCAGTTTAAATATAGCTTTTTTCTGACATTTCTTATTTTATACAAACTTGAAGGCAGCATTGCATGAATCCTTATCACAAAGTTAATCCCATAACTTTACTGTACAAGCACGCTCTGAGAACTCAAGCAGTATTTAATATCCACATGCCTACGTGTCACTTGATGGGTCTATTAGGCGCTAACATTACAATAACGCTGTCAAAAATGGCTCCACAATGTCCTCGTGTACAGTAGGCAGCCAGAAGTTGCTGTAAATATTCATATTTCTGCCACACAGTTGCAAAATGACTGTGTGTCTTTCTGTTGTCCCGGTCCCCATTAGCGACTTGTCATGTCACATCTGCAATCCATCAGCGCGCCCTCTGTGTTGACGGCTTGACTTAATCTTGAGATATTTATTACAGCAGGCTTTTGATAAACCTGTAATTATCAAGGGGGGAAGAAAAGGAAAAGCAGTTACATAGAATCAAATAACAGAAGCATAAGCGACACAGCTCAGGGAACGGGGTAATATTAGCCGACTACAATTCCTGCATCTGAAGCTTATTTAATGCTGGGGGCCTGATCAATTCTATTGATCTGAGAGAGAGAGAGAGAGAGAGAGAGAACCTTTCTTTATCATATGCACTGTTTACAAATTCCCAGTTACACCGCCGGCGTTCGTCATAAATTTACAGCAAGTTAATGATGGCCTCCTGTCATACTTTTACAGTACCATTGATTAAAACATTAGTGCTCTAATTGACTGTGCTGATCGATCCGATTCTCACTGCTGCCGCTCAGGCCTGCAAGAGGACAAACCGGCCGGCGGAAAAACCAAATACCTCGTTTCCTCTGGAGATCGAGCTGCTGATTAAGGTCTGGGCAAAAGGAAGAAAGTCGAGGCCAAGGACGAGAAGCGCGAGGCACACGGACGTGTACCCCACGAATCACAAGCGCATTTAGCTCACTCAGGGCCATGTGCATTGTATTGTGTTACGGCAAAGTCTGTTCAGATGTGAGAGTTTAACCGTAGGCAGCAGACTGAGGGAGTCTGTAATGGAAAAGTTGTTCAGTTTTTTTTTTTTTTTTGGCATCCTATAAGAAAAGGATTGCAACATTCACTGGATTGCAATACATTGCAGCAGAATCATATCTCTGTTGGCTTTATAATCACATTTATTTAGATATAAATGTCAAAAAATTGTCCCGAGACGTGCACACCTACTCTGTGAAACTGAAGCAAACCCCAAGCTTCATTTGGTTTATAACTTTGAATGAAGTCACCCGGGTTGGTGGACGCAGGCTCACTGGGTCTCTTGGCTATATCATTTTGATTATGGAAGGCAAAAAAAACAATTAGTAATCTGAGAAACGCCACTTGGCCCACATTCTTTCCCCCCGGCGTGATGCCTGCGCTTTGTGATTTTCCACAACAAATGAGCCAAATAGCTGATGCTGGACATGTGAGCTGGAGGATTATCTTGTAACCACAACAGATAACCAACTCAGACATTATTTACGGTAGTGTCATAAAAATACGCGAACAGTCAAGGCAAAACAAAAAAAATTCACAACTTTAAATCAGTGCTCCAGAAAAGAAACAATTACATTACTGGTATTTACAATAACCTGTCAGGGGGTACATGACTAATGCTAAAGTTAACAAAACTACTTTTGAGCAACTACATGTTTAGAACAAATTGCTAAAATGCAATCAAAGTGTAATCATAAAAGACCTTGAATGATGAAATATGTTCTCAAAGCCAGAAGATCAACTTGCATTAGGAAACCCATTCATCCGAACATTTCTGCATTTCGCTCTCTAAAAACGAGAGCCACTTCTTAAAAGGCTGCTTTTCTGAACCACTGCCACTTCTTGCACCAGTACTGACCCTGTTTTAGTGTAAAACGCTGTGTGGCACATATTCAGGGCTTTTGGCAGCGTAATACTCCTTGCACTAGTCAGTTTTTTAACTTTTGGCCTTTTCCAAACGCGTCTTGTTGTTGAATATTGTATTTTTCCACCCTTAAACAACTAAAATATGTAAGCCGTACAATACACGATAATCCCTGTATAAAATATAAATGGAGAGCAAATGATTGCTCAATCAGGCCCCGGTGCTCAGTGCAAACCCTTGCCTCATACAGCATGCTGATCTTTCAGTAGGCTAATACTGCACGCAGAATTGAATTATTTTTTTCTGTCATTAGCACAAAAATGATTTTTAGTAGCAGTGCTCCAGCACTGCACAGGCCAATAATGCACCACCATGGACACAGCAAGCCATGGCGATATTATAGAAAATGGACCTTTTTAGTGCAAGTCTATGTCTCTGAAGGGTTTTTTACGCGGAGGTGTGCGTCCCAGCAGTTCTCTTCTCCTCTCAGTCGCCTTTCCAAGCTGCCAATTAGAGGCACTGAGGGCTAGACACCTGCAGTTTTTATAGCTACCTTTCAATTAGGAGTTGCTTTAGGCGAACAATAAAGCCCACTGCTGTGCACAGCCAATGTACATACAGCTTTATTTATTTATTTATTTTATTATTTTTTCATTTCTCAATCTCAATCAATTTAGCAAAGTTCTCAGAACAAAAGTTCAGTGTCCACAAAACACTTAACAGAGTCATCAGAACAAAACACAGCTTGTCACAAGAGCTTTAAAAACTAATTGAAAAATCACACATTGTGAAAATTTTCCTAGAACTTTTATTAAATGCGTGCATTTGCTTCATAAATAGGCAAACACGTCAAGCAGCGAGAAGAGAACGCTTCCACCCGCTCCAGCACATTTATTTTAAGAAACACTTATGTAAATGTTCTCCTCAATGGATTTGCAAAAAAGGGGCTCTTTAGTACATGTTGCATTCAGGAGGAACAGAATCTGGAATTAATTCGAATATGATTTAAGAAGGAGGTAGTATGGTGGTAGAAGAGAGAGAGACCCAGAGAGAGAGATTTATTGTCATTCTAGTTATATACAAGTGTACAGTGGAATGAAATGGTGTTCTCTAAGGCCTCGGTGACAACAGCGCAGTATAAGATAATCACCGGAAAACATGTAGTGTAAATTACAGTGCAAATAGACAACACGATACAAGACAACAAATGCACACTTTGTAAGTAGAACTAGTATAATAAGTAGATCATCATAAATACAGCATGAGGCAACTGTTCAAACCTTAACATGAGTGTTTAGAATGAATATGGATGACGAGATACTCGAAGAACCTGGACAAGAAACTACAGTTATAATCGTTTTAGTTAGACTCGGAGGAGATGATGCACTCACACATACCACCATATCCATTTCATAAAGCGGATGGGTTTTACACATCTCCCAGACGTCTAAATGATGAAGTTGTTAGCTTATGTGACCATTTACAGATCACAACCTCCTGCTTGTCTGGTCATAAAGATATCCAGAAAAGGAGATATGGTGCATGATATCCAGTAGACCTCCACGACTTTATTCCACCTCTCTGTCCAGGAACACAGAGTGTTTCCTCTTCTTATTTTTTGGGAACAGTTTGTATGGAAAAACCTTCAAAACCCATTTTCTACCATATGAAGTCCTGAAAACTCCAGAAAAGTTCTTTCTCAACCAGAAATAAAGTTCTAGCATTTCAAAATCCAAAAGTAAAAATCACATTTAAACATTTAATTCTAATTCCACTGTACATTTGTAGCCTAATCTACTTGCTGCTAAGTTGTAAAAGAAGTTTACAGTGTGACATGACTTTTCACTTTGATTATCAGCAGCATCCACATCAGCCTGTGTCTCATCACCTGAAGTACAAATCACTCATGACGTTGAACCACAAGCCTCATTGATGTCTCTGTTCATGTTAACATCGATGAGGAAACAGTCACTGATTCATTAACACACACATTTCTGCTGGAAAAATGTTCTGTCTTTTTATTAGGTCAATGCCATTTGTGCACTGTGTTCTGTACAGAGTGTGTAAGCGTTCATCTCTGTTTTGATGATGATTATACTTGTGCATGTTTTACTATGTCCAACAACTTGATCAAAGCATGCCATTTACCGTGTGAGGAAATCACACTTACTGATTCAGTACAGCTTCATCTACATATGCATACTCATGGACAAACGGGCTACCATCTAGCTCCACCATCCTTTAGGGAAAAAAAAAATTATATATATATGGAGTTAGATACACTATATGGCCAAAAGTATAAGGCAAAATCAATAGAATACTTTTTAAAAAACATTATATGGCACCCCTGACCATCACACCCATAAGTGTTCTTCTCCAAACTGTTACCACAAAGTTGGATTACCACAATTTTGTCCCTTGTTTCTTGGCCACTGTGGGAGGTGTTGATGCAATAATTCGACGCGTGCAAAGTAGCATGAATAGATCCGGAAAGGCTTGTTGAGGTTCCAAACCATAACTGAAGTTTATTAAAACCAAAATTAACTTGAATTGCAACATAAAACAAACAACTTAAAGGCTAAATTGCAGGCTTGTTGCACCATGCCATCCTAGCTCCATGCGCACGGTCGAAAGACTGTGTGCTCTCGCACCAGCGCCCCCCTCCTGTCAGGGGTGGCATATCCTTTTAAATATTTTTCCCTTCACACCTATAGAGGGCACACACTCAGAGGAATAAACAACATTAACAATATAGCAGCAAACTAATATTTAAATGAACATATAGAAAAATTAAATAAGATAGTAAGCATGGAGTGGAAGAACTCGAGTGTCCTGCACAGAGCCCTGACCTCAACCCCACTGAACACCTTTGGGATGAACTGGAACACCGACTGCACCCCAGATTCTTGTAGCTGAATGAACACAAATCCCCACAGCCACACTCCAAACTCTAGTGGAAAGCCTTCCCAGAAGAGCGGAGCTTATTATAACAGCAAAGAGGGAATAAATCTGGAATGGGATGTTCAACAACCACATATGAGTGTGATGGTCAGGTGTCCACATACTTTTGGCCACGTAGTTTATGTAGTACATGATACTTTGGAGTGAATGAAAGATAGTTGTGTATATTTGATATAATTGTGTATATGGAGCGGTTTCAGTGGTTTAAAAAGAGGTTGGAGATGCATGCATGTGAACTGATACCATTTTTTAGCACCTCTTTTAGTATTTTTACTATTCTAGTAATGTTTGAAGTGATTTTTCTTCTTTATTTGTCCTAAGGATATACAGACCCGACTGTGTAGTATATACAAGAGAGAAAGAGTGTGTGTGTGTGTGTGAGAGAGAGAGAGAGAGAGAGAGAGAGAGATTTCATCTCATCCATCTTCTGAACTGGCCCAGATATTGGAGCTGTCTCATTCCTCCCTGTGTTCCCCTCATCAGTGTCCTCCTCAGTGTTCTCATAGAGGAATAGGCTGTAGTAGGTAGTCTCAGTCTGACACTCTCCTCACAGTGCCGTCACCATCAGGGTCAGACTCGGGCTGAGGAACATCATAAACCACAAAGACAACTGGAGCTTCTGCGTGTTTGTATCTTTGTGTTCATTGAGTGTCTCAATGCTAAATTTTTGTTCTGTTCTAGCTGGTGTGTGTGTGTGTGTGTGTGTGTGTGTGTGTGTGTGTGTGTGTGTGTGTGTAGTCTCACAAGGAGAATACACATCTGGAGACCGTCTTTCAAAAAGACTTGGTGGTGAATTACATGGGGAAAAAAAGAGTGGAAACGTCACACCAACACCACTTTCCCTCTAAAACCAGCCTCAATTTCCTGTAGTCCAGAGAAACAAGATCACATTGAGTGAATAAAGTGTTCAAAATGGATGTCGAGCAGAATCATTTTCGTAAAAGATGTTTGTGGCCGTTGCTGCCTCACAGCTCCTGGGTCCCTGATTCGATGCTGGTAGGTGGATCTGTGACTGAAAATTGCCCCTAGGTGTGAATGAGTGTAAGTGTGTGTGTGTGTGTGTGTGTGTGTGTGTGCATGCATGGTGGCCTGAGATAGTACTGGTGTATTCTCACACCTAGCATTCCTGGGATAGACTCCAGATCCACCGCACTTAGTCAAGTCAAATTTCTTTTTAGAGCACATTTAAAAATGACTTTTGTTGACCAAAGTGCAGATGTTTCATAAAAATCAAATGATGCCAAGAATTACAAAGAGTAAACAATAATTCAATTGAGAGAAAAATGTACATACAGAGAGAGAGAAGTAATAAAATGAATGAACGAAAAGACGTTTCTTTTTCTGTATGTAATCTGCTCCTATTTGGTCAGCGCCCATAAATTTGAGATGCGCCTTCAAGCAGCATTGGATTGGTTTTGGTTTTTAAATTGTTTTTGGAAACTACTTCTTATCAGAGATCACATCTGTCACTGTGAGACTAGTGCAAGTGTAACAGTACTCTGTTTACTCTGAGTGAACAGCTGGACTGTATTTTTCGAACAGTGTGGACTCCTTTTGTGCTATCCTGTCCCATTATGCATGGCAGAAGAGAAGGGGCGGGGCTTATCGAGCTGTACATACCTTAAAATATAGAATGTCACGTAGATTAAGTTAGAAACATAACCTTAGGGAGCATTAACACTGTTGTATACTGTAGTTTACATCATGCACATTTTACACTTAAGCTTAACTCACTTCTCATGCATGCACGCACTTAAAGGTATTTTTAACATTAGGTCTCTAACCGTTAAGTAAGGAAGTTTGATGATTTTTATTTTTATTTATTTATTTTTTTTACTACTTGAGCCCGCCCCTTATTCTCACCCATGTTCACGAAGCTCCGCCCCCAGGATCTATGGTGGCCTGTAGATTAGAGTGTCTATAAAAACCCCTGACAGGAGGTGCATCCAAACACAAACAAGCAAACAGGTTTTCTCAGCCACTTAAACACACGTATGTTGAGGCCATGACTTAAACTTTTTTTTTTTTTATCATGTTCTAGATACTTTCCAGGTTATTTGTACAAGTAAGTAATAAAAATTTACTATTAGATCTTTTAAAGTGCCGTTGTTATTTTTTTATTGAGAGTTAGTCTCAGATTAGCACAGTAGTAATTAAGTACTCACTAAATACATGACACATTAAACCATTAAACATTATCAGATACATTGATTGTTGCCTAGAACCAAAAACCAAAATGTAAATCCCCTTAGAGATCGGGTGTACTCTGATTGGTTACAGTTGTATTGTGGGTGGAGATTTACGGCCAATAGAGACTACACCGGTGATTTATTATGATTTCAGTGTGAGACTGAAGTGCAGGAGCCTCTTCATCTGGGTTAATGCTGTAATCCTAACAGTGGCTTTAAAATATGTAGTTATGCAAAAGCGCTGCCAAAACAATGAGCAGAACACAGCAGCGTGCAGCAGAGAGCAAAATAAAACACTAATGTAACAAATCAAGAACAAAAGAGGTTGTTGAAACAACAGTAAATTGAACAGAAAAGTGCCTTTAACCAAAAAATAAAGAAATAAACACACACAGAGAGAATGAGTAATAAATCTAAAATAAAAAAAGATAAATAAAAGGATAAAAATAAAGTAAAAGAGTAAGTAGAAATATTACAGCTGTTTACATGGCTACCGTTGGTTGTAAGCTCGGTCACGCACGTTAGTCAACTGACTCTCATCCTCTTAAAGTTTCAGGAAGTTGCAAAAGCTAAATGCAGAAGCTCAACCACCTGCTCGAGCTTTCTTATTTTTTCAAGAACAGAGAGTAAGTCAGATGTAAGAGGGTGTAAACGTGGTGGACGTTACACAGCAAGAGGGTTGGAAAATAGCGCCGTTGGTCCATGTAAGGCTTCACGGGTCTGTAACAGTCATTTATAATCAGCGTGAAACTTACACGGAGTCAGTGAGAGTGCAGAGAGATTGGACTGTGGCGGCATTCGATATGGTTAGCACTCTCACAGCAGCATTGTGGACTTATTTAGAGACACAGACCAGGAGTGTGGAGTTGAAATGTCTTTTATATCACAGCGCTGTTGAATTCTGGATTCTGATTGGTCAGAATGGTGTTGATTAATTTTCTATAACAGCACGGCCAGCACAGGTTTATATTCATGGGCTCGTTCTGATATATTATTGTTTCTATAGTAACAGCTCAATCACAGAGACCTGCACAAGGGCGAACGCTCTACATAAACCTGTGTAATCATATGATATGGTGAAGTTTTCTTGAAGTAAGGAGGTGTTTATTTAACTTTTATGGAAGGCGTCTCCAGTGTCAGTGCTTTGTAACGGTCAGAGGTGAAGCTGTAACTTTGTTTTCTGACATCTTCAGGACAGAGGAGTTTACGCTTTGTAACATGACAAGCTGCTTTTTTTTATATCTTACTAACGTCAAGAGAGAGAAAAGAGAGGCTTGGTGAGCTGCTGTAACATAAATGAAAACAGGAACTAACTGGTTTCTCCAACATTCAACAACAATAAATGTAGCTATAAATGGATAAGTATGACCTGTCATTCTTTAATAAATAAAGAAAAAAGTGTAATTACTGGCAAATTGCTGTGACAGAAGAGTAATAAAACACTTCAGGTTTGTACCAGTAACTCATCACTCCAACCTGTCATTGATTATTTCACTATAACAGCACCACATTATAATTAAAAATGTAAGAGAATGTACATGTGTAGGTCAGGCTGTCCTGCTCTAACACACACCAGTGTTTGGTAATTAGCTGCTGTGTTTCACCAGGGTGTTAAAGCAGGGTGTCTCTGCACCATAAGGCTGCTCTCATCCAGGAATGTGTTAACACTCTGCTGTTTGGAAATGACAGGAAAGCTGTTTTTGATTCCTCTCTTTTCTGTCTCTCCCTCCTACTGATCCATTTATCTTTTTTCCTTTCCAAAAGTGCCATCTTAAACATGTTCAGCATGTTTATTTTGCTTTCTGATGATGTACTTCAGCATATACAATACAAACGCCGGCTGCATTATTGTCCTGTGCGCAGCAGGTAACAGCACAGGTTTGCACATATAATAGTCCCATTTTACAAAATATTTACCTCTTGCAAAATGTTTCCCTTTTTTGTGGATGTGTTCTGTTTTCTGCGATGGGCTTGTGTTGTGCTGAACTATGTCACATTTCAGAACTGCATATTGCGTTTTTAAACTTACTGGCATTTTAATAACAATCAGCGTGTGTCTGGTGCCTATATGACAGACAAATTTATAGGTTATGACTTGAATATAGGCCTCTCTTGTTCAGTTGATTTCTTCAAAGATGTAAAAGTCTTGGCTCTGGGTTAAGATGGCGTGTCCATGAGGTTAGTTTCTGCCAGTCAGCTTGAGCTAGAAGAGGCCTGTTGTTTCAAATGGGCCGCTGAGCAAATTGAAATGATGGCATTCAATGGCATGGGGATAATTTTCCACAATTAAGCAATTTGCGATGGAGGAAAAAAAGCACTTTCTCTCCATCCTGCCTCTGCCTGTAAACACACACTCAATATTCTCTGTCAAGAAAATAAAATAAAAATAAAAAAAAGCCCTACTGCTCCCAATCTCCAGGGGTTCCCTGCTCATTTCATAACTCTGAGTGTGCAGATGAAATGTTTCGCTAGCTGAGTGGATGCCCTGTTTAGTGATGTGACCATATACGGGACATCTACACATGCGTATCATCACGACTTCACAGGCACACCGCATGCTCTGTATTCCTGTGCGAAAATGACTCCGCAGAAGCCCGCTGTAGTAAGGCATCGCAATGAGGACATTTAATCAAACCAAACGGATCCGAATTTGTGGCGCCGCTCACTATCCCCTGGTCTCTCCTGAGCTTTTCTTGGCTTGCGCCTTGCATATCTCCTTTCCCCATAAGCATGCTCTCTCACAAAGCGGGATGCATTTGGATGAATTTATAGGCTTGTTTGTGCCTGTTCGCGGGGATGCTGCACAGGCCCTGCGGATGGCCCTAATCTCCGTGGGCTTTCTCTGATTTCCCACAAGCATTACCTTTCCAGGTCCCCCTCTCATTAGGCTTCTTTCTGTTGTTCCCTAATATATGAGACAAGCAGCTCTGAAATTTAACCCTTTCCCATCCTCGGTGTGGCATATCTGCCCTCAAAACAAAGGCAGGAGCCATTTAATTTCATGCGTAGAGAGGTATTTGTAACCCAAGATATGTTTAATTATTGAGTCGTACCCTTAAGAAACAAACCCCCCTCCCTCTCCGTCTCCATTTATCTTTTTCTTTGCTCGAGCCTCCACCCTCCCTGTTCCCTATTAAAAGGGCGAAGAATAGATTTGGCTGCAGCGTCCTGGTGAGATGAAAGTCCAATTATCTCCGCACACGAATAGGAGAAGCCTTAATTAGGACCAAACCAAATCTACACGAGGGGAATGTGTGCAGCTGCGGTGATGGACACGCCGCCCCGTCTCCTTAGCGACTGTCGGGAAGATGGAGGGAGCAACAACAGAGGGAAAGAAAAGTGGAGAAAGAAGTATACAAAGAAAAGGAGTGTAAAAAAGGAGGGGGAAATAGGGGAAGAGAAAGAAAGAGAGAGAGAGAGAGAGAGAGAGAGAGAGAGAGAGAGAGGGGTTGGCGGTGAAGGTGTGCCGGTGAGCGAGCGTGTGATTACTGCACTCCACACATTCCCCCATTTCCATCCTCGGCTTTGATCTGCTCCCTGCCAGCAGGGGGCCGCGTACAAAACAAGCTTTTAATGTTCTTTCCGGCTACGGCCTCTATCTCCTCTCTCCAGCACCGGCGCGGGCGCTACAATGCATTGCAAATTGCTCTGTGGCCCTCGCTTTTCTTTTACATACTCTTCTAAACTGTGTGTGTGTGTGTGTAGTCCAGGTGAAAGGACTGTGAACGTATTCTCCAAACTAAAGCAGACAGGCGGATTGAGAGAGAGTGAGAGCGTGAGTTGGGGAGTGTAAACAGGGTCACAGGCGTCAGAGCATGCAAAACCAGCTTACACACCGAGCATACACTCATGCCACACACACACGCACACAAATGTTTCATGAAGGAAACAAAATAAAATGTGAATTGTTGTTTTTAACATACACCACTATATGTTAAGTAAACCACAAGATAATAACACAATTCATTTTTCAATAACGTTGACCTCTCCACCGTGGCTCCTGCTTTCAATTTGAATCACATTGTAGAAGCCTGAGAAATGGCATTACTCACTATCACCAGCCTTTTTTTTTTTTTTTTTTTTTTTTTTTTTTTTTTTTTTTTTTTTTTTTTTTTTTGCTTTTGGTAAGGAGTGAATTGCATCATAGCATGCTTTCCATTCAAAGCAGAGGATTAGAGTGAACCTCAGAGCTTACCTGTGGCTCTCAGCTGCTTCTCTAATATCAACCCACCACCGGTGCCCGCTGCTTCTGAATAACATCAACAAAAAAGCCAGCATCCGCCGTGTTATACACCACACCACGCAGCCAAAATCAACACTGAATCCCCAACCATGATGAGTACAAGCCGAGTTTATGTGCTGCAATTGATGCACAGTCTTTGTGTGTGGAATAAGGGCAAATAAAGTGTTGGGATAATAAAGCACGGAAGAGCTTCCCGCTCATATATATTAGAGTGGCCAGAATCAGCTTCACTGCTCAAAAATTGTTTACATTTCCCTGATATTTACATATTAAAAAAAAAAAATCTCATTCGAATATTTAATAAGGTATATTTACAGTTTAGTAATGCTAATTTATGTTTTGCGGCCTTGTTTTGTTCTGTTTATTTATGCCACAAACAGTTAGGCTGAATCCCTAATGCTTTACTATTCACTATATATGCTCTCTACATAGGGTCTAACATAATGGTAATGCAGACTCTGTGTGTGTAGTGCGCTGTGTGCGCAACAGAACGTTTGAGATTTGACTGATGTATTGTCGTATGCCCTATGCAGAGAACAGGAAACTATTTAGAATGGCTATGTAGAAGGCCGTGTGTAGAAGGCTTTAAAAAACATTCATGTTTCAATTTTACTAACAGAACATTACAGCAGATAAATAAATAATAACAAATATATAAACTATGTAATATTAAATCTGATGATTTTGCCACGATATGATTTAAGAAAGCTGCACATTTTTCACCTTTGTGGTTATAATAATACATTTTATTTATAAAGCACTTTACATTTTAAAGAAAATCTTGGTTATGTATGTATGCAAAAATGGTTATGTAGAATGATCACAGTGTGAGCTAATTCTAACATTAGCACTCATTCATTCATTCATTCATTCATTCATTCATTCATTCATTCATCTTCTGTAAGCACTTTATCCTGGTCAGGGTCATGCTGGATCTGGACTATATCCCGGGATCACTGAATGTCAGGCGGGAATACACCCTGGATGAGACTCCAGTTCCAGCATCTCATCAATATTCAAATGCAATTTAAATACCAACTATTTTAAGTGAAATTGTATTTAATCACATGTTTTAAATGCATTTAACAGCCGCGACATACTGCTAGAATATTTCAAAATATCTCTTGTGATTCAAAATGGCGAGATTCAGACTGGATTTTGTGTTTTGCCATGAATGATTTCAAAGAGGTTTTATATATATATTTCAATTCAATTCAATTCAGTTTTATTTGTATAGCGCTTTTAACAATGGACATTGTCACAAAGCAGCTTTACAGAAATAAATGGATTCACAAAAATATATTGTAAATATGTGAATTTATCCCTAATGAGCAAGCCAGAGGCGACGGTGGCGAGTAAAAGCTCCCTGAGATGATATGAGGAAGAAACCTTGAGAGGAACCAGGCTCAAAAGGGAACCCATCCTCATCTGGGTGCAACGGATAGTGCGATTATAAATAAATCCCTTCTATTATTGTGTACTATATGGACAAATAGTGCAAATGTGCAACCAGTAAATTCATCACAGTTTCCGCAAGAAGTCCGGTTGGTTAAAATCTATCCACTGTCCACTGATGGAGTCCTGAGTATGAAGGTATATTTCACAATATATGTAAGGAATAACACACTCCAGACTATTTGGTTATATGAATATAATCCACGCTGGTGTGATCATTTTCATATAACCACACACACAGTCTGGAGTGAGTTATTCCACTTATACGACAGCAATTCATCAACGGTTACTGTGTTTAATTTGTTAACATACGACATGTCATGCATTGTAACAGCTTACAGTTAGATTAAATGTTGTGGAACGCCTGCGAGGAACCGGAAAGCATAAACTCGTCTGTCCTGTGCTGAGAAACTTTGTAAAGCACCATAACTGTTAGAGTGCTGGCACTGGAGACTCCTTCTATAAATAAACATCATTTTACTAAAAAAAAAAAAAGGCCACTGCATCAATAATTATATGTTTTACTTTATTAGTCTTAAATTACGTGGAGCGTCCGCCGTACAGGTCCCGTGAATCAGCTGTTACTATAGAAACGATAACGCATTAGAATGAGTGCATTAATATAAACCTGTTGTACATGTTACAGCGGGAACTACAGTCCGAGCCGTGCTGTTATACAAATAAAATATAACGCACACATTCTGACCACTCAGATGCGAGATATAATCAATCCCTAATTCCCCAGGGCAGTGGTGGCTCAGTGGTTAAGGCTCTGGGTTACTGATCAGAAGGTCAGGGGCTGTTGGTTCCTTGAGCAAGGCCCTTAACCCTTTCTGCTCCAGGGGTGCTGTATCATGGCTGAACCTGCACTCTGACCCCAGCTTGTTAGGAAGAACATGCGAAGAACAGAGATTCACTGTGCTATAATGTATACGTGACAAATAACAAAAGTCTGCTTCTTCTAATTCAAAATTCTTTAATTATATGTTAATCAAATGCCACCAATGCTTTTTTAGGCAAATTAAAACTGGTGTAATCTTGCTGTTCTTATCGGTACAGATGAGAGAGAGAGAGAGAGAGAGAGAGAGAGAGAGAGAAAGAAAGTGATTGCACATGCTCTCCTAGACTCCTACACTTTCACCTCCCGTTCCCTCTCTCTCTCCATCTCTCTCTCTCTTTCTCTGTCTCTGCAGCTGAGGCTTTTTTTTTTTTTGTTTCAGTGTGACAGCACAATGCCACCTACTACTGCGATGGTGCATTTTAAAGTGGAGAGCTCCATCAATAAATAATGTGCAGAGCGTTTGCTGATCAGCCTCACAGTGATCACCTAACAACAACACCACCAAAAAAACACCCCAGCCTCCTCACGCTCATCCAAATAACACCAGGTCACTGGTGCCAAGCAGCTGCGCTAGGTCACAGGTCACAGGTGCTGTGGTACAGGTGTGTGTGTGTGTGTCTGATTTCAGTCCCGTTCTGTACCACCCACCATGTTGGGAGTTTGTTTTTTTGGCGTGTGTTAAGAATAAGGAGGAGTCTCTCTTCACTGGCCTTATTTTCTTCCAGTTGGGTTGTTTTGGATTTTTATTTTATTCTGCAGATTTATTATTCTGTATCATTGTTTCTTTCTGTTGGATGGTAAAAAAAAAAAAGTATCCATCACATTATGCATTCTCTCTCTAATGCTGCTGAAGGGACAGTATTGGTTATTTTGCACCCAAGTGCAGGTTGAGATGCGCGCGCACACACACACACCCACACACACCCACACACGGAGTCTTGACTTTGTTGTGCATTGTTATTGCACAAGTTTTGCCGTGGATAGTGTGTGACATAAGGCATTAAGGTGTATGTGTGCGAGTGTGTGTACATGGTGGTGGAATCACAAAGAAAGAAACAAATCTGATCGTGTGTACAGTATGTGCACGGCATTACAAGCTTTTCACTTTTGCATTTCTTTTTGGATTTTTTGGCACGATTGTGCTCTGACTCTGCAACACTTTCCTACACAATCCATCACAGTATCATGAACATTCAGATTGGTGGCTTAGTGGATGTTTTGTAGCATGTGGTAGTTGCCGGCGGACACATGCACATTTTCAACACGATGTGTGGAGTTCAGTTTGAAGATCATGGCACAGAAAAGAAGCCAAGGTGAAAAGTAGAGGCAAGCAGAAACACTGGAAAATAACAAGAAAACCTAAAAGAGTTGAAGAGCAAGGTAAATTATAGGCATGAAGCGCAATGACAGGCCTGCTGCTAAGTCTGAATTTATTCCTTATTCCCCATGTATTGCACTGTATTATTACCCACAATGCACTGTGAATTCAGGGTAAAACCAAATTACACTACTTCTACATAAGTACCATAAAGTACGGCAGTTTCCTTCAGTTCAAAATTTATTTGTCAGGACAGATTGCAATGTGGTTAAGTGTCATCTATAAATGGAAATAAAAAAATGTTGAATTCTCAAATCTGATTGGTCAGAAGGTGTGTGTAACTTATTTTTGTCTAACAGTTCACTCATTCTAATATGTTATCATTTCTACAGTAACAGCCCATACACGGCGACTCATACAGCAGATGATGCACATAATCTAAGACTGATGATAAACAGATTTAACAACAAAAACGTGTGTTAACGAAGAGAAACCTCTAATGATGATGAGCAAGGTAAATTATATGATGATGTGAAGTTTTTTTGTAAGGAGATGTTTGTTTAACATTTATGGAAGGAGTTTAAGGTGTCAGTGCTTTGTAACAGTCATGTTGCTTTGTAAAAATTTCCCTAAAAGAGAAAGAGTTTACCCTTTCTGGTTTCTTAGAAACATGACAGGCTGGATTTTTTGAGACAGACAGAGAGAGAAAGAGAGAGAGAGAGAAAGAAAAAAGGTGATACCAGTGAGGGAGTGATCGTGGCTGTAATGTAGGTGAAAACAGGAGCTAACTTGTCTCTCGGACATTCAACCATATTAAAACCTTTAAAATGTGCAACATGTCGTTCATTAATAAAAGAAACGTCGTATCTGTTGGAAAATCACCGTGGTTTAAGTGGCATAACACACTCTGGACCCACACCATCAGATTTATTTATGTCTGTTGTGTGTTATTCCTTTTCTAACACTAAAGACAACAGGTGCTTGTTAGTTGTGTATTTACTACAGAGATTTTTCGTTTTTAACCCTTCTGTATTTATGGTTTAGGTTGCTAGGTAATTCGTAACATCCTGACTGTTTGTATAACAGCGGGTCATGCCGATGTGTTTCTGGACCACTCGTCAGTGTTTTCTGATCAGTCCGTTATTGCTGTCCCCTTTCGTAGTGCTATAGGGAACAGCCTACATTGTAAATAGTGAAGGAGAGCTGCAGCTATAAATGTGCAAACTAATAACATTAAGACAAGACACAGGTGAATGAATGAAGAAACGAACCAGTCACAATATGAGGATGGGAAAATGGAATCATGACAAGGGGAAGATCATGATGTATTTTTTGGCTTACACAAAATGATAGAAAATAAATATATATGACCAGTAGCTCAAAGAAGGTGTTGATGCATTATGCAGCTTAGTTGCTGAATATTCAAGGATGAAATTGTCTAAAATTTGCACAAGCTCATGCACTTGTTTTAAAACAAGCGATTTTATTTTGTACCATGGCCGTCAAACCAGCTGCAAAAGTCCTGAATAGCCGCGGCATCACAGAGCGCAATCACAATGCTGGACCCATTGATAACTATATACCAGATAGTTCAGAAATAAATTCAGCTCGGTTGTTCATGCTGCAAAATAACATCTAAAACCACAAATCTGCTGTTAGAGTGACTGACTTACTCTGTTATAACTGTGATTTGGTTATAACTGTGCTATAAAGTAGCTGTGCTCGTAGCCTCTTGTATGTGCTGCTTGAGTGAGTTTCAACTCTGTTTCAAGGCCTACTGAGCTACTGCAAGCCTGGCGTGCGTGTGTGTGTCTCTGGAGAGGCCGTGGTGGCTGCACGCTGTCTGCTCTGTGATTTCCTCTCTATGCGTAGCTCTTCCCCATGGGACGAGGCCACCTCTTAATGGCCGTCGTATTTAGACACAGATAATGGCCGGGTGTTAAAGAACTGGCACGCTCACACTCGTCTCACTCCGGAGTCTCCGAGGACTCGCGCTCGGCCAGTCTGTCTTCTTCTCTCCTCCGCTGAGCCTCCATCCTGCACTCCATTAAACTTTCCATTAAGCTTGCGCTGAAGCTTCCACCGCTATCAGTAGCTCTGAACCTGCTGGAAATACACTCTGTGTTACAACCTGCATGATAGCCGATAGCCAACTTCAGCCTTCAACCATCAAAGCTGATGAGTGGGCGTGTTACATTTTACACCACAGCGCTGTTGAATTCTGAATTCTGATTGGTCAGAAAGTGTTGATTAATTTTCTATAACAGCAGCTCTTACAGTTGTGCAGCTACGAATCCCATCATGTTAATGCACTCCTTCTAATACATTTCTATAGTAACAGCTTATTCATATACAGAGACTTGTAAAAAAAAATGTGTGTAACCATTGATGTAGTGAAGTTTTCTATTAGGAGATGTTTATTTAACATTTATGGAAGGAGCCTCCAGTGTTAGAGCTTTGTAACAGTCAGGAGTAAAGCAGTAACTTGAAGTTTTCCAACATCTTTAGGACAGAGGAGTTTACGCTTTGTGGTTTCTTGATAACATGACAAGCTGCTTTTTTTTTGTCGTATTAACTTTGAGCTTTCAAAAAGCTTTCTTAGCATTCAGAGACTTTCTGACGGTTTATATTGTGTTTCATCAACAGATATCTTGCTTAAATTAACATTTTACTGCACTTTTGCCAATGCACACTCCACCTTCAACTTTAAAGTCAGTGCACAATGAAATATGCCCTGTTGTTTCCTCAGTTAGCATGGGCTTCATATCTAATTAAACCATGTAAGTCCAATGTACATAATGATTTAAGCTCGACTGGATTACTGTTAAATGTAAGTATAAATGTATGTATAATGTAAGTATAAATGGAAGCTGTTGTAACTGATTGACGTGTTTCACTTGGAGGGGCTTCACGGTCATTTTGCTACCTTTCTTCACTCAACTTTACGACGGTTTACTGAATTTGGTGATTGTTGTGAAGTTAACAAACTCAGGACATGGATGTCAGCAATTCTATAGTTGATGGAATGAAATATTTTAGAGTGTCATACTGTATTAATGGGAAAGTTCACCTGAAGAGCAGATAGTTTTGATGTGATTTGTTGTGATTCTGAGATATTGCCTGTAACAAAGGTATCATAAACACTGAATTAAGTGCTATTGTGCCTTGTAGATCTCACGGACTGGTAATTGAGGCGGATGCCAGTGTAGATAATTTATTAAATAAAGCACAAACAAAAGGATGAGCGTAAGACCCATAAACATGCACTACGGACACAAGGCAAGAGTCATACAAGCTAGAAGTGACAACATGGCACACACAGAACAACAACGACAAAAGCTTGACAAAGGGCGCTAAACAAGACAGCACTTAGGACTTGCTAGTGCTCATTATACTGTAAAGTGATTCAGGTGCACGTGATCTCACGTGGTCATGGGCTGTGCAGTGGCTGATGGGTATTGTAGTTCCATGCCTTTGGTGCTACACTGCCAGCAGAATGGTTTCAAGGCAAGATTGATTTTCATGTTATATTGTCAAGACAAAACTTCTAAATTGAAATAAAACAGATAAAAGAATATATCTTTGTTTTGTTTGTTCTCCCCCTTAGTTTAAAGTTTGTGGATAAATCATTAAAATATGGCAACTAAGCAGAAATGAAAACTGACTGTAAGTAGAGAATCTAAGTGGAATAATTTGGATAACAACTGGTATTAAAAGAGATTTAAAATTAAATCAACTTAGCAATTAGTATATTTAACTTCAGATTTCAAGTTAAATTCACTCAGGTTTTCATTACGCATTACTTAATCTTTTTAAGGCAACTTGTTTAAGTAAATTGAACCTTTCTGGACTTAGAATGCGAGACTTCAATGTACAAAATCCACAGAAAACAGCATTCATTCATAAGGTAGACATTACCTGTTGCTGTAATGGTAGATATATATAATTTATATTTAAAGTGTGCATTAGTGTCAATGCTTGTTGATCATCCTGATGGCTTGGGGGTGGAAACTGACCCTGAATCTTGTTGTCCAAGTACTGATTGTTCTGAACCATCTCCCAGATGGAAGAAGGGAGGCGAGCGTATGTGCTAACAGGCTGCCTTACTGAGACAGCATGCCTTACAGGTCTTTTGCATTGCCGGGAATGTGTACCAATGATTCTCTGAGCTGCTTTCACCGCCCGCTCAAGCACTTTCCTACGCCAGGCTATAGTACAATCAGAGAGGATAGACTTCACACACAGCTGTAGACGTTGGCGAGCACTGTTTCTGGCGTTATTTTTTAGTCAGCTCTGTTGAGCCATTTTGACTATAAATGAGATGTCCATCTAAGGTTCTGAGTGGTGAAGACTTCCAGGAATCTAAAACTGAAGACCTGATGACAGTGAGTGAAAGATTATTGTCCTGACACCAGTATATCAGGACCCTAACCTTCTCCCTGTAGTCCATCTCATAGTTGTGTATTATGGTATAGTTGGTGGTGTAGCCTTAGCTGCATCTGGCCGTGCATTCATAGATGCACTATGTGGCCAAAAGTATGTGAGCACCTGACCATCACACTCATTTGTGCTTGTTGAAAAATCCCATTCCAGATTTAGTCCCTGGAGGTCTGGGGTGCAGTCGGTGTTCCAGTTCATCCCAAAGGTGTTCAGTGGGGTTGAGGTCAGGGCTCTGTGCAGGACACTCACAGTGCAGAGGTCTTCCACTCCAATCTTAACACACCATGTCTTCATGGAGCTCACTTTGTGCACAGGGGCATCGTCATGCTGGAACAGGTTTGGACCTCTTAGTTCCAGTGAAGGGAAACTGTAATGCTACAGCACACAAAGACGTTCTGTACAATTGTGTGCTTCCAACTTTTGGTAACAGTTTGGAGAAGAACCACATATATTTGGCCATATAGTGTGTATACAGAACGCAGCAGCGGGCTCAGCATGACGCCTTGTGGGATTCCTGTCTGAATCGGTGTGGAAGAGAGATTGCTGTTGATTTGCACACACCATGGTCTAGCAGTAAGAAAGTCCCGAATCCAGTTGTTGAGGGAATTACTGATTTCCAGATCAAGGAGCTTGGTGATGAGTTTGGATGGGATGAGAGTATTGAATGCTAAGCTATAATCCACAAATAATAGCCTAGTGGAACAGGTTTTATTGTCCAGCTGTGTTAGAGTGCTATGAAGCATGGGAGATCTTCCTTAGACCTGTTGCAGGCAAACTGCAGTGGGTCTGTTTCCTTCACATCATTGTTAGACATGAAATTATAATTATGAAGTTTTTGTGTTTAAGTGCTACGCCAACACAAACCAGTGTGCTAGCTTGATCTTTCTTCCACTAATCACATTTGTATCAAATCTTATGTTGATTAATTTTCCGACTGACAGTCACATAATCTAAGCCTTATACTTAACTAAAATTACTTTTTTTAAAAAGTGTTTAGTGGTGTTGAAAAAATCATATAATCAGTGATATGGTGAGGTTTTCTAGAAGGAGACAAATTTAGGGAAGGAGTCTCCAGTGTCAGCATTTTGGAGATTTTAGAGAGAGTGAGAGGCTGGTATGACTTTATAGCTGCTGTAACATAAGTGAGAATAAGAATTAACCAGGTTTAACTAACTGTTAAAAAGTATGACGTTTAAAAAGTTTGCAAATTGCTGTGGTGTAAGAAGAATAAAAACACTGCGGGGTGTGCTGTTATATGAACATAATCAACTTCATAGTGGTAACACAGTTACACAGTTTATCACAGTATGCCCTCATTCATTGTTTTATTCCTTACCTATGGTATGAGAAAATGCAAGTCGTATTTAGAGGAATATATAGAATTGGAAGCCATCAGAATCGCTGAAACTGTTCTTTCGTCAGCCGTGATGGAAGGCTCATGTTTAGTCACAAAACGACTTCCAAAGCTTTTACTTGGAACAGTTTAAAAAAATAAATAAATAAAAATATTTAGTTTGAGAACTCATGTTTACAATCATTCAGATAGCACATGAAGCCAGCATGGACAAACTGTTTGGACGACTTCTGACATAGAACAAGGGACAGTATCAGAAGACAATGTTCCAACAAGAAATGATGAGATGTTCTTAGAAGTGTGTGTGTGTGTGTGTGTGTGTGTGTGTGTGTGTGTGTGTGTGTGTTGGGTCTAATTACTTCGTCTCTTCAGGCTCGTACTGTACTCACCTCTGTGTAATCCACTGTGTAATATATTTGGATCAGAGGGCCGATTATATTAAAACATAATTTGACCTGGATAACAGGAAGAAGACGTAGTGTATTCTAGCTAACACATTCACCCACAGTTGTTAGCGGGCGCACGGCATGCTGGGTATTTGTCCTAGAAGATGTTTTACACAAATACACGAGACGGCTGGAACTTTCCAGCACCTGTCTGCGTTTTTGTTTTGTTTTTTTGCATGTAAGGACAGAATAAATAAAGGATGTGGTCGATACACCTGTTTCCAAATGTCCTTGGATCTGTGGACGCTGCTCGTGCTGTGACTGTGTGCAAGTGTGTGTGTGTGTTGAACACTGATTTTTAAAAAATGATTATTATTAATGTATTTGTAAGCGTCCCTAGCTGCTTTGTGTTTCACAGTCCCTCTTCCTGTGTAATTTTTTTTATCTTCACGTTTGATGCGTTTCCACCCCGGCTGATGTGGATGCCAATGTGATGGCCACTGAAGTGTAAAGGTGAAGAAATCCCTTCATTTCATCGAAAGAAGGGGAAGGAGGGAGAATGAGGGTCAGCGCCGGTCATTATTCCTCTTCCACTAAGCACTAGATCACTTCAAATCCCCCATGTGTGTCTTTCAGGGCAGAATCCTCAGAAGTGTACAAAGAAACATCGATGCCCACACAGGCCTTACATTTTCCTCCCGTAATGAGCTAAAGGCGTGACATCCCCATCTCTCTGTCTCCATCTCCTTTTCAAGTACAAAGCAGAAACTGTTTGACTTCTTATCATTAGCAGCCAAAAAAATAATAAAAAAAATCTCCTAGTGATTTCTGAGGTCCCTGTTGCTTTGAGATGCGCTGTTTATCATTATTAGATTCAATCCAGTCCAAATTGCACGTGCAGAGTGATGTACTTCAGCGGAAACGAGACGCAAAATGGAGGACGTGGACGAAAACACGCAGGCCGAGACGAATCGATTTTATTGACGCTGTGCTTACGGTCCAGCGGCCATATTTAGCCACGTGTTGTTTGTCTTTTTTATTTCTAGCATTCAGCGCGTGTTGTGTGTTTACTTCCTGAAAATGATCTGCATGCTGCTGCTCAGATTTGTTAACAGATAACCATCTGTGAAGTTTACAGTAAGCGCCGTTATTAGCAGTGTGATGAGGAAACTGATGATGCGGACATTGATTAGAAATCCTGCTCCTCACGCAGGAGCTGATTATTTTCTGCTTTCATGTCATATATCACAGTCTCAGATAGCTGATCTGCAATAACCGTATTGATTGTGATATGAAGGCTAATTACTGCTCATAACACTTTCTCTGAAGAATGATACTTAAATATACAAAATGCTGAGCCATGTGTGATGTTTAACTGTTTGAGAAAATCCACATGAATATTACATTACTTGTTTACATTATTATTATTATTATTATTATTATTATTATTATTTTGTAATTGCAGTATTGACATTTTTCTAACAGCAGTAGAGATTTAATCATAACTGGTTATGGAACATTTAAAGAATAAAACACTGTGTGTCATGCTGTTGTAGGAAAATAATTAAGTGCTGTTACTGTCACCACACCTAAGTTGATTATTTTCCTAAAATCTCTAAGTGTTTTATTCCACTTATACTACAACAATTTGCAAACAATTACAGTTTTAAAGAAATACGTCATACTCTTGTATCCATTTAATTTATTTAGTTATTTAGTGAAAAAAGTTATCTCCTGTTCTCCTGTTTGTTATAATGTCAGCAGTCGCTCCGTCACCAGCCTCTCTTTTTCTTTTTCTCTCTTGTTGTTGTTAAGACAAAAACTGTCATGTTACCGAGGAACCACAAAGAAGCATAAACTCCTCTGTCTTGAAGATGTCAGGAGTTTCAGCTTTACCTCTGATGCTGGTCTACGGACTCCTTCCAGAAATGTTATCTCCTTACTCCTTACATCTCCTTACTTCAAACAAGCTTCACCATATCAGCCAAACTTGTTTAAATCTGTTTGTGACTTGTACATACACGTCCTTTGTATTGCTCTAAAATATATAATGTATTATAACATGTAAGAACGAGCGCATTAATATAAACCTGGGATGTGCAGCTTCACTACCGCAGGATTAAAAAAACACCTTCTGTAGCTAATACCCAAGTTATTTTTCAACAATATATACCAAATCCTTATATAATCATGTTCAAACACACACTCATTTTTAAATGCACTTTTTTGGTTTGTTTTATAAAAGGGCTATATTCTGTTCTTACACGTTTAAGTACAGTGTAGACGTTTGTCATCATCTGCATCACTTCCAGCTGTCTGTCACATGTTTGGGGGCGGAGCCTAACATGTTTGCGTATGTTGTAAAACGTTATTGCATTAATGCAACCATCAGATAGACATTTTGCTTGCATCGTACTACTTTGGGATCTTAATGTCTTGTCACAAATTATAGAAATTTGGAAGGGGAAAAAAGTGATTTTGGGTTTTCCAAGATGGCCGCCCTATAAGAGCGTATTTGCGGTTGTTTTTAGAGCTAATTAAGAATGACATTAACTATAACTGAATCAAACACTACAGATTTTTACTACATTACAACTAACCGTGTTGAATTTCTTCATTTCTTCATTACATTTTTTTTTATCATGAATGCTGTCTTGCTGTCCAACACCAAATGAGTGTATATTTTAGATGTTAAAATGACTTCTTATGGGTTTCCAAGGTGACCCCGGGCTTTAGGTCTTACTTGGAGACTCATGTGGCAGTGAATTTATGTCACAGATAATTTATGCCACATGACCGTCTGGGCATGATTTATTCAGGATGGGCTTTAATTAATACGTCCAATCAATCAAGCTAATTAAGACCACAGTAGGAGCTCACACAGGTACACAACAGTGTGAAAGCTAATGGTGCTTTAGAGATAAGTGTGTGTGTGTGTGTGTGTGTGTGTGTGTGTGTGTGTGTGTGTGCACTCTCAGTGCTGCCATTTATAGCAGTGTCGTACTGCACGGCCAGTTTGATGGCCATTTAGCGTGTCTTCTCTACATACAGGATTTTACCATTTTGGGGATCATTTCATGCTCTCTCTCTCTCTCTCTCTCTCTCTCTCTCTCTCTCTCTCTGGTGAAAAATGGCTGTTCCCAGTTAGTGGCTTCACTCAGTGCTGTCACTGCTCCTCATCATTTATCAATGAGAATGTCATCTGTTACCTTCTTTCTCTCTTTCTGTCTCCTCTCCTCTCTGCTTTTTCTTTGTCCTCTCTCTCCGCTGCTCCGTCTCTACATGTCCACTGTGCTCCTCGGGGACACACTGGCACTCAGGTACAGAAAAGCGTGTGACACTCGGCAGGTCTTCTCGCGGGAGAGCTATTTCCCCACGTTGGCTGGTCACACTGAAAGGACAGAGAGAGAGACAGAGAGAGAGAAATAAGGAAAGATGAAAAAAGAAAGTCTTTCACTTCTAACCAGGGAAGTGGGACTTCTTTTTTTTAGCATTGTGGCATTCTCTCTCTCTCTCCCACTCTCTCTCTCTCTCTCTCTCAGTGGGCAAATAGAGGTAAAGAGTACGAATCGGAGAGTCCATGCATGGCTTGCTTTTTATGTCGGTATTAATGTCAGCTGCTGCAGGCCTCATGAGCACTAATTGGAAAGTTTGATTAGCCGAGCTGCATGGGACGGCAAGACCTGCTGCGTGGCCTGCAGAGAGACGGCAGAAAGTCTACTTAACTTTCACACTCACTCCTCACTCCATCCTTCCCTCTTTTCTCTCTGTCCCTCTCTGTTTTTTTGCTATGTCTTTCTACGTAACCCACTTTTCTCCTGTCTGCCTTCAGTAGCGAGGTTTTAATGAGAGACTGTGTTCCTGTTGCTCCTGCACACCAGCGTGAGTTCAGGACGTTGTATTTAACAGCAGGCCTCGAATTTAGTTTTTGAGGGTTTTTTTTTTAGCTTCGTCCATTTGGTGGACTTATTTGTTGCATCCATTTGGTTTTAAACTTGATGGGATTTTAAGTAGAAAAAAAGCTTTGCAGCTTTCTGCCTTTTAGCTCTCAGGCAAAATAAAAAATTAACACCACACGCACATAATATATACATATATAATACATATGTACATATGTGTGTGTGTGTGTGTGTGTGTGTGATTTTTTCCTTTTTTTAAATTCATGCGTTACACTTCACATTATTTAAAAAGAAGGCTTGAATTTGTTGTTTTAATGATTGAATGAATGTACAAGATTCTGATTACTAGTTGAGGACATTTTATGCAAAGCATTTTGGTTGCATCTTTACTGAAGGGAGGAAATTGTTGTGAGTCTGCGTCAGCGTGTATAGGAAATTAAAAATAACATGCATGTGAAGTTAAAGGCAAAAAACATCCTGTGTATTAGCTTGCAAACAGAGATGAGGCTAAATCTTCAGTGGTCTGTATCTAATCGAGTTATGACAGTAAACTCAAATTGATGTAATGAGGTTATTAGTTTACTTACTAATACAGCTCTGTTGAATTCTTGATTCTGAGTGGTCAGAAGCTATTGATTAGTTTTCTACAATGGCAGCTCTTACTGTAGTGGTGGCTGCGAAGTTTGTATTAATCTGTAGTAACAGTTTACACAGGGTCTTGTACAGAAGACACTACACACTGCGTGTGTAAACATTGATATGGTGAGGATTTCTTTCAGAAAGAGATTTATGGAAAGAGTCTCCAGTGTGAGCTTTGAGGACAGAAGAGTTTACACCTTGCCATTTCTTAGTAACAAGCTGCATTTTTATTTTTTTTATTATTTAATGAACTTTGAGAGATAAAAAGAGAGGCTGGTGAAGAAATGACTGTTTATAACTGCTCTAGCTTTGTGGTTGTTCCACATCATTACACATAACTATAAACAGATTTAAACAAACAAAAAAAAAAAAAGTATGACCTCTTGTTCTAAAATTAAAACTTTAAACATTTGAAAATTGCCGTGGATGTGCTGTTATAGGAAAATAATCAACATTGACAGGGCAAGAGTCACTCTGCATCATTTATTTATTCCTTGCATAATATACACTATATTACCAAAAGTATTCGGTCACCCATCCAAATGATCAGAATCAGGTGTCCTAATCACTTGGCCTGGCCACAGGTGTATAAAATCAAGCACTTAGGCATGCAGACTGTTTTTACAAACATTTGTGAAAGAATGGGCCCCCCTCAGGAGCTCAGTGAATTCCAGCGTGGAACTGTCATAGGATGCCACCTGTGCAACAAATCCAGTCGTGAAATGTCCTCGCTCCTAAATATTCCACAGTCAACTGTCAGCTTTATCATAACAAAATGGAAGAGTTTGGGAACAACAGCAACTCAGCCACGAAGTGGTAGGCCACGTAAACTGACGGAGAGGGTCAGCGGATGCTGAAGCGCATAGTGCAAAGAG